>VZRI01002620.1:274360-328468 GCA_013397515.1 Upupa epops
GCGGATCAGAGCCAGAGCCCGGGCGCTCCCTCCGCCCCGCGGGGCGGCTCCCGCGGGCCCCTGCCCCAGGGGCTGCCCCCGCCCTGCCGGCGGCGATGGATGCGGAGCTGTCCAGGCTGCGAGCGACCCCCGGGGATGCTGCGGAGACGGGACCCATTGTGGTGCGGGAGCAAATGGGAAAGCTGCGAGGATGCGGCGCGGTGAGAGCTCGCAGGCAGGACGTTCCTGTCAGAAACTCCCTTTCCCTGAGCACGGCACCGGCACTCCGCTTCCCGGGCTGTAGAAACCAACCCGGCTCTAGGATCTGCTTTCTGCTACTGAATTCACTACTTTCTCGAAGGGGATTGTTGATTGTCACTTGGGAAGTATCGGAGAGACTTCTTTTCAGAATAATTGGAATGGCTCAGGATTTGCAGCTGCAGCTGCTCAGAAGGTGTTGGTTATCAGGCAGCAATGCCAGTGTGTGTAGACTAGCAATGCAGATGGGAAGAAACCTTGAAGCTAAGAGTCTGTTAAATACAGTGAAGACCATGTTACAGGGGACTGGTTTTCTACTGCCAGCACTGAAATAGGAATCATTGGATGGTACAGTTCCTGAGATCGCTGTGTGCCACACTCAGGAGACTGCAATAACTTCAGGAAGGGTGTATGGCTCTCCATGAAGAAGTGAGCATACACATCCAACCCATCTGCCCATTGCTGTCTCCTGTTCACCCTGTTGCATATCTTTAAAGGTGGTATACTCGAACTGACTTTGCACTGGGAGGCGTGAGTTGTGTGAGGGGTATGACAGTTACACTGTCATCTGGTCTTCAAAAGTCTTCTTTCAACACCATGTGTGGATGGCCACTTCCGCAGCAGCCGTTGAGACCTGCAGCTAGCCTAACTGTCCTGGTGTCAGACCCAAGGTGTAGGAACTGTAGGAACAGTAAAAGCACTAATGCTGAGGTGAAGCCCTGCTGAGAGAACAGTGAATTATTCATGTGTTTGTTTGCCCACACATTATTCGATAGTCCCTGCCTGACCAAGCTTTCCCCGTGTCTTCTGCAACAGTTTCCATGTAACTGGGCAGTTTGAGAACAGTATTTACCCTGCACAAGGGGCCGGAGAGGCCCTGCTCTGACAGTCCCTGTGCAAACGTCTCCAACCACAGATGGAACTGCAGGAATGAGTGCTGGTTACAGTACTACAAAGCTTAGTTAAAGTGTGTAGGAGGTGTGACCTGTATGACATCATCTGAAGCCTGTTCGGGTGTTCTTCTTTCTCTCTGTTGAATATACATACCTCTATCCTCCCTTCTCCATTCAACTCGCTGAATTTACCAATGCCATTGCAAGCTGAACTGTTTTTGTAAATCACTTAGGTTGGCACTTGTTGAAACAGACATAGAAGAACATAGTTCCTTGTTTCATTCAAACCGTGTTCTAACACGACCCAATAGGAGTCACGGACACCAATACCAGTCAGTATATACTCGCTAGGAGAATTAGATAATAGAAGGTCATGTAACTTTCTTTTCCTTCTTCCTTTTACAAGGAAATACTGTCTTGTGCTCTTGTTCTTTCTCTTCCTTCATCTTCTTATCTTTGCATACCTTAAATCCCAAATGGGCTATATCACAGTGGTATTCCAATCAGCTTCCTGATTATCCCCTCTGTTGTACTGATTACTCACTTCCCCAGAAGCCTTGTGATGTCACCTAATCTTTTTCAGATAACTCACAAATAGCTTGTGTTATCTAATATCTGCAGGAGAGAGTAAAAGGTGTGAATCACCCTTAAATTTAAAACTATGAGATTAGGAGGGGAGTAGTAGCAGTAAAGGTGAAAGCTTCATCGTAGGGACTTAGAAAACTTGCTGTTTTTAAAAACTGGTACAGAAGAACGTTTGATGTTGATGCTCTGTAAAGGCTCCCCAGACTTTAGGAATAACTGAACAAAAAGGGAGCTGTCTGTATGTAACAGCCCCTTTTCTACCTATCTACACCGAACCCAGACGCTGACATGTAGCTTGCACTTTTCAGGAGCTGGGAGGTTTGACTTTTCACTTATGTTACTTTAATCCCAGTACTTCCAAAGACTCTACTCTTGTTTTGTGTGAGAGTTGCAGTAAAATTTATGGTTTTCATTTATGGATCCATAAATTTTATGAAAGAGCTGTGGTAAAAGAATGATGTGGTTGCAAAATCAGGCACCAGAACAGTAGGAAATAAAGCAATCTGTCTACATAGCTTTATCTTAGGTCCTGAGTTATATGACGTGATTGCACAGCGTTGCTTCACGGGGCTGCTCCTCACTAAAGGAATAGAATGGAAGACTGGTGATCAATGGGCAACTGCTCCGTGTCCTGTGTCCTCAGGCTCTGGCCACACATTTTTTACTGCAGATAATTGAAGCTGTGATAGAATTTTCCTTTACTGTTTAGAAATAAGCTTAGTGTTCTATGCTTTCAGTGCCATGTGGTAAGAGTGAACAATGTCTTTACTACACCCCAAAAGCTATAAAGCCGTTGTTTTCTAGGAGGGGACCTGAGGCGCTGAGTCTCATTTCAGAGCTGCTTGCTTGCTTTAGATGCCCACTGGAAATGCACATAGTGCTGAACAGTTCATACAGATCTACATTATTGTTCCAAGCAGAGCTCCCATTGACTTCAGTTAGAGTTTTGAAGACTCAGCGCTTTGGTGAATTGGACACTGGGCATTTTCATTTGAATCCCTAGGAAAACGAGGAACACAATTAGTGCTCCGATGGCGGAGGTTGGGTGTGCCCTCACCTGTGGTAAAGACATGCCCTCAGAGCCTCATAAACTACCAGAAAGGAGGTAGGGTCTATTTACCCTGCTGACAGATGGAGGTGTACAAAGAGGTTAACCCTTCTGCACAGGATGGAACAGGAAATTGTGGCAGGACTTGAAAGAAACGTCAGCTCGTTCATGTGACCGCAGAAATGACTGTGCTCCCTGTTTTGTGTGTGCGCGTTAGCCGGTGTGTGGAGCTGGCATCAAGGGTAGGGCATTTGCCATTGACCAGCAGATGTGCTTAACAGAAAAGTAGTTGAACGTTTGCTTTGGATGAAGTCCAGGCTTCATAAAATATTTTGGCATAGCAGACAACTTCAAGAGACACATGGTGGTCTGCTTCCCATGTCTGCTTATGCTTCACCGTGAAAAGTAATTCACAGGGGGTTTTTGCTCACGTTACCTCGTGGAGGGTATAAAGCCTCCCATGCGGGCTTTGGCCTGTGTATATTTCGTATCTGTAGCCTGTGCTGACAGTGGCATGTGTGGCAATAGCTGAGGGTGAATCTGTTTGTTTAGCACTATCTGCAGACATGACAGCAGCTCAGTGTGTGCACCAGCACCCTCACTTTGCCAGCCAGCCTCTGTCCTCTGTGGTGTCCTGTTGTTCCTGGGAAGGTCACAAACTTCTTGCCATCATGAGACAGAGGGTCTCATGTAAAGGGAATCTTTGGAGCAGCTGTGGACATCTGGCAGATGTTTAGAAGGTTAGTTGGAGGATGCAGATTGAGCCAAGCCTAGTATGAGCCATTATCCTTGAGAGGAGAAGGCAAAGCGCAGTTGCTGTACCTGCCACTTGTTGTGCACCCCAGAAGATGTGTACTGAGCATATCCAATGTGAAAGGACTGAAGGACTGCTTAGCAGTCTCTGTAGGGCTCTGCCTACAGAGGACTTAGCTCTCTCTTACAGGACTCTGCTGCAGCATGAGGTGGGTCCTTCAGATGATTTTTGAAATGTTCATTTTAGCCATTAAGGATATCCTGAACATGGCCTAAGGCCTCACGCTGCCCACGCTGGGCAGTGCCAGTTCTGCGCTAGCACTGTTTGCCTCAGAATGCCGAGTGCCCTATGTCCCTCTGTGTGGTGGCTATGTGAATTGCCATCATCCAGGCATCCTGTCTAATTAGCAGAGCAGCTGCCTTTGAAATACTCATCTTGAGGGCTGATGTCTCAAGGATTACTTTATTTAATTAGGAAGAAACAAATCAGGCCTCTTTCTAGAGTTCAGAGAATTTGATTTGAATGGAAGCTCTAGCTCACATGGCGATGGGTGGGGAAAACAAAGGGAGATTGCAGCCCACAGGGTACAGCTTTTTGTTGATGGGGGTCTTCAGAAAAAGGAATCATCTAAAAACACAAGCGAAATCCTGCCTGCAGCCACCAGGGATTAGGAGATGTCCATCTGTTTTTGTGATTATTTCTGTTTACTTTTTGCGGGGTTGCTGATTGATTCTCTCCTGACACTCCCAGTACAGCAGTGGCAGCAGAGGGCAAGGGAGAAGGATTTGCTGAGGACTGGTACAAGCTCAGCCTGAAAGTGTTTGCCTTGTATCTTTCCAGTACATGCCCTCCAACTGAAGTCTTTGTGAACAGAAGCCTCTGTTTTGGGCCACATAAAAATGTGTGCATGTCTGTGATTCTGGATGAACAGGGGAACCTGTGAGGGGAAGGAGGGGCTCTACGTGTGAGCAGCTGGTGCGCAGATGGAGACTGAAGAGGAGAATGAAAAGGTGGTGGGAACCAGAAATGCAGGCAGGCAGAAAGAGTGGCCCAGAGGAGCCAGGATGGACCTGGGGCAGAAGCCTGAGAGTTGAGCCAGAGAACAAAGTTAAGGGCATCAGCATTCAGAAAGAACAGGAGATGTGGAAACCTAATAGAGAACGGAGAAAAAACAAGTGGTACAATTTGGCATGGCTAGTAGGGCTTCTTGCCAAGGATCTTGAAAGCATTGACATCCTAAATTAACAGGGAAGAAGTTGAAGCACAAAGAAATCATTTGAACTGCAAGAGATCTAGGTTTACAACAGATTGTAATCAGAGGTGTCAGGGGGACACGTGCGGTGAGTACAGTCGGCCTGGGGCCAGAACTCAGAGTCACTCCGCCACCCACCACCTCATATTCATGGACACCAAGTTGCTCTAAACTTTTAATTTGGCCTCTCTTATGTGGGCTTCCCCAAAAGTGGGTGCCAAGTGCTTCTGCCATGGGGTGGACAGACCTAAGGGGAAGAGATAGGCCAGAAGGCTGTCTGTCAGAGGCAGGAGGAGCCATCAGTAAGTTGCTGCTGAGAGGGGCAGCAAGTCCTTCCGCATCACTTCAAAACCTCATCACTGTTCTGATGGAAGGAGCCAAGCTGGCAGCTTGGGCACAGGCAACGAGAACGTGGAAGCATAGCCATTCTCCTGCTCCTAGGGACTAGGGATGGTTTGTCCACACTGACAGTAGCCTCCTCTGCCGTGGCTTGTAGCCTTGCACCGGACTGTGCTCACTTGGGGCTCACTGTCCTTTTTGGCTCAGCTACTGCTAAGAACTGCGTGCAGGCCAGTGCTTGCCTGAAGTCAGGTGCACAAGAACAGCAATGTCAGCATCACCTGAGGTGGGAGAAGAACCCTTATCTAACTCCTTGTTTCATTCTGATAGCATGAAATCCTTTCCTTTTGCCAGGACAGACATGTAAAACACCCCATATGCTGAATCTGCCTCTGTCTGTAGGAAGGAGCAGACGTGCAGGACGTGCCCCGGTGTGTGCATCTCTGCTGAGCCTACTGGGAAAGAGTTAATCACAGACCTTCAGCTGGGCCTCCATCTCCCTAAGCTGGGGACTCTCTGGGCCCCATAGCTTGGCCAGTGATGAAACCATAGCAGAGATTGCTCTGGCACTGGAAATCTTCCCCACAGCACTGATAAACTTCCTCTCTGTTTTATTTAGGTGCAGCCCTCCAAAAGCTCTTTTTCAGCAGAGCAGATGCGTGTCAGAAACCCTTACTCAGAATGTGCCTTGCAACGATGGAGAAGCAAGTGCCCAGACCTACATCAGCAGCAAGGTAGGTCATTCTTGCCCTGTTCCTATGACCTGAAGTGAGACATCAGGGCTCTTTTAAACCCCGCTAGGTGAGCCCTACAATCAGCACTTTCCAAACATCGGTGTGGATCAAGTTTTCTCCATTCTGCCTTCCAAAACAGAGGCAGCTGCCATCCTCGTTGCTACCACAAAGAACATCTGCCATCTGTTATCAAGAGCCTGTAATCTTAGCTAGCAGCTACCCTGCTGCATGTTTTTCATACCTGTAAAATAACACAATGCACCAGCTGCTGTGCAGACCAAGGACAAACATAAATGCTCGCAGAAGGCAGAGCATCTCCACGTGTGGGCACTCAAGAAGTGCTTCGTCTTTGCAGAATAGCATGTTTTAAATTAGGTGCTCCAATACCCTCCCCTGCAAGAAAATTCTAGTGTAAATCTTCTTCTTAGAGAAAAGCTGGAAGGCTAGATTTGCTTTGTGTACTTTTGCTGTTTGCTGATCAGTGTGCCCCACTGCAGATCCATCCTGCCTAGGAGACAGTAACCCACTCCTCCCAGGACAGCAAATTTAAGTAGCAACGGGAATCCTTTGTCTTTATTATCCTCTGGAAGTCCTGATGAAGTCAATAGCATCGTCTCTCCTCTCCATCATATAAGCTGTAGTGCAGAGGAGGTGGCAGGCAGTGCTTTGCTGGGGTGAGTTTCTGGCTGTCACCTGGATGAATGTGTGAAAATAAGGAAAAAAGATGAGACTCGAGAGGGCACAATGGAGATGCTTCCTTCCCTTTCCAGCACACCTGTAGAGAATGAAGGTGGGATGAAAAATCACTCTTTGCAGGCTGAGAAGATGACTGATTTAGCCAAACACGAACACCAGCTGAATCCTAAGAGCTGATTGCTGAGGAGAAGGTGCTAGCCCGCCCTTTGATCTTCTTTTCATGGTCCAGAGTGACATCTAATGGCTCAGTACCAGACAGCACCGCATCAGGGGGCGGCTCAGTGGTTGAAATCTGTGACTGCCAAAGATTTATCAGATCACGAGGCCGAAGTAAACACTGTCAGGGTGAAAAACCTGGGTGAAAATAGACTGTATTAAACTAAGCTATAACACTGTGTGTAGCCACGCTTCGATAGAAAGCTGGTAAAAGCAGGGAGCTAAATACTCTAAAGGAAGGAAGTGGCAGCGTTACGCTGCCTGTGGGAATGTAAGCTGTCTCACAGAACACCTTATTGCTTGGGCAATATGAAAGGAGGAGAGCAGAACTACATTCAGCACTGAGCACAGGATGACATTCCCGTGGGAATCCTTTCAGGATGGCTAAGCCGGAAGAAAAATCCGTCTGTGTTGTATCTTCCGGCATAAACGTGTTGGTGTGTGGAGCACAGTGGCAGTGGAGCACACACAGCTCTAAGATAAGTTTTTCATCAAGGCACAGGCGAGCTGTAGTTTTAAAGGTAGCTACTGTTACCGCCATGTCATTGTACCCCACTATCCAATCTCTTAGGCAGTTATTCAGCTGGACATGTACAGGTTTTGGTAGCCTCAAGCTTGCTTTTGCTGCGTATTGATTATGCTTAGCAGGGGCTTTCAGCTGAACATCTCCAGCCATCAGGCAAAGAGCCTTTCTCCCGCTAAACATTTGGTACCCAGCAGCTGGAGGTGAAATTTTTAGACAGTAGTCCTTTCTTCAGGTCTGAGAAGAGTATTTAATTATCTATCATTTCACATCCAGGAAGGAGCCTGGGAACAGGGACTGCTCTGTAGGCTCTCTTTGTGGAAAGACAAAGGATGTTATCTTTTCATTGTGTGGTTTCTTAAGTGCCCTTTCCATCTCTGAAGAAAAGCAGAAGGTTATGTGGGGATACAAGTGACGGGAAACAAGACATACTTTTTTGAAGCTGGGGCAGTGAAGCATTGGAACGCGTTAGACCCAAGGGGAGGTCACTTTTTAGAGGGTTGAAAGGCCTTTGGGGAAATCCTGAACAGGCTGTGACCCGGGCGATCGGTCTGACCGTGACAACAGCAGGGAAAAAGAAGAGGGGGAACGTGAGTTTGGGTTATGAGCCACTGTGGCCGCCGAGGAACCGGACGGAGCGGCTATACCGGGTGTTTGTATGAACCGCGAGTGCGGGGAGCTCCACGCGCCGCCAGGGACTCGGGTGCTAGATCTGCGTCAGGCAGCAGGTGGCGCTAGGGCGCCAGGCAGCTCCCCATCCGGGTCCGCGCGTGGCGGATCAGCGCGGAAGGTTTGGGGTGAAGCCTGCGAGAGCAGGGGGGTCCCCGCACGGTGCAGGGCTTTGATACCCGTGAAGGAGGCGCAGTCGGTGTGGGTGCCCTGCGTAGCACTGTGAAGCGGATCGTCTGTAAGTGCGACCTGCTGCGCTGCTCCGCTGGATGCGCTTCGCAGCCCGCACGGCCCCGCCGACACCTCCCTGCCTTCCCCGGAGCGGTCTTCAGCTGCTGTGTCCTCCCGGCGGGGACTTTTCCCACTCCGCCGTGGGATGAAACCAAGCTCTCAGATCTTTCCAGAGCAATCAGTCCGTTGCCGTGCAGTGGTCCCACGCTCCTGGCTGAGAGGAGAAGCGCGTTTTACTCTGTCCTGGTCTGCCCTACATCCTTACTCCGGGCTCTGTACCCTTGATGCCCTAGGTACCAGCCAGCTGGAGGTGAGCTAGCCTCCTTCCGTCTCTCCCCATTAAAATTTCACTACAAAGCTGGAGAGCAATCGTGACAGCAATTGGAAATGAGAGGGGCTTGAAGAGCCTGTCTGGTGCATTGGCAGAAGAGCAGGGTAACCGCTGGAAGCAGAGTTTGATTAAATGAATTTTCATTTGCAACCAAACAGCCTTCCCAATAGAAACATTTTCTAATCATACTTTGGTTTCAACAAATGTTTGAAAACGTAGGTAGTGCCTTTCTAGCCTACCTGGAAGCAAACTGAAACGTGGGGAGTTTATGGCGTTGGAAAGCCCTGCTGTTCAGGTTTTTCTAGAGACCTTAGACTTCGTTTCCTATCCATGATATGCCATTGCTTGACCTCGGCTTCGTTTGCACTGAGTAATGGAGGTCTGGGCAAAATTGCTGTAGCTATAACCCAAGCTGCTGCATCCACCTTACAGTGTGGTACTGTAGAGACTGCAGACAAACCATTAGAGCAGGATGATACCCAAGGTGACAGATCGGCCCTTTGATTCTCCTGCTGACTTAGCTGACCACAGTGCCCTGCTCTGTTACGTGAGATGTCTATCTTGCTCAGCATTTGGCCGTGCAAAAAGCACTAGGACAGGAGTTGCTAACATTTGTGATACGGGGGTCAAAATCAGTAAGGATTTGATGCAGGTCCTGAAAACTCTCCACAGATTATTCGTGCTCTTTTTATAAACATGCAGGACAAGTCTTTTACTCTTTTAGCTGCTGAGAAACAAGTAGCTTAATTGCCCTTTATATCACTGCTGGAACAGATGTACGCAACCATGGGGGAAAAAAAAGCCAGACGACAAGAATTTCATGGACATTGTGGACAAGGTTGTAACTGCCTCTGAAGATCTGTCCCTAGAGAAGCCAATGTTCTCTTTCGGGGAGTTTTGCACACTGCTGAGATAAGCAGCCAGAAATTTTTAAAGCTTTAAACCCCTTTGAAGTCAGGAATGATGATGTGTTATTAGCAGACTGTCCTGAATCTGAGGAATGTGTGATTTTTCTCAGCTTCAAGTGAAAGTAATATAAAATGATCAGGAAGTATTTTAAATGGAATGGAGGGGAGTGGAGGGGAGTGGAAGAAAGGAACAAAATGAAATAAAAAAGAACTCTACCTGCTGCTAAGCAAACACTAGTGAGAAGCAAGCACAGTGACCTCGTCTGGTTGGATGCTTCCTCTAATTCATAAATGAGGTAATACAAAGGAAAAAATAAGCAACAAGAAGTTTATGTGCCCAAAGCAGCCTTCGAGTGGCCTCCACACTTTCCTGGTTATGTGCCACTCAGGGGCTTTTTATCCTTTCCACTTGGTACGGGCCAAATCCAACAGCCCTTCCACTGAAGGGAGAGAGCTCTGGGATTGGAAGGCATGTGAGTAGCATGGCTGTTGAAGAGTTCAGGTCTTCTTTTGTCCTACACCCATCACATGCCAGTGCTGTGTTAGCAAGTTTGCTCTGACAGCTGAGCCTGTTCATCTTTCCTCTGTCTCAGATTGCTGGGCAGGAAGAGCTGGAAAGAGTGATGGACCGCTCGTTTAACATCGCTGTGGGCTGCATGAGATACAGAGATGTGACCTCTGTCCCCGAGACAGTTATTTACCCATGGTTTATGCCAGGAATCCTCACTGGAATTTACTACTACTTAGTGGACAGACGTGAATACGTTCACCTGCCAGATGTGGACTCAGGTAAGGCATATAGAAGCCTCTTGAAGATCGTTCTTCTAATGCGGGCTTTCACTCTCACCTGTAATTGGTTTTTCCATGGGAATGGTGTTGTTTTGTTTTAAATGTAGTTTGCACTTTGTTTTTTTCTGAAGTCATTAGAAGGAAATGGAAAGGTTTGGCTGTTTGCAGCCAACAGCTGCTGTATGCTACACCTACAAACCGGTGTGCAGCCAAAATGACGTGCATTTGAATTACAAATATATACATCCTTTTGAGAGCTGGGAGTTTTCTGAGATCTCATGTAGTGAAGGGAAGATTTAAAGGGTTACCACAACTTTACAATTAATATTAATGAGTGCGCAGATCGTTAGGTGAAAACATTACCCATCCTCTCTCTCACTGAGAAGGTAAGATGTCAGACGTTATCAAAGGTGAAAATGTTGATTATTTTGTGTGACATAAAATTGGAGGAAGAACAGAACAAAGCACAGAAACCGTCATGCGGCCACTCAGACACACATTTCCATTGTAATCTCTCCACAGACATAAAAAAGGGAGAACTTTATTTGTCCACCTAAAGGGATTAGAAACGAACAGGTGAATCCAATAGGAAAGCAATGAAGCATCACTCTCCTTATGCAACATTTGCAGAAGTGGGGGAGAGTACATAGTCCATAACTCAGGAGAGTCACATTCCTCTGACCTTTTATGGGAGCTTTTTACCCTATTTCTCTGGGCTTTTCGAAAGTCTTTGTCTGCAGTTCTGCATCCGATCGTTTCAGTTGTCAGCTCAGTTTCAGTTGTACTTTGAGTCTCCTGACTCGTGGCCTGATAACTCAGAGTCTTGCAAACTGAGCGATACAGGAGGTAACTGGTAACAGTCATTGTGGGGCTTTTCTCTTTACATCTGGAGAGGAAATGTTGGATGATTGCTGATTAAAAAGAAGGTCCGTGTGCTGAACAGCCCAGTGCACATCTGAACACCAAAGTAACAGCCCCCTGGATATTTGGCTGCTGTCCGTATGAGAAAATGAAAGAAATCTGGCTTTGCATTCCAGGCTCAGATACAACGAGAGCTCGCAGGCGTGGAGGGTGGGGGCTGGGGGCCGATGCACTGGCGACAGTCAGTCTCAGAGCTCTGAAAGGCATTTTCAGTTGGACAGCTTGTACCGTAATTCCCATCGAAGACCGTCGGGCACTGAACGTGTCGCTGTGGGAATCTGCCTGGCAGTATTCATTTTGGGGTTGGTAATATTCTCCTGTGATTTGGCTTGTGTTGAAGAGCCTGTTCCTCACAAGTCTCAAAGCATTGCATCTGAACCTGCTCTAGCGAGTCTTGTCCAGAAGGGGGAAGATCACAAAGTTTTCCACTGGAGGCAGCAGCAGATAAGGAATGTAGTGGTAACCGACGCACTGTCGGAGAGCGGGAAGCCCAGGAGAATGAGATGGGAGACACTAAAGTAGAAATAATAAAGCAAAAATGTGGACCTTTACCGGGTCACATTGTCTTCAAAGACAGCTGCTTTATCTGAAAACAAGTCTGCAGAGTCTGTGCAGCGTGGAAGGTTCTCTGATAGGAGATTCATTGACTCCAAAGAAAGGCAAACGCGTTCATCGGGTCCTTACAAGTGCTTCTACCTGGTGGTTTCAGCAGCTGAACAGAAAAGGTCTCCCTCCCTTTTGAAGTTGAGGACTTTGTCTGTGGCAGGAAATTTTACTTCTGATTAGGTCGCAACTCTGCTCAAGGTTAGCAGCCGACAGGACTCAGCTTTTCTGCTCCTGGACGCTCCCACAGCTTCCATTCCTTATCCCAGTGATGTACTTTAGCTCAGCCACAGATGCGAGTGAGGTAACACTAGTCTGGCGGTCTGGTTTCCATTCTGGTAATTTTGTGTAATTAATGCAATTAGCAAAGGTAACGTTTCCTGTAGAGGAGAAGCTTTGTGTTACTTTGAGTGAGCAGAGGAAAATACAACGGAATCAAAACCTCGTATGAGTTATATCACGCTTGTTAAAACTCTAACTAAGGCAAGGCCTGAGTCATGACTTCAGTGACTAAGTCCCACTCACAATGGCCATAGAAGGGGGGCAGAAACTGTTTTCACAATCGTTTTTTTTCCTACCTACAAGCGGCAAGATAACTTCCACTCAGACTCTCATAAAAACAGACTTTGGCAGCAAGTCAAATCCTTAGCCTGGAAAGCTTTAGGATGATTGACAGAATTGACATGACTCGTTCTTCATAATAAAATAACATGAAACTGTACTCACGGACCCTGAGGAGTGCAGCCATCTAGGCTAAACCCCTCTGTTTTTAAGAGTAATTGTCAGCTAAGCAAACAGCCCAGTGAAACAAGAGACTAAAAGCTGATCCTTCCAGCAGCTGTAACCTGAGCACGAGCTTAAGCACGAACTTTAAACACACGCCGTATAATACAGCACACATCTTATCAGCCATATTCTATGTTAGATATTTTACCTATCCATTACAGGGTAAATATTGATTCTGGCTAGGCTGCTGTGACATGAGGTCAGGTTAAAGAAGTCCTTAAAGAATATGAGTCCCGGATGTGCCATTCTAAAATGAACCACAGTGGCACTGGCTCTGTGTCGTCTGTACAGGTGTGGCCAAACAGAATGTGCAGCTCGCAGTGATAATGCCTCAAAATCATCTCCTGGTACCCAATAGTCTGTGACTTAAGAACATTTTGAACCTGGAAGTTCTTGAACCCTCTGAGAATTTCTTTTCCATGAGGTTGTCCTGCCCTCCGGAGGCTTCTCAGCTTCCAGCAGTGCAGTGCCTTGCAGCAGGCTTTCCTTTCGCTTGAGCTGGTTAGGTATTTGTACGGTGAACCAAGATCTATGACTCCTCTTGCTTCTAGAGCGGCAGTGCTTCATTTATGCGACACCTGAAATGGTAAATTCTAGCAGAAATTTGTAGCTCATCATTTAAAACACTTCCATATGGACCGTAATTTACAGTGTGCAAGCACTTGACTTCTCCTTTGGGATCGAAGTACTGATGATACCCTTACTCCATGACTGGGTGTCAAACCTGCCAGCACCATTCCATAGCAAGTTAAGAACGTTTTATTGCCACTTAGGCAACAGCTTATAGAACAGTTTGTGTTGGGAAGGGTGTTTAAATATCCTCTAGTCCAACTGGCAAAGTGTTCCATGCGATCTTGTTAGGGAAAGGCAGTGATCTGAAAAATCTCAGTGTGTTTTTCTTAGAGCCCACCAGTCTGCTCCCTGTAGCACACCGAGCCCATGAATCTGCTCATCAGTGACACTGCAGTGAGTGCCCACTCTATCAAACCTCCTTCTGAGACCTTGTCCACATGGTGATGTTGCTGCTGCAGCCCGTGCTGTTTGAAGGCCATCTCTACCTTGACCTGCGCATCCGGGCCAACGCTCTGGTGCTGCCAGAGTCAACTGAAAACCTACTAGCACAGGCAGCCTTGCATTCTGCTTGCCAAGTTGGGGCATTTACACCCCTCCCCACAGATTATTTGGAAAAACCCCCACACTGTCCCACAATTTTCTAATCGTGGTCTCCCATCCACTTCTTGGCAGAGTATGAGGGTTAATTGCTCTTAATTACCTGAAATACAATGAACTGGAGACCATGTAAACAATAATGAAATAAAAATAAGCACCTGGGAACGGGAGGAGTGAGCACGTGAGCTGACACAAATCACCCGTAAGTAGGTACCTCTACCTGCTTCTGCTGCCCATGCTTGCACAGTAAGAGAAGCTTTTGGAAGACAAGGAAGAGGAGAAAGGAGCGAACAAGTCTGAACCAGCTTTGGCTGATGGGGAAAATTATGGCTACTGCTGGCGTGCTGGAACACAGCAGCCTGGTCTCTGCTTCTGAGGGAGCCCGGTTACTCTCTGGACCTCAGGGGTAATCAAAGCGATGAAATCCTCCAAAGCCAGGGGAGATGGTGTTACCCAGCAAGCACTCCTGGGTCGGGTATCCGTTTCCTGCTGCACGAAGGATGTTGCTGTAATCATGCTGGTAGTCAGGTTGTGCATAGCGATAGCAGTAACCCTAACAACAAAACCAGTAAGTTCTACTGCTAGTTGAACTGTGGTGCTGTGTGGGGAGCTGTAAAATACCTATTCCAGGTTTTATTGAGAAAAATGAGAGAGGAAGTTGCCATTCCTATTGAAAAAGTAAAACCCCACGCATGTTGGCTTAAAGTGACCTAGTTCTGCTTCGCGTGTAATACTCCAGGCAGCAGAGATTGTTCTCCCCCTCCTGTAAACTATTTCCATTCTACAAAGACATCTGATGTTTTTTTGTCTTAGGGACTTGCAGCCTCTGCAGGAGTCCGGGCTGAGAAGGGACATGTCCATAGACAACAGGCGTATCGAGAGTTAGCGGAGTTAAGGGAGTCAGTGTTTTGGGAGGACGTCTGTTTGTCCGGACTACAGACGCTGTCTTTCATTCTTTAATGGCTGTAGAAAACTCTCTTTGTTTCTTGTAGCCTCCCCTGCCTCCCAGAGTAGATCTCTGTAGTGCGTGTGCAGTAAAGCAGCTTAACAAAAAGAGCAGAAAACCTCAGGGGAAGGGATGTGCTGGGTGTTTAACAGGAGTCCCAACGTTTATTCTCCCAGCACTCATTCTCATGTGCCTGTGTGCTTTCAAGCAGCAGGGTGTTTGTGCTTGCGTGGTACAGCCTGGGTCAATTATGAAGAGCGGGGTGAAGGATAAGCTGAGTTCTTACCGTATCTCCTGGGCATTCTTGACTGGTGGTGACGCTGTGTTTGGAGAGCTCTGTTTTTATCCCACGCAGGGGGGGGACTAGGTCAGTGTGATGCTTAGGGCCCTGAGTTTTCCTGGTTTTGTTAAACAAGAGGAGAAGCAAATCCTGTTTTTCCGCCTAAGGTTTTTCTACTGCATGCTCTAACCTCAGTGCCACCCTCTGGCAAAGACCTTGGCTTGAGGCAAACCCAAGGCATTTGAGTAGAAGAAGAATGTACCTGAGATGGGAAGAACCAGGCAGTGGGGGATGTGGATGTGGAAAGAGTCCTTTCCTCCTCTGCAGCTGAAAGGGTATTAGATGTTAGATGACAGCATGACACATCTTGTTCACACAGGAAGACTGTGAAGTCCTTGCAAAGAGATATTAGCTTTGCCTTTCACTGGAAAAGCTGTGGGAGTTTTTGAGGATCTGTTTGCTCTCTAGAGATCTGGAAGTGTTTGGTTATTTCTGTGTGTCTGCAAGCCTCTTCCTGCAGACCATCAGTGCCATCACGGAATCACAGCCTACATGGAGGGAATAACTAAGCAGCTGCTGACTGGCTTTTGAAGTGCAATTTATTTCCTTTTCTCCTGCTGGCTCCCATGTGGTGAGGGAAGGCGACTGCACCGCTCACACGTGGAGACTGAAAGTTAGACACAGCAAAAAAACAACCCCCAACTCAAGTTTTTACACTTCCAGGCTTGCGCATCCGTACCGGTTTTATCACAGCTTGCTCCTACTCAGTACTACTCGGTACATGTCTCCTTACGTCGAGAGACCACAGCTACCAAAGGCACCTGATCCTAGTTACTAAAAGAACCCTTCTGCTGCAGGCCACGAGGCAGGCAGGTGTGAGAACTGCACTGGAACTAATGGGAGTGAAAAATAAGTTACTCACTTGGCGCCCTACGCTCGCAGGAGCCTTTTGTTGTCCTGTCACACCAACCTTGCATTTCTGATCGTCTGCGTTGTGGTTGTTACAAAACTTGTAGTACAAATGGGGAAGGTGTTTCAATCTGTGCAGGGGGACAGATCTCAACCGGGACTGGTCCCAGCTATGCTGTTTTGCCATCACAAAGGACTCTTCCACCTCTGGCTGGGGAACTGGGCTTCAGGAGCAGCTCCCGAATGATATCCCTGGTATGGGGGGGAATGACCACCTCTTTAAGAATACTTTGAGTCAGGATGGTAAAAGGAGTCTGATCGTTTCTTGCTTTCACTCTCGAAAGGCAGCAGCTGTGGGCCCACGATGGTGGAGACCAGCCATAGCTATTAGCAGGAAAAGCTAAATTGCTCACCTACAAACGAAAGGGCAATGGGGTTTTGCCTTTTCCAAGCTACCTGTGGGCACATCGGTGAGTGGGCTGCTGACTGGTTTTGTCTTGTTTCGGATGCAAAACCCTTTCAAGCAAATCTCAGTGTAGGGAGTAAGCCACACAGATGGGCTCACTGCTTGGCTTTAGAGTGTGCCCCCTGGTTACAGCTGATGCACACTGCCCGGGCACCACAGGGCAATGCCAGCTAGTGTGGCATGTGCATCTTTGTGGAAATAGTTCCTTATTCCTGAGCGTTGGGGTTTGCTTGGGAAGAAAATCCAGTGCAGGCTATTTGTAAGTGATAAGGTGGGACATGAAGCAGGGGAGACCCAGCCTGGATCCATCATCGCACCCAGAGCGCTAGGAAACGCAGCACAGGCATGGAGACACCCTGTGTCTCTCAGTGTTTGTGAGAGGTGACGCTGTCAGAAAGAACTTTCCTGTTACAGCGTTTACTCTGGGGGAACCAGAAGAGCTGCCGCTGCTTGGTCCCGCACTAGTTGCGATTAATCCTCAGTCTGGCTGAACAGTTAAAAGAGAACTCCTTTGTCTGAGGACGGGTGACTTTATCTTTTCCAATCTGACCTCAACTTTCGTTTCTTTAGGATGAGGCATTCCAGAGACTGCACTCCGTGCCAAGGCAGGCGAGCTGTAAGAAGTGCCGGCGGTGAGCTGGGTATTTCTATGGAAAAGACAGTTGATTCGTTTTCCCCCCTCTTTATTCCCTTGCATCGCTTTTCTCCTGTGCCCTCATCTCCACACCCTGTGAGGGTAAGAGTATGGATGCAAAGCCATATGTTCTGTTCATGTCCTCCTAGTAGGGCACACCACAGCCTTTGTCCTTACCCAGCACACACCGTATGGGGCTCGGTCTGCTCATGCGGTCATTCAGAGGGCAGCAAGAACTGGAAGAAAGTGGCAGATCACAGGCCAAGAGTAAATAGTTTGTTACTGAGGGTGTCTTTGGCCTGGTAGCCAGTCAGACTTTGAATTAGCCCCTGGGCCATTAGCTGTCAGTCCTCCTTTAAACTTTCCAAGGGATTAATTTACTGTGCCATGACTGAGACTCAACACAATCCATGGAAAAATGTGTTCCGAAAGAAGTGGGCGACTAGCACTCTGTAGGTCCTCTTGCACAACCTGCCAGTCCTCGTTGTACAGTATCTGAATAAAACAAATTACTTCGACAAATTGCTTCAGACGAGGCTGCGTTATCTTCTCTCTCTTGTTACCTAGTGAAGTATTAACAGGAGGGAGAAGGCAGTTAACCTTCACATCTGTTCTTTGGCAAGTAGCCAACACATTACTAGAGACAATGAGGGATGTGGAAAATTCCTTGCTTCCCAGTTCCAGAGAGGGGATTAACAGAGTGGAAACTCTTCAGAGACAGTGCGGCTGAGGCTGAAAACGAGTGACAGTGAAGAAACACAAGAAGGTTTTGGTAGTGGAAAGGCAGACCCAGGTATACTTCTGCAGACAAGGGGTAGCAGCCTGCTCTGATCTTGTGATCAGCTTTACCCTAGTCGGGGAAGGTGACCTTCACGAAGAAGGCTCTTTGTTTTCCTTTTTCAGAAGGAAATCACAAAATAAAAGATCCCATAAAATGTTAGAACAGGTCAGATCCCAGCTCACACCGGTTTTCAGATTAGTCAAGAAAAATAGCCCAGATCCTGTTTTGAGAGGACTTTTCATCTCTGTTCTGGCGTTTCCTGTATTGATTAGTAAATACCAGTAGTGTTGTGTAAGCCAACAGGTATGTTTTAGGGTGGCAGGTGTCTCACACGTGTCATGTCCTGCCAGAAGAAGTCCGGTGCATCATGACAGAGTCTTTCCCTACATTCCTTGATGTGCATAACCCCCCAGGCAGCAGCCTCTGCCAGCCTTCAAAAGGCACTGCGGTGCTTAGCAACTTGATAGCCCTCTTCTCACCAGGACACTGAAGTTGAAACTCACCAGGGTCAGCCCTAGAAGGACCCTGGGAAAGGGTGTCCTGTGTCTGAATCTTTAACTTGGGTTCCTGCCTGCCTCTGTCTCCCTGTGCGGCTCTGAGTTGTCTTAAACCTTTGAGCTGATGGCTACTGCGAGGGACCTGGAAGCATCTGGGCAGAGTAGTATTTGGGCTCCTCCTTCGCCATTTCTCTGGGCTCTCCTGTGCGGGTGTGGACAAGCTTTAATGGTGTAACCATCGTGGTCTTTGGAGATTCAAACTCGCCTTGCAGGAGGGTCAGGCAGGTGCAAAGTTATTCAGAGGGGAAAACCAGCGTGTATGGCACACAGTCGTGACACAGCCCCGCTTTTTATGGGCTCCTTCATAGGATTCCAGGGAGCGCCTTCCTGCCCGAGTGCTGCAGACGCTGGGGACTTTAATGAAAGCAGCAATTTTAAAGGAGCTGTCTTGTATCTTCTGAGGTTATTTTAGGAGACTAATTTATGGATGCCTCTGTGGCGCTGTACTGAGGTGAATGCAAACCGTAGGAATAGCTATGAAAAGCACCTTGTTTACTGCCTGAGAGCATAAATTCTGAGTGCACTGTTTTGTTGTTTCTTTTAGCAGGGAATGAGCTTGCAGACACAGATTGGTCCACTAGTGGCTGGCAGTGTCCCATAGCTAATTACCGAAGAGGTCACGAGCCTCTTTCTGCAAAGCCCCACCGTCGCAAAGGACCAAGTCTGATAAGTATGGTAAGTCTCAGACCTTTAGAGGCACTGCGGGGGCTTGAACAAATATGATCTGTCTGGAGATTACCAAATCCTTTAATCTGGTTTTAATCTCCATGTTTTTAAAGCTGGTTCTTAGAAATTTTAAATCAACTGATACTTTCCATCAGTCTCTGCCTTCAGTGTTTGGCAAGATCAGAGGGTCTTGTGTAACGTTTATGGGGCAAGGTACACTCCTCCCATCTCCCAGCTCTGGTGGTGTGGAAGATCTCTACATCAAAGTCTCCTGTAACTAAATATTGATCCTGCCTTTTTTATTTTTGCCAAGAAATTTAACTCCTCTCAGAAATCCGTCCTCAAGACTTTTATGGCTTGGAATTGTTTTTTCTGCCCTAATACCAGTGGACCTTTTCTGGTCCCTAAGGATAAAACATGCCTCCAAGGAATAACTAGCCTGACTGTCCTCTCTGGCAGAAATGCACTGGAAATCCCGCTGTGTTTCTTCTAACGTCGTTTCTTTGGGCTCCTCTGCGATGAGTGAAGTGTAGGAGTGAAGTGACTCTTTCCAATGGAAATCCTATTCCAGCCCTGTGCTGTTGCATGAGATACGTTATAATTTGTGGCATTGTTCCCCTTTTTCCTCAGGCAATGAGTGCTGTCCCGAGTCCTTGTTTTGACAGCAAATGAAAACACCAGTTGAACACATTTTCTTAGCTTCAGTTCATGGCAGCTAAAGAAAAATAAAGACGAGCTAGTGTTTTGTTTTGCCAGGGTAGCTGGTTACGCTTTAAGAATCGTCACAGGTAGTGCTTCACAGTACAGCAATGTCTAGCTAATGTCAGGGAGGTGGAGCAGGTGGTGCCAACTGGCCGTGCTTTGGTACCAATCTTATTCAGCAAGCCATTTGAGGACTAGCCATGTGACCTCCACTCTGTTTGCTGATGCCTGCACATACTTAGCCCTTCTAAACTGATGCAGCTTTACAGAGAAGAAGAAATGAGGGAAAGGCAGAAGAACAAAGCTAGAGTAGAAACTAGGCTCAGCTCATCCTGCAAGCACTGCAGATGCCTCGGGCACCAGGCAGGAATCCCTTGGAATTTTTCAGAGAAAAACTTTTCCCTGGAAAGGGTGTCAGACACTGGAACCGGCTGCCCAGGATGGGGATTGAGTCACCATGCCTGGAGGTGTTCAAAGGTGTTTTAGATGTGGTGCTGAGAGACCTGGTCTGGTGGGGAACTTGGTGGAGTGGGGTTATTGGTTTCACTTATGATCTCAAGGGGTCTTTTTCAACCCAAATGATTCTGTGAGCAGCCGGGAACAGTGTGGTCGTGCCTTTTAAACCCCAGCCTGCGGTTCATGTTGTTCTGCTTCGGTTATAGTCGCTGTGCTGCAGTCACAGAATTTTGCATTGTATTTCGGAGTTGGTCAGGACCTTTAACCTCAACTACAATTCCATTTTGTTTTGTCAGGCTTGCTTACATTGAACTTCTGTTGATTCAAAAAGGTTCAAGTGACTTCAGGTCTTTGGCTGAAGTTACATATTTCTTTACTACATCAGAAAGATTAGTAAATTATTGTCCAGCCCCTCTTTAAAGATAACCTGTAGCTCTCTTGCTCTGCGCTGCATTTCACCTTGTGACAGAGCCTCTGTGTGAAAGAGAACAATGGAGAAGTCCAGGAAGAAATTTGCTGAGGTCTTGGATAAGGCGATGGCTGATGCAAACAAAATGCATCGTGACCAACTGCTCTTCTCGTACAAGGGGGTCCTCTACCCTGTTACTTTGTGCAGCTGTGAAGTATTCGATGCCATGGAGTCCTTTGAAGCCAGAAGTGATGATATCATTTTGGCAGGATACCCTAAATCTGGTAAATATTTGCTTTATTCATAGAGGTTTTTAGAAAACTGTTCATTTGAACGACACCGTATTTGCAGTGTGTTACATAATGTGTGGTGTTACAGCCACTAGTATGTAGTATCAAGTATAAAGTTCATGGAATTTTTGTAGGCTAATTTTGTTCTCAAAAACCCACACTGTTAAGTAAGGATTTTACATGGGGAATTTTTCAAATGACTGAGGAAAAAGACATCTGATTTTCTTTCCTATGGAACGTGAAGGTTTTTATCAGCTTTTGTAGCTATGAAGTCAAATACAAAAGTTTGAGAGGATTCAAATTAGATTTCCTGGTACTGTAGCCTGCTTTCACATTTACGTTTGTCAAGTTAATAGCTTTGTCTTCCTCCAGAAAAAGGAGCTTTTTGTACCTTCACGTGCTGTGCTGCCTGTTCTTTATTTCACCTAGATGTCAAGAATATCAGAAACACTGAACTGTCAAAAATCACCTTCTTAACCCATGAGGAGATCATACTGTCCTCCCTATTGAGAAATCAAGAGAGATTTGCTGGGGTTGTGGGCTGCTTCCTAAAAGCACCCTATAGCAGCCCATATCAGAGTCACACCTTTGGATTAGATGCTCCTCATAGTGTCGTGGGTGAATGTTTGATGTTGTTATGGTTTATAAATGGACATAAAACGCGCAGACACACACAGGAGTATTTGCATCCAGTGAAATACCTAGGCACCCAGCTTTGAGAAGGTAAATGTGTACAATCAAACACAGAGGTAGTAGAGGGGTGGGTGGAAGAGGCTCTGCTATAGTTAAAATTCCTCTCCTCCATTTCTGACTGAAGACTCGCCATGCATTGTCGTTCCTCAGTGGGTGGTAGCTGACTAAGCTTAAGGGTGTTGACTCACCCTGACCTAACTTTGACTTGGCCAGCTGAGTTCTGAGAGATGTCCCAGCTCTGTGGACATACTGGTCACAGTGCACTGTGACCTAGGAGAGCTCAAAGGTTCTTGCTTAAAATCCCTATTAATGCTTTTCCATTTCTGTCCAACTGGAGTGATGCAATGCTCAGGTATTTCCCACCAATCACACGTTCCCAGAACTGATTCCACTTTGGGGTTCTGGCATCGCTCACCTCTGGGCCATGACCCAAACAGAAGCGCACTAGGCTGTCAGAGCGTTATTGCTTCCAGGAGATAGGGTGTGGGGAGTAGGAGCCAGGTGCATCAAAGAGACATCTTATGCCCTGACCTTCTGCTTAGGGTAACTGCAATGGTTGGTATTGCTCCCAAAGGACAGGGCGAGCAGGAGGTGTTAATGCCCTGGTGTGCTGCCTTCCATACTTGACACCTGGCTTCCCAATGGACTGTTGTATGACCCAGGGACGGGGAGTCACACTGCACTGAATGACCCAAGCCTGAGGAAGGATCATGCTGCCATTCAGCCATTTCCCCATAGCTGTTTCCCTGTTTGCACTGCCACGCAGCAGGCAGTCATGGCCCACAGGACTGTAAGCTTTTTCTCTGCTCATTTTTTGCTTTTGCAGAAGCGCTCCGCACCAGAATGCAGTTACTAAGAGTGATGGCAAAGATGTAGGAGCCCAGTGTTTAGAAGTCAGGAAATGGTAAATTAAAGATGGGAGCTCTCCTCAGACTCTCTTATGTTTTAAATAAAAATATAATACACAGACATTTTCTGTTGTGCTTATAGTTCTGCTCTAGTATTGAAGTTCTGGGAAAGGCCTTTCCAAGAAAACGTAGTACGCCGGATTTTGAGGTACAGGTTTAATACCCAGACCCCCTTATATTTGGCATAATAAAAAACCCTCATGCATCTATTCCTGTTTGAGTCCTGGTGGTTCTTCTCCTTTTTCAATTATTTTAGAATAGGTCAACTTACAATTTACTGAGCCATTCAAGTTGGAGAAATGCATCCTCGTAAGGAAAGAATGAGGGTGGAACCCTGGGAGTTGGTTGGCTAGATGGACAGAGACTGAGCAACTTGCCCAGTAGTGCTACCCACCTGTTGGCTTTCCTGGCAAATCCGTTCTTGCTTATTATAAAGATTTTACTAATGGTTCTGTATTTTTTCCCCTTTCAGGCACAAACTGGGTTGGCCAGATCTTGGGAGATCTGGCATCCATACTTGAGAAGAAAATGCAGAATAAGGAAAGCGGTGTGGAAGAATTACCAGCGGAATTCCCATACCTTGAAATTGGAGATACAGAGAAATACAAGGTGGGCACAGAACACGTTAAAATTTCATGAGGTTGAGCTTCAGTTACTGAATATTCTGCTCGTGAAATATTCACTGTTGGATAAGGAGGCTCCCACCTCTGTGTGTGGTGGCTGGTCAGGACGGATCTCATCTGCATTGCCAAATGCTGAGGAGTAGCGTACTCATTACACTAGAATAGAACTGCAGGAATTCCACGTAGCCCGTTCTGTACTTAGGAGAGTTCTGAGACATGTCAAGTACTGAAATACTGCCTTTTGTCCCTCTGACTAGCTCTCCCTCCTCACTGATCCGTTGTCTCCCTGAGATCCTTCAGCTCCCTTTCACATACCCTCAGGCAGAGCCTGCATCTTACCTTTAGGCTTGATCTCTTGTCTAACAGAAGGCATTAAATTTGTTACCTCAGGAGAGAGTTAGCGATGGGTAATTTTTTCCCTATTACTGATTTTCAGGGCCTTTTAAAGACTAGAGCTACTGAGAGCAGCCTGGAGTAATGCATAGGTATTTCTATTGACTGATAATCTTAGTTGAGCAGAGCACTGCTCTAGCACAGGCAGAGGAAAAGAGTACTTGTACTCACTGAACTCTCCATTTTTCTCCTTCCAACTGCAAAAGCGAATGAGGAAACTGCCTTCTCCAAGAGTTATAGTTACTCATCTCCGTCCTGAGTATCTTCCCAGGTCTATCTTTGAACGTAAATCCAAGGTGAGTGCTGCTTTTAATGTCTCGAAAGCAAACAGTCCAATGGGTTTCTGTTAAGCCGTTTTAGTACCTCTGCTCCAGTTTTCAAGGTCTGTTACTCTCAAGTGTTTACCTTGGGCACTGTTGCCTGCCTGCCTAAGTACAGCTGTCCCTATCACTTAACCTCAGTTCCTTCCTAGTGACACCTTTGTGTCTGTCTCCCAGCAACATGTGGGCGATCCTTTCCCCACTCCCTAAATGATGACTTTAAGACGTGCTTGGAGTCTGCACAACCAATTGCACTAACCCGTGACAGAAATGTGAGTAATTGACAGCAATCTCGACAAGTGAGATACTTCTCACTTTTGCAAAAGCAGCAATTTCACTCCAGAGGGACACAAGGCACTAGGAACTCCCTCACGTTGCAATTACAAAGGGATTCTTGTTCTCTTCATCTTACAGTCAGTTATGTCCTTCTCTACAAACAAATTCTTCTCGTTTTTTCCAGATATTATTGCTGGTTCGCAACCCTAAAGACGTAGCTACATCCTTTTACCATTTTTCCAACGTCATGTCGTCTTTTCCCTCCTATGAGAAGTGGGATGATTTCTTCGCAGCATTCATGACAAAGAAAAGTACGGTACATTCTTCTGCCTGTGTCAGTTATGGATGCACTTGCCTTTGTCTCAGAACCTTTCATTTTGTAAATCGGCTTCACTAGGATTTGGTTCACAGAGGAAAATCAGATTTAAAACAGACAATGAGAAATTCGCACTGGAGTTCATGGCACCTGCCTTACTGCCTGCGGAGAAATCCTTACGCTAACTGCACTCCCACAAACCGCTTTTACTGCCATAAACTTCATATCTTCCCCAGAACAAGTAGTTCCTCCTTATCTCTCTCAGATCCCTCTCCAATCTCCATCACCTTGTGTCCACACAGATGTCTCAACATCTACATGCCACACTGGGCCAGGGGAATGATTTTAAACATTAAAAAAAGAGAGAAAATAACCCCACTAGTTTAAAACTTAATAAATTACTCTGTTTGGCATGCTGTATCGCCAGCAGAAGAGAGGGTTAAACAGCTTTAAAATGAATTAAGAAGTCTTCAGGATGGACTGAGTTCTTACAGCTCTTTGGTGGATTCCATCAGTCTTGGAATATTAAGATGGTTTACTATACCGACTTATGAGTTGTATCGCACGCCTGAGACACATGCACATGCCAAAACAGCCTGGAGACAGTGCCCATATCCCACAGAAGGGTGTAAACTCTAATGTAGACGTGATTAATAGCACCCATGGCTGAGGGATCAACTTAAGGAGTAGAACTTGGGTCATTTCATAAGAAGCTTGTGTAATCTTAATCTATGATTCATCTGAGGCTTCTTTCTCTTTATTTAGTGCCCTGGGGATGCTACTTTGAATACCTTTCCTCATGGAACAAACATGCTGCTGATGACAATGTAATGACGATAACTTATGAAGAGCTAAAGGAGGTGAGATTACTTACAGTTACACATATCTTATGCTTTAAAGAGCATTCGTTCTTAAATCACTTAACCATTCTTTCAATTCAGCGTGTTCAAACTGCGTCGTAGACTGCATGAAGGGGCCCTTTAAGAGGAAGAAAGGTGTCGTACAAACCTGAAAGCCTTTCACATTTGCTTGTGAGAACGATTCTTGTTTTCTCTTTATCTGTAGTGTGCGTCCAAATCACTGTAAATCCAAGTCCCCAGTTTTTGGAGGGAGCTTTCCTGTGCTGAACAGCACAGATTTCGCTCAGCTGTAAAAGACTGCTCATGTAGTCCTTTGTGATTTGTAAAACAATAGCTCATATCTCCTTGGAAATAACTCCTAAGAAGAGGAAGCACTAGGTACTGCTGAGTGAACACTGTGCAGTGTAGCCCCCGAGATGTCAAGAAGCGCAGTCTGGTTTGCTCAAGTGCCGTGTGGACTCTTCTAATTTCAGAATCCAGCCGTGGGTGTGAGAAACATTGCTGATTTCTTTGCCATTTCCCTGACTGAGAAAGAGCTTCAGAGTGTGGTAGAGAGGAGCAGCTTCCAGTCAATGAAGAACAACGCACCAAAGACCCACGGGGCGTTTGGCAATGTTCTCTTCCGCAAAGGTAGGAAGCTCAAGGTAGAAGAGTCACGCTTTTGAAGATTTTAGGCTGCCCGCCCTTTGCTGCTTCTTTACACCATGTTAGCTTTACAGATGATACCGAGCAGGTTATCACTGTTATACTTGAGAGTACTAGCCAAGAAACACTAGTGATGAAAACACTCAGCCGGGCTCTGGCAGCAGGGTGCAGACAGCACAGTAGTGGACACGTGAGAGGGCCAGACTAGAGGTCAGAATCTATCTGTGTTTTACAGTGAAGAAGTGCACTGATAAAAGCCCAGAGCCAAGGGAGCAGAAACTCTGCTCTGCTTCCTGTCAGATGACTCTTAATCAAGTCCTCATGATCTTTGATCTTGTCATAACTCTCCAGAGTAGAGAGGGGCAGGGAAATGGGAGTGTGGGATGCTGGTTTTGGACAGTTATTGACCAGGGGTATGTTCTTCAGCACTGTACTGGGTTCAGAATCCGTAGTTCCACTGATCTCACTAATTACAGTGGTGCAAGTCTGAAGCGTTACCTTGAAAAACTTAACAACTCCACCCAGCGTGCGATAGAATGAGCAACAGACCTACGGAACAGCAACGTAATAAAGTCTTTGCTCTCTTGAAGGTGGTGTGAGTGACTGGAAGAATTTTTTCAGTGAAGACCAGAACAAGAAAATGGACAAAGCGTTTGAAGAACATGTAGGAGGAACTAAAGTGGGAGCCAAGCTGAAGTATGAAGTGTACTGTAAAGCCTGAAGAGTAAGGAGAGGTGGTTCAGGCAAACACTCACCCGTGCGTTCTCAGACCATCTGAATACTGTGACTAACAAAACTAGATCAAATGAATCAAGGATCTTTAGAATGTCAGTAATAGTCACATTACAGTGGTGAATAGTGGGCTTCTGTTGTAGAGACGAGATCTTTGGCTACAATGATTTGCTGAATAAAATGGAAACTAACCACATTGAGATAAACTTAACCACCTGTTCCAGAAGCTGTGACCAGAAGGAAATGCATCATCCGCCTCTCTAGACAAACTTGATATTCCTTTTTTGTTTCGTTCTACCTCGTTTCTACTCAGTTTCATTCTACCCAGACACCTAGACATGCAGAATTCTGCAAAGGAATAGGAGTGCTAGAAATAAATCTTAACATATTTAGGGGAAAAGGAATCAAAAGCAGAGCATCAGTAAGTCCCAACACAAGCCATGTTTGAACAGCTAGAAGTTGTCTGTAAGGATCCAGGAAGGTGGATGATGTTGATTGCTCTCGTCCACTGGTGCTGTAAGGCCATCGTGAAAGGCCATCAAATCAGTCAGGCAGGATTGGCCTCTGATGAAGCCCTGTTGGTTACCAATCACCTCTTCATTTACCTTCGGCCTCAGCAGAGATCCCTGCTCTTGCCAGGCACAGAGGTGAGGCTGACTGGCCTGGAGTTTTGTTGACCCAGTAGATTGCTGTTCCTAGTCTCAGCTGCAGCAAAGACTCCGAGTCACTGCTATGGTCTCCGGTCCTTTATTTCAAACGAATGGGCAAAGTACAGAGTTAATCAGTGACCTGTACTTTCGTTTCTGCATGGAAGCCCTATCCAATTTGCTGAGGTGTTGCATAAAGCTGTTCTGCACTGCGGGAAGACCATATCTGTCTGTTTGAAGAGTTCCACAGGGATACAAGCATGAGCAGAAACAGAGAGAGAGTCATTGAAATAGTGGAAAGTGCTTTTTCACAGAACAAAAATGTTCCCCCAGAACAGTTGCTGTTCTCCTACAGGGGTGTCTTATACCCTGCTACGCTTAGCAGCCCGGAAACTTTGGAAGCTCTGAAATCCTTTGAAGCCAGAAGCGATGATGTGATTTTAGCAGGTTATCCAAAAACAGGTGAGTGCCCCATTGTTTATGAGTAAGTGAAGTACGCAGTGCTGGAACCCAGCAATAACACTGCAGAACCATCTGACTTCGTAGGGTCCTGAATTTACGTCTTCACAGGACCAATGAATTTAAGGTCAGAATCTGGAGGTCAGTATGATCTCCTCCTCAGAGCAGGGGAAAGACCTGACCTTCAAAGCCAGATTTGATTGCTCAAGGCTTTGTGCGGAAGAGTTGAGGGTGGGCATTCACCATGCACTGGGGATCCATTGTAGTCTTGTCCCACTATAGAGACTTTCTAGGGTTTGATTTCATTGTCTGGTTTCTTCTATGCAGTCAGATATTGGTGTTGTGGTTTGTAATACTTGGCCGTTTCCTGGGCTGTTTTCAGAAGACTAGGCTCACAGAGGAAGGTAATGCCTTCAGGTAGCCTTCCACAGCCTCTGGCTGGCAATTCTGCCCTGTTTGGCTTTTGACAGACCCTTGTAGATTATTGCCCAGTGTTGTGGTTTAACCTCAGTCAGCAACGAAGCCTGTCACACAGACCTGTTCATTTCCCCAGAGGGGGGTGGGGGAGAGAAACGGAATGGTGACAGTGGTGAACTTGGTAGAGCAGGGTTATTGATTGGACTTGATCATCGCAAGGGTCTTTCCAGCCTGAATGAACTACTGTAATTGAGAAAAGTCATAGCCTGAGAGAAAGACAGTTCAGGAGGCTGAGCAGAAGTCACGTGTACAAACAAGCAAACGGAGTAAGGAATTCATTCACTGCTTCCCATCGGCAGGGGGCTGCTCAGCCATCTCCAGGAAAGCGATGCCCGCCACTCCTAACGGTTACTTGGGAAGACAGAAACCGTAATTCCAAGCATCCCCCTAATGTCTTCCCACTGTCATTTTTTGCTCAGCATGTTGCCGTGTGCTGTGAAGCAACCCTTTGGTCAGTTGGGGTCAGCTGCCCCAGCTGCATCCTCTCACAGCTTCTTGGGTACCTCCAGGCTACTCACTGCTGGGGTGGGGTGGAGGGAGAAAAAGCCTCCATGATGGGAGAACACTGTTCCGTAACTGAAACCTCCCTGTGCTATCAACACTGTTTTCAGTACAAACCCCGAGCAGCCCAGTGCCACCTACTGCAGAAAACATTAACCCTCCCACAGCCAAAACCACCACAGCCACCTACGGACAGACTGAAGGACAACACAGGGCGTGATGGGGCGTCCTGTCAGGCAGGTGGACATGGCCAAGTGCTGTTAAAAGGCTGCATGTCCCGTGTCTTTACCCTTTCAGGAACAAACTGGCTTGGTGAAATGGTGAGGCAGTTGGAATCAGCAGATGCCAAGTACACAGAAGAAGAAATGAAGGAGAGAATAAAGGCTGAAAAGAACCTGGAGGTGTTTCCACGGCTAGAATTTGGAGATCCTGGAGTGTATGAGGTTGGCAGAAAGGGAAATATTTGCACTGCTGTTCTCACATGTAGCAACAGTTTAAAGTCAGTGGCTCATCTCAGCACTGATGGGGAGCCTAGAGCCTTAACAGCTATGATCTGCTCAAGCAGCAGGTGCTATTGCCTTTGGTGTTCAGGCATGAGGGCCCTGTGCACAGACAGAGCTGAGAAACCGCAGGTGGACCCAGTCCTGGGCCTTTTTGCTGGGTGTCAGTTCTCAGGCCTGCCTCATGTCAAATGGTGCTCTGCCTTTGCAGAGGCTGGCAGAAGCCTGCACCAACAGTGAGTCCCTCTGGCTTTTCTGAGGGAAAAGATCCTTCTTCTGTGCTCTCACCTTATTTTCTACAAGTCCTGAAGAGGCACACGTTGCTGAACAAGCTACCTTTTCTCAGGTCAACAAGGACTTGCTTTAAAGAGGCTGAAGAACCTGCCTTCCAGAAGAATTATACTAACCCATCTGCCACCCCACCTCCTGCCCCCGTCCATTCTCCAAAGCAAGGCTAAGGTGGGTCTGCTCTTTGCGTCACACTGCAAACCCCTTTCTGTTCAAGCTAGCTTTCCTCTGCTGTGCCAGGTGTGTTTTCTGCACTTTCACCTGGGCTGGTCGAAACACGGGTGCATTGCTGGGGTGAAGGGGCAGAGCGCTGTGAGCTGAGGCTGTGAAGAAACATCATCTCCCAACAACAGCTTTGCTGGCTCAGGAGATTGATATCAGTGGGCTTTTCATTGCCCCTTTAAATTTCATTCAGAAAGATGCTTCTGAGTTTGTGTCAGAACACGGAGCGAGGCAGGCAGTTACTCTGTTTGCTGGATTTGCCTTCGCGACCAGCGCACCTGTGCAAAGTCCATGCACCGTCTGGGACTAAGATAGGCTTCAACAGGAGTAGCATGCGTCCACAGCTTGCTTGTGGCTTTGCTGTGCAGCCCACAGGCCACTCTCTCTGCTACCAACCTATGCAACATTACAGGCTGGGGGAAGAGTGGCCGGAAAGCTACCTGGTGGTGTAGATCAATAGCTGACTGAATAGAAGTCAGCAGTGTGCCCAGGTGGTCAACAAGGCCAGTGGCATCAGAAACAGCGTCACCAGTAGGACTGGAGAAGCGATTGTCCTGCAATACTGAGACTTAGTGAGGCCACGCCTCAAGCACAGTGTTAATGTTTGAACACCCATTACAAGGCAGATACTGCTGTCCTGTAGCAGGTCCAGAGAAGAGCAATGGAACATGGTGAAGGGTCTACACTAAAAAAGCCCTATAAGGAGCTGCTGAGGCAACTGGGGTGGTTTAGTCTGGGGAAAAGGAATCTTAGCAGAGACCTTGCTGCTCCCGACAGTGACCTGAAAGGACAGTGAGGTGGCAGTCAGTCTCCTTTTCCCGAGCAGCAAGAAACAGGACAAGAGGAAATAGCCTCAAGCTGTGTTCAGAAGGTTTAGGTTGGATGTTTGGAAAAATTTCTTTACATCAAGAGTTATCAAACATCGGAAAGGGGTGGTGGATTTGGCAGTGCTGGTTTACAGTCGGACTCAATTATCTTAAAGGTGTTTTTAACCTAAAGAGTTCTGGGATTCTTTGATGCTGTCTTGTTTTGAGGAAGAGGTGCTTTAGTCAGTCAACAAATCAGATCAGCTCCTGCGTTTCCTTCCTCTAGGTCCTTGTGCTGGTTCGGAACCCCAAAGACACAGCTGTCTCCTATTATCACTTCTACAACAACATGCCAGTGCTGCCTTCCTTTGCCTCCTGGGATGAGTACTTTGCCACCTTCATGAATGGGAAATGTACTTTGTCCTTCACCCTCTGCCATCCCTCCTTACATGAGGGACAGGCATGGGATCCTGCTCAGCACGGGCAGATAGGCTCATGTTATGGCAGAAACAGGGAGCTTCTTTTGACTCTTAACTCAGAAAGGAGGAATCATTAAAAGGCTTTAGCCTGCTTAGCCTGCCTCTCCTGCTCCCCAGACAGAGCCTTTGGGCTGCTGCTATCTAGTGGCCAGAGCTGGGGGATCCTGCTCAGGCCTCAGCTGATAGCACAGGCATGGTCAGCTGCTCACCCCTTCACCATCCTGGTGCCCTGTTTAGAGAGGCTTCTGGGCTGACTCTTGGGGTTTGGAGGAATATTGCACACAGCTTTGTCTCTCCCTTGTATGCAGTGACCTGGGGATCCTACTTTGACCACTTAGTGGAATGGAACAAGTACATTGACCTGGACACGATCATGATGATCAGCTATGAGGAGCTCAAAGAGGTGCGGCGTCCCACTCAGCTCTTCCTTGCTGGGGCCACTGTGCCCCCCTCCTCATATGTTGGGCTGCGGGGAAGAACTATTGGGTCAAGGATATCTACCCCTTAGAAGGGTCTGTCTTCCTGAGGTTCCCTCAGAAACCATGGGGGTCAGGAGAAGGGCAGTCTTGCCTGTTAGTGGGAGTCATATCTGACACGGGCACAGTTACTTCATGGAGAGAAGAAAAGGTCTTGAGGTTGAGGTCACTGCATGTGGGTTCCCTCTCCGTTGGAGCTCTTACAATTCCTTGGTGATGCTGTGGGAGACAGCCAACTTTGCTTGGCTTCTCCTTGGGTGCTGGCTCCATGCCACAGCCATGGTCTTCTGGTTTCGCCTCTGTGCTCTGTTCCTTTGGCCAGGACCAGATACTGGGGATGAAAAAGATCGCTGCGTTCTTTGGATTCTCCCTGTGTGAGGAAGATTTCTCCAGAATTGCTGAGAAGACCAGTTTCCAAGCTATGAAAGAGAAATCCAAGGAAACCCATGGGAAGTTTGGGGACATCCTCTTCCGGAAAGGTAAATCTCTACGAATGGAGACTCTGCCTTCTAAAGCAGAACTTCAGAAGGAGTTTGAACGGCTTTTCTCACTTAGCCGTGAACTCAGTGGGCTGGTTAGGAAGGACAGGTGTGGGTGCATCCTGTACAACGAGCTTCTGCAACTGATGGGATTTGGGAGTTGTTTGTGAGAAACACGTCTGAGTGTCAGGCTGAAGGTCCTCAGCCACTGCTTCCGTGTTGCTGTTTCTCTGTGGCAGCCCCAGTTGTTAAGTACATAAGCTGTGAAGGTGGGGACCAACACTGGTGCCAGTTAAACCAGCAGTTGTGTACCAAATCTGCTTGGGCTGGACGGTTGCCCTTTACAGGAGGGTTATGGTGTGGCCACTGCCTGGTGGTCAGGTGATGAAGGTGATTGTGGATCATGGATGCAGGTTGCACATGTTTCTCTCTCTTCCTCGTAAAAGCTTCTTGAAAAAACACCTTGGAAATGCATTCTGGGCAGGGAAGGCATACAGGCAGCCCACCAGCAATGCTCCCTGTGGCCTGGCTGCAGCTTTCACTTCTCTGTGCCACCCTACCTGTCAGGGACATAAAACAGATCACTCTGACCTCCTGTGGGTAGTGATTCTGCCACATTGGTGCCTACGTGTTATTCTCCTTCAGTTGTGGTGCTTCCTGCTCACAGGTATCGTTGGGAACTGGAGAGACTTCTTCTCTAAAGCTCAGAATGAAGAGATGGACCACAAATTTGAAGACTGCCTGGGAGGAACAAAGCTGTCGGCACTGATGAAATACAGTGTCTACTGCAAGGCCTGAGACAAAGCAGATGGGCAGCATGACAGCAAGTCCTGCTCCAAAGGTGATTTTCTAAAGGTGGATGATTCCTCTTCCTGGAAGTGAGAGGGGACACCCCTCAGAGATCATCCTGGCACCTCCAAGAATTGAGCTGGTGGTTCTTAGGCGTGTCCTGAGCCAGGGCACATCCTTGGCTTGGTGCTGCCAAATAAAATGTGTGCAAGTCCTGAGTGAGTGCCTGACATCCTTTCAGGAGAAAAGCACAGGCACTGGAGCACCAGTCTGGTGGTGATCCTCTGCCTGTCTCATGTCCTGAGATAGTGAATGAGGTCCAGGCAGTGCCCAGTGCTGAGGGAAAAGGACCGACTTAGGGCTTCTTTTCCTGGACACATTGGGCTTGACAGGGATTCCTTGAGTGGGTCTGAACCCCCAGATTTCTGTGTTGGACTTTGGGGATTCTTTCCAATTCAGGTGAGTCTGTGACAACATCTGTGCAACAATTCGGTTGTTGGCACAGATGCCATCATCAGTCTTTCCTGAACTGGTATCTCAGAGGGTCTCAGCAGATGTTTCTCAACTCTGCTTAACTGGTACCCTTCTCCAGACCTGCCGGTCTGTGTATGCCTATGGGTGCACAGGCTGCAAAGCTTGGCTGCAGTAACAGAGCTGCCTCCTAAGACACGCACCTCTCAGTATTTCTGTCTCCTCAGTTCATGGAGCTCCTTCTCCTAAAAGGTTTATTTTGCGTTAATTGCCAATTGCACTAATGAAGATGAGACCATGATCTTCTACAGGAGCGACAACCTTGTGTCCTGCCCACTCACGTGTTTCCGAAGGAAGGCTACAGCAAATCTTTCTTGTGGCTTAACCTGACCCTACCGCTATTAATGGAATTTTCTTGCAGACCAGTTTTGCATTTCCTGGGTAAAATGTGTCTTCAGAGACTGCACAGGCTCAGATCTAGCGGCTTTGTCTGCTGGTAAATGTGACACAAGGCTTCCAAGTAAAGAAGTCTGTTAGGTTCCTGATGCTGGTGAGAAACTCCGTGAGTGATAGGTGTGCTTTTAGAGGAAGCTGTGCGTGATGTACAGACACAGAGGATTGAATATGTCGGTGAACTTAAGGGAGAATCAAAGTGTGCAAACATAACTGTGTTCGTCCTGCAAACCACAGCTCGGGTGCTGCCTAGCCCCAGAGGTGAAGCGACTCCAGTTTTGGCTTAAAGGTCTCTAGACATCCAAAGTCTGCTTGCAGTCCAAGAATCCTTCTGTCTTAACAGGCTCTGAGCCTTGGGGCTTCTTGAAACTATGTAGAGCACATTTGAACTGCAAGTTAGATCTTGTCTTTCCGTCTCATACACGAGGGCTCTTCATGAGCTTCCATTCGGGTCTCTCCAGACAGAAACAGCTGAAAATGCTAGTAATTCTCATGGACCTTTGCAGAGCACATAGTGTGGACTCTGCAGAACAGCATTCAGTGTGATGCCAGCTTGCTGACATGGGTCTGCCTACACGAGCCCAGAAGAACTGTGCTGGTCGCACTGAAGTGTTGTTTTTAGCCTGTCACTTGCAAAGCACTTTTTTCCAAGAGCTTTCACGATATCCATATATCTGTTAATGAACAGAGATGGATGGAATATTTATGCAGTGAGGTTTTAATTCTATCCCAGTTTTAAAAGACGAAGGTTCTGACTGAATACAGAAACTCTTTGTAGCATGAGATAGGGGTGAAACTGAAAGCATTCCCTAAACTAAACAGGAGGGTTATAGGAGTTACCGTAAACACACAGGGAAATGGATCCTCCCCAGGGCTTTGACTCTTTAAGAATGTCAGCCTTACTGCCTTCTGTTACACCAACAGAATTTACAATTGAACTCTCGCAGACAAAAGAATCTCCAGGACTCCCTTAAGACAGACCAAAACAGAAAAGGAAAAGAGTGGGTGGCTGTTCTGTGCTGTGCTGTGCTGTGCGTGTGCTGTTCCCACCAGCACTGACAGTTAACGTCTGTTAAAGTGACCATAATTGCTGAATCTGCTGGACATGAGGCCTAGTTCCTACTCTGCTGACAGACAGTCCAATTTGTGGTTCACACATCTGCATCGCTTCTAAACGGGCAGAGGCCAGCTGCCTTCACTGTGCTCTAGCAGTGTCAAAGGGGCCGTTCATCAGTGCTTTTGGGACACCCCTGTTTCTTAAATCGTTTGCTGCAATGATTCAAAAAGGACACAGAGGATGAGAATTACGACCTGCGTTTCAGAAGCAGGGTAGCAGGAGTGGGGATGCAGAGCCCTGTGTGCCCTTGCCAGGTGTGGACTGTGTTTTGGGCAATGCTGATGGGGTTGGTGGGGGTCTTGGGCATGGACAGGCCTCACCCAAGCTGGTGATCTGGAGCTTCATGTGTCCCGTTGCACTGGAAGCTGGTTGTCCTCTTCCCAATGAACTCAGTCCAGATGGTACCTCCCAAAGGGAACAAATGACATCTCTTTATTTAGCACAAGACTAACCCACACAAGACGTTAGAAATGCAAACTACAAGAAGTGGAGTGATAAATGGAGTTCCCTGTCAGCAGAGTCACATGTTAGCTGCAGATACATCTTGATAAACCATCAGGCAGCTTTAAATAGCCTTACCAGGAATAAAGCGCCGAGGAGAACATTTTCCCTTTGAAGTTTTGTCGAGTGTAGCAGCCACCGACTGCTCTGTTTTCACCGACCCCACCAAGTGTGTAGCATGCCTTTTTTCAGACCGCTGGATGCTTTTGCTCCAAGACGTCTGTGAACAGACAGCTTGGCTACTCACACTTGGGCAGACAGAAATGCTGGAGAGGCTGTTGGATATGTCCTCCCACTGTCCTCTGCGTAGCAGTGCAACGTGTGGGTAGGATTTGCTGTGCCAAAAGGATGAAGAGGGCTCTTGTGTGCTACTACTATCATCACCAAGAACGATCGATTCTGTTACAGCAATGGAAAATGTCGAGTATCAGCCCTGATGGGTCTCATTTTGCAGTCTCACACTGGAATCTCCACGTGAGCAGAATTGTGGCTGCATCTGACTATTTTATGTAGCATTAGGTAACAGAAAAAGTGATAACAAATACTTAAAACTGTGCTTTTCTAGGGGCAAAACCACTTTCTTCAAAGTCAGATTTCTAGCCTTGGTTGCCAGTACCTGCCAGCCGATTGATGGAGACTGACATGTGTGCAGCCTGTTCAGCCCAACGCTGAGAAAGCAGATCCTGGGTGTTGTTTGATCGCCAGATGTTCTGTGTGAGGAGTCTTTCCTGCAGCTCAGACAGAGACCTTTGAGGTGCAGACATGACAGTCTAAAGGCATTCAGAAAAGTGTGTGAAAAGGTTGAATCTATTCTACACAAATGTGAAAATCCATGGTAGGTTTCGTGGAGGTCTGCAAGCAGTTAGGTGCAATCCACAGCACGAGTGCATTAGTACCCCTGGTTTGTGCCAGAAGAGGTAAGTAATTAGCCCTTGGGAAACAACAGTATTTTATGCCCCAGAGGCAGGACCCGAGCAGTCAAACTGTAAACCTGTCCGCTGCTCGTGTCCCATAACACCACTTGGTGGAATTCCTCTAGTGTGGAGGAGATGGCCAAAGCCAGCTCATGATTCCAAAGTAGTGAAGTGCTTTACAGCGATCAAATTGCGAGGAAACAATGTCCCTTGCCAGCTGCCCCTCTCACAGGCACCCAACAGCAGTTGCCAATTCCGAGAACACAAGGCATAAAATAATGTCAACGGTTATCTGGTTTTCAAAAAGAAGGAGGTTGTTTTAGAGGCCGTGCCCTTCCTTTTCAAAGGGTATTCCTCTCTCTTGCCTTCCGGTTTCTGATTCTGTACGATACAGCCAGGATGCATTTTTAGTCTTTCTCCACAAGCACTGGAACTGGAAACACCCCTGCTGTTGAGAAGGAAAGCTGAAATCCCTTTCAAAAAGGATCAAGGCCTTTCTAAGAAAGGCAATTCCCATTGGGGTCATCATAGCCACCGGGCTCAGCCTCATTTTTTGTTCCCCATGATTATCAGAATAAAGTGGTAAAACAGCCACGTATCTTCATGAGCGACCTGAAAGGACAGAGTTAACAGGTTCTTTCTGCGGCTCTCAGATCCCGCAGCTCTGAACACTTGCATCAGGGATGTTCAGTGAGGGTCTCTTGGTTGTGGTCTGCTGACTGGCCAGGTTGGAGATGTCTCCTGTGTACATGGCAGTCTTGCCTGGCTTTGGCAGTCACCACAGTGCTCAGGAGGCTGTGACAGCTGGAACAAAAGTTTCTCTCTGATGTGGCTTGAGAACCCTGTTCTGAAGATCCAAGGCTTCCTTGTCGTTATTTTGATGCAATTCATGTGACTTCAGTGCAACGCTTGGCGCTGCTGCTGCACTCGGGACATTCTGTCTTATCACCACCTGCACAACCCTTGCTGCTGTCAGCGGTTGCGCAGAGGCAACCAGCCCCTGAGCAGCACTGGTGAACACACAAACAACAAGTACCCTGCCAGAAGTTTAAGAAAGGGAGCCCCAGGCTCAGGGGAATGCAGCTTGGCTTCCAGATCCCAGCCCGAGCTTTGAGGCCGTTAAAAAGAAACAGATTTTCCTCAAGTGTCATAATAATAAAAAGGCTTTCAAATTTGTTTTGAAACTTTTGACACCTGGAACAGTGTAAAGCAAGAATGAACAGATGTGCTGCTCTTCCTGCGTGGGAAGGATCAGTCCCACGACATGCTGAGGTGGTTTACCAGCGGAAGATGAAAGAAGTGGATTATCTGTGATAAGCTGAGCAAACGGGATGGACATAAATCCATGGGCCCTGATGGCATGCACCCGCGCGTGCTAAGGGAGACGGCGGAAGTCATTGCTGAGCCATTCTCCACCATCTTTTCTAAGTCATGGGGATCAGGATAGGTGCCTAGGGACTGGAGGTTAGCAAATGTCACTCCAATATTCAAGAAGGGTAAGAAGGAGGACCCAGGTAACTCTAGACCGGTCAGCTTCACCTCCATCCCAGGAAAGAGGATGGAACAGTTTGTCCTGGATGCTGTCTGTAGGCACATCAGGGACAAGAGGGTCACTGGGGACAGTCAGCATGGCCTCAGGGGGATTGGACTACATGATCTTTCAAGGTCCCTTCCAATCCCTAATGATGCACACAGCTCTGTTCCACTTTGCTCTTGCTACAGGGATGAAAGAAAAGTAGTGGGGCAGAGCACTGGGGGTTTCTATATGAATCCAGATGCATCTATACACAGGCATGGTGGTCCCACAGTCATGGTCAAGATCATAATTGTGCCTGCCCTTGGGGGATTCCTGGTGCCTTGATCAGCAATGTGTGGTGGCATAACGGAGACAGCGTAGAGCAGAAGGGACTCTACAGAAATGCATGTTCTAGGCTGGAGCAGTGCAAACACCGGGTTCACTGCATCAAGGGCTGTGGCTGCAAGTTTTGAACTTGTGCAGTGCAGAGAAGCAAGGCAGAAGAAACCACCTGGTTAGTGATGTCCTGCTCTTTGTGAGGCGCCTCCTGAGCGGTCAGTGTCTGCCATGAACAGTGGCAGCAAGCACACAGTGAATCACACCGTTATAAACTGAGTCACCCAAGTAATCCCACGTTATTGGAGACTGGGTGCTCAGTTGTGAGTGTTAGCCTTCAAAACGTATTGGACAACGTAAATCCTGCATTCAGGGCTTTATTCATAGCCCTTTGGAAGGCTAGACCTTGGCCACACTGCCTGAACCCCCCCAACCGGGAACTCAGACGATGCTTTCATGCTCAGCTGGGACATGGGGGCATCCCAGCTGAGTGACAAAGCTGCCCTTGCCCCCGCCTGCCTTAGGCCAGCACTGCCTCAACAGAGACCGCCATGCAATGTGCGCATCACAGAGGACGCGCACGCCCCCCCGCAGACCCCCAGCAGTCCGCATTCAGCAGCGGGAGTGCAGGGACGGCCCGGGCACGGCCGTTGGCACCGGGCAGTACCGAGAGGCTGCTGCTGCGCTCAGGAGCGGAGCGCTAGGTGTCAGTGCAGCCCCGGGAGAAGGCAGCGCCGCAGGGAAAGCTGCGGCGTGGTGGCAGCAGAGAAGTAAGAGACAGCGATCCGAATGCGGGTGTAAGTACAAACAGCTCTTGTGCGGTTTACACGAAGCGCGTCCCCCATTCAGAAGGGGAGCATCATTTGTGTGGCAGATGGCACTCTGTCCAGGGTCGCACGGGTGATGTTCTGACTACGGCTTAGTCTGGTTTTGGTCTTTTAACAAATGATGGCTTCTGCCAGGACACCGTCCCTCCTGAAATCTTACACGGCTGCCCTGTGAGGTCTTCCTACGAGAGTTAAGCTCAAAGGAAGCATAATGGCTTTTTATTTAGTGTTTATGTATGCAGTGTGTCCGGGTAGGCTCTGGTTACCTTACTGCTGCAAGTGAAACAGAGAGCTTGCTGATCCCTGTCAGCTGAGCTCGGAATCCCCTCCAGGACAAACCAGACCTAGTCACCGCCGTGTCCTAACACAGGGGCCTGAGCCAACAGATGAGCCGTGTGTCCCTAACCCTGCCCAAAGGATCCACAGCCTGGGCCGCTGGCGTTCCAGCAAAGGAAACCACATGCACAGGTAGGCAGACCTGCTGTGGGCGAGTGGGTAGGAGGCGTTTCCGTGCTGAAATATTTCTGCAAAGAAAGGTAACTAAAAGAAAATAACTGCTGACTTTCCTCAAAAAGGAGGTAGTTTGGTGTCCATCGTGCTGCCTCCCAGCAAGGATCATTTCTGCCATCACCCATGGACAGGAGGAATTTCTACTGACGTGTGGGTAATTTTGCACCCACAAAGGTTCCCTGCAGGGTGAACCTCAAAAGATGGGGCTGTTGGTTTTGCAGCTGCAAGGAAAGGGTACAAATTCAAAGCTCTGAGTGAGCTGCTCTGGCCCCTGCTATGAATAGTGGGACTGACCTAAAGACATCTAGAGGTAATTTTCCCAGCTCAGCGATGCTATGATCCAGATATTTTCCCCCAATTCTAATTCTTAGGCTCATAGGTTGTGTTCTAGAAAAGAGACAGGGAAGTTGTGATTCCTTCTTCCACCTTCGCAGAAGAGAAAAATGAGTTCAGAGGCACTGTAGCAGGATCAAAGCACTCTAAGCAAAGAATGTGACCTCGTGGCGGCCTGCTGTGAATGTTCTCTAGTTTAGTTTAGAAGCTATTTTTACAAAGCTGCTTCAAGCGCAAAGTTATCCCAGTAAGAATGGGGGCTAGCAGGTTAAAGAGCTGCAGACTCGTAAATGCAGATCTCAGCCGAGCCTGATGAGAGGCACTTGTGTGCCAGATGGGCTGCTAACAGGACAATCTATCAACTCGGTAGGTGTCCAGACCAAACTGAGGTAAGCTGGCAGATGACAGGCAATTATTCATAAGCTGTGAATAACAAGATGTGTGGCACACAGCGAGGATCAGATAATGTCTTTTCCTTACTGAGGTGAAAAAACTAAGTTCTTCAAAGGTGAGCTGAGGTAAACTGCAAAGTTTTAGGTTGTTAGATGATTCTAGGCTTTAACAGCTCTGTAAGTAATGACCAAGGGAGGATGCACAGTTAACACATGAATTTAGCCTAGAATAGTAGTTTTGCTGACTGGTCTTGCTGTTTTACGTCAAGGTCTGCATTCAGGATCCAGTTCCCCGAGTAAGTCGAGTGTCTCACAAGCATGTGACACAGCATTGTGCTGATCTCTGCTTCTGACATCGTTATTATAGAGTGTGGATTTGATTGACTCAGTGTTAGCGAGGTCTGCTGTTTCTGTCAGCCTCCATGCTCTTTCTACCTTTGGTGCTGCCTCACCACTCTCCTTTATTCTGGTTTCTGTCCTGTACTTCCTCTCTCCTCAGCCTTTTTTTTTCTTTCATCTGCTCATGTTCATGTCCTGGGCATAAACTTCACGTTCTTTCCTCATTGTTCCCCTCTCCTTAAACATGAGTTTTCCTTCACCAGGGCCAACTCTGTAAATATCTGTGTCTTGCTGAATCACTCATTAGTATCATCCCCACAGACTTCTCTCAGCACATCCTGACTGCCAAAAGAAGGCACTTAACATTGCCCAGCATCACAACAAACACATGTGATGTCATTCCACAATCACAGGACTTACTCTTGTTTTGGTTTTGCCCAGCCACGGGTACTGGACTAGCAACTCCACAAAGGACAGTTATTCATTGGCAGCTTAACGCGCCAGGGAGCCTGAGCTGGTGGCTTTAGGAAGCTCTGGTGTGACTTCACCCTGGCCAGGCTGAGAGTCAGCCTCAACAGACCTGGTGTCGCACAGATTCAGAAAAAAGGTGTAAGTCAGTGATTTCACAGGAGGAGCTGAGCTTTTGTAAGTTTAGGGACCGAAAGGTGAACAGCAAAGGTTAAAGACAGCGTGTGGAAAGACACTGCCTACTTCTCCTCTAGAGTAAGAGGGAGAACGTTCATTGTCTTTCCTCTGCCTTGGAATGAACTGAACTCTGTTCTTTCTTAGGTAGAGGAATTACACAGTGAATCAAAGTAAGGAGCTTGGTTTTGGCCATGGAGCAATAATCCAGATGGATAGCTTCATTCTCAGACAGCAGCCACCTGAGCACTATCAGGCACTACACACTCATTTACTTATGCCCTTTCAACAACACGTAGCACAGCAGCTAAGCAGTGAGCCATGCCAATTACGGGATTTCTTCAGGGACAGAAACCTAAGGATAGATGTGGTACCAGATGACTACTTGAAACTGAAGCAACAGAGCAGTGAACATGTGCAGATTCCAAATGCAGGACTTTTGGTATGTCAGTGTTGAAAGCAGGAGCGTTAAAATCACTGGGTGCAGCACTTGCCACAAACAACGTGGAAGAGTTTAAATCTCCCTGGAATGATTGCTTCAGAAGGCTGTGTGATCTGTTTCTTTGCCTTCTGCAAGTCAGAGTGAAGAAGGAACTTAGTATAGGACTATTGCTATTATTTAGTATAAAGACACCCATCACTCTCCCGGTATGAGAGCCTGACAACAGCTAATGCATCTGTACCTTGGATGTTTTGTTATTAATGACCCTCCTAATAGCTGGTGACAGTGAGAGAGATTTTCCACAGTTCACAGCCCTTTGTAAGGCTTCTTCTGGAACATTTCTCTCCACTATCATCACCCAGACTCTCCCTCTGACCTCTTTATCAGCCAGTGAGTGGTACCAGAGGCTTTAGACACATAATCACAGCAGTGTGCCATGTGTGCTCTGCAGAGCAGCACAGGGCAGAGGCTCAAAAAAAATGCAAGCTCCTGTTAATACTTTGGGAGGTAAAGGTATCATCATGCAGTTTCACCTCCTCCGTTTGTGCTTACTAACTTACATGAGTTTCCTGTTTATCTTCATGTGAATCTTCTTATTTATAGCTAAGCAACCCGGTGTAAAAAACACTGTGATCAGTGAAAGGGCTGCCGTTGACTTCAGCGGATTTGGGACCAAGTCCTTATCAACCGTGCAGCTCTGGGTCCCTTGGCTTCTAGCCATGAAACCAGAGCCTGAACCTGGGGTTTATCTATCTAGACAAGGAATTAAAAAGTAATGCTAATGGGAAACACGACTGTGTTTTTGCCCACTTCTGCCTCCCTTTCCAGAGACGTAGCTTCTCGTTTCAGTAATTCTTCAATCAAGTGTTAAATCAACAGCTACAAATGGCAGTTTATTTCAAGCACGGTTTGTGCTCAGCAGACCTTTAGAAAGTGGAAGCTTTTCCCTGCTGTGTTTTTGTTCCACAAGGTGGAATCTCCCTCGTTCAGCACAGATAACATTGCACAGATGTTGCTGAAGCACAGTACTGCCTCTTGGACTGCACTTGGTGCCTGCAGCAGCACCTGGGTTCTGCCAGGGCCTTCAAAACCTTGAGAGTATTTTGCCTTCCACAGAAATGCTGCTGAATATGGTGATGCTGCTGGTGGCTCTAACAGAAAAGGTGGCTGCTCCACTTGAGACAGCAGAGCCATCAAGCAGCACTAATCCATCTCTTGAAACTGCAGGACTTTTCCAAGAGCATCAAGGAGTTTTTACGGCATTGGAATGTCCGTAACAACAAAATCACCAAAGTTATTTTCAGGTCTGCTTTACAGTTTAAAGTAACTGCAACCCTTCTTTTACTCTTTTTGGTGATTTTCAGCCTGCTGGAAGAGCTCGTGAAGGAATCACTTAGGGTATGTTCAATAGGTTCTTAAAGGAATGTCTGAATTTCCCTGACACAAAATAGACACAGAGTCCTCACCCAAACTCGGAAAAGCTGCTCAATTAGCACAATGCAATATCCAGACCTGTACGGTACTGCAGAGGCCTGGTCAAAGGGGAAACATTTACATACCTTCCCCTCTTTATCTTGTTTTGCTTATTAGTAGTGGTGCTAACTTTCGGCATTATTTGGGGCCTCTGGAATCTGGGGAACTGCTGCTTTTTTAGTTTCGTTCCCAGGTAATCCAGCTCCGAGGGCCAGTTCAGTATGCGATGCTCTCTGATTAAAGGAACGCGGGACCTAGGAGTTGTCCTGGAAGCGCTGAGGTTAATACTGCCTGGCTCACTGAGAGCATGCCGTATTGCTCAGGATGGTTCTGGTGTTTCAGCACTTGGAGGATCCCTTGGCTGTTTCTCACCTACTTGAATGAAATTTGGAGGATCTCTACTTTCGCAGAGATATCTATTCCTCTATCAAGTTGATCGATGGATTCAAAGGAGAAGGGACAGGAGTAGTGGTAAGACACGTGCAGATGATGATAAATGTCTCACATCTTTATTAAACCAGAGGGAAAAATCAGCTGTCATGTTGTACTGTAAGAGTCTGGCTTCCTGCAGATTTTTGCTCGGGCAGCACACGGCTCCGTGGGCTGGCAGGGAGAAGCCTAAGGTAAATGACGGTGGCCTTCTCAGCAGCTTCATGGGGTGGTACAGGCAGCTGCTTTGGGCCAGCCCCTTCTTTGCCCAGGAGTAGACCTTGCCAGGTGCTGCTCATGCTGGCCCCACTCCAACAAAGCACTTAAGCACACACTTAACTTTCAACAAATCCATTACTCACAGAGAAGTCAAGCCTGGAGAAGCTGCTGCTGCAGAGATAGCAGCGAAAAGGAAATGTGGAGGTGGTGACCTCATTGCCTCTCTTTCCCAGCAGATCTGTCTGCAGACATCATTCAGGGCCCGGGGTAAAACGATGGCAGAGGCTAATAGGTCAGTGACCTGCTACCCTGCTGTTGGCCCAGCCCCAAACTTTGCCAAAGAGAGAAGAGAGAGGTGAAGATCTGTACAGTTTGTCAGATGTTATCACACCTGATAAGACAAAGCTTTGCTTTCAGGAATACTTCTTTCCCAGTTTGCTTAGAGAAAGGATGGCAACCCTGAGATCTGTGGTGGCAAAGAGGAAACGCGCAATCTTTTTGTTCTTGCTCTGCCTCTCACATCTGTGACAGGTTCCCTTTCTCCCTGAAGCCGTTCCAACTTCTTGCTGGGCGTGTGTCAAAATAATCTCCAAAGCAAATCACAAATGCACGAGGTACGTAGATCTGCCACTTTCACATCCAGAGAAAGCACCCCCCTTCCCAAGAAGGATACACCGCGTATCGTGGTGATCATGACAAGTTTAGCCCTTGTCTCTTCGGGTTTGGGGGTTTGCTTTGTGAGACTGGGTTTTTGGTTTCTTTTCATTTGTGAAATAGGCCAAGTTAAAAGAGTTGCCTTATGCTGCTGCCATACGAGCCTTCCATCGTTTCAAACACCTCTCAGCAAACGCTCCTGAGAGGCAGGCAGTTAGGTGTAACCGCTAAAGCATGCAGACGTCAACCTAGAGTCACCTCTTTGGAAATGTGGACATGCAGCCAAAATGTAAAGACAAATTTTAAAATGTATATTTAACACTAATATTCATAAAAATTGGAACACGGGAAACGGAGAGATGAGGTCCCTTCCTTCAGGTCCCCAGCAACACGACAGACGTTTTCTGAATGTTTGGAGGAGCGTCTTGTAAAAGCGCTGTGGCAAACAGGCACTCAGCCCAGATCCTCCCTGCTGCAGAGAGACCCTCGGGGACACATCTAAAGCTCTGTCACAATACTGCCGTTCTCACCAGGAGTCCCGTCTCAACTGTTCTCACAGTTTGTTTCTAATGCCTGCGTTTTGCAATAATGGCAACGTATATGGAGATAATTATTTCACAGGCTGGTTCTTTTCTTTGTGGGAGTTTAAGGGCACGCCAACAGACATTCTTTTCTAAGCAAACTGCCTTGCTTTGGTCTGAACCTCCCATGCCATACACGACTCCTCAACATTGCAGCTTGGCCCCTGTCTTCCCTGGAGTACCTGCAGCACCACAGCCAAAGCTGTTTTACCTGTGGAAAGAGTGAAAATAGTTGGGAAGGTGTCTAAAAAGCCTGCTGGAGGGTGGGAACAAGCACAGGCTTTCCAAAGAAATGCATCCATTCAGATCTCCTCCATTACTGCTTCCCAATCCACTGCTGATTAGTCATTTACTCTCAGTGCCTCTGTGTCCCCAGCTCCACGGCAGGGAGCACTGCGATTCCACTATCTCGCCTCTCGTACAAACTTTGCAATGCAGCACTCTTTCAGCGTGCAGGGAGACTCTACTGCGCGACACTGAGCGTGGAGAGGTGCCTTCCACTGAAGTGGTTTACTGGAAACATGGGTTTCAGGACTCCTGCCTGTCCCGTTGGCTTGTCCCTCCCCTGTACTGCAGCTCACTGCCCTGTCAGTTGTTGCGTCCTGAATATTTTCTGGAAGATGCTGAAAGGAGATCAGGAAACTTACGCGTGAGTCTCCCCTCACCAACGCAATTCCTTATGCAGGCAAATGTACTGATAGGCACAGTGTGGTCCCATCCACAGACCCCAGCAGAACTAAGTGGGCTGTGAGATATGGAACAGGGGTAGGATCAGAGGCACTCAGATTTCTTAGATGTGTTTGGCCAGCATTTCATCTCGCTGCAGCCCGAGTACAACTTTTCAGGCTGCAGGCATGCCACGCATGGCCATACGAGTCTCTGCTGCGTCCCCATTACGAAAGTTCACCCTTCTGCAGGGTTTGTATTCAAGCAGCAGGAGCAGCTCTTTGCAAACATTAAGCGCTGTATCCCCACAACACACCTGCCAGTCAGACACAGCATCCTCTTATCAGATGGGCAAAAGAGCCGGGCAGTGACCACGCAACACGAGCCACGGGGTAGGCAGAAAAAGCAGGAATTCCTGATTACTGCCAGCTTTAACCACTGGGCTTCTGCTGGAAAACACTGGCCACCGATGGAAGCTGCCAAGGCCAAGGTGCCTCAAACAGCACTAGGGATGGTGTGAGGAGTGGCACCGATAGGAGCCGCAGATGGTGTTCATTGAACACTGATTAAACAGAGCTTAGAGTCTGCAGCAGAACCGCTTGAAAACTTCAATCTTGAAGAGGCTTTTTTGACCAAATCAAACATTTTGCTGGGAATTCCTCCACTCTATGAAATTTCTTGTGGGATTCTTGGTTTGAAACAAACAAACAAAGGAAAGCCATGTCAAAATGGTCGTGTTTGTTAGTTTTATCACTAAAGATGAGATATATTTTTAGGAAATACATGTATTTCTATGAACGATGAGTATTTTTGCCAGCTCTTGCCAGCAGAAGCTTTGTAAGGGATTGCCATGAGTACCTGACGGGGTTACAGACGCTGTAAAAACTGGAATAGTTTCCTCTGTTAAGGTAGTACCAAGGAAATACTTATTCTAGTGTTGAAACCAGTACTGATCACCATTCCCTAGCAGAACGCTTCTTTCACGTTGTGTTTGGTGTCTTCAACCTTTGTAAAATATCCCTGTTTTCACACTAAAAATTATTAACTTGCGGCACTGTTTTGGCTCAGAGGTTTGGGGAGCAGGGGCTTCATCCTCAAAGGATAATTGCATTAGGTCAGATGTCATCATTTTCACGTGGAGCCATATCCCCATGGACTGTAATTAATGTACAGATCGCCTTCCTTTGCCATGCACAATCCAAATGAAGTTATATAAAGGCCCTGGACTCTGTTTCCTGCTGTAGTCTCATCTGTTTAAGATAAGCTCTCTGAAGCTTTTCTTTCTGGGCACAAATCCACACGTGAGTTGAGACAGGAGCTATAGGTAAAAAAGTGGCTGTTTTGAATAGCCAGAAGGAGTAAAAGAGTTGCTCTCTAGGTTTTGAGCCTCTCTGTGATTGCTTCAAAGAACAAACCCAGTGGTGCTTTAGCTGGCCTTTCCTTACAATTAGCAGTGGGCATCAGGCTCTAGTGTGAACAGAAAGGCCTGACCCTCCCTTGCTGCCTCCCTGAAGGCCAGAGAAATCCCTCCTGATTACAGTTTAGAGAAGGAAAACTGTTTAGAGTCATGGAAAATGTAGTCCTAATATTTTCATAAATAATGAAAGCAAGTGGTGAGGGGGGAGGACAAAGGAAGGGATGGCGCTTGCAATTCTAACACAAAGGAACGCAAACCAAAGCCAACAGCCCCCCAAACGACTCAAATGTCCCATCAGACCAAAACCAAATGTTTTCCAAATCTGCAAAATCCTTCTGATGTGAAATAATTTCAAGTTCCAGTGACAGTGTGGTTAGCAGTAAACTGTAAATCACTGCACAGAGAGGTTCCTAACTGGCAAGTGGCAAACACATGAAGGCTGTTTCTCCATACTTCTGGCTAATTTGAATACGAGGTTTTGAAGCTGTTCATAAGGAGACAAGATTTATATAATATCACTCATTTCTAAGCCCTGCTGAACCCTGCTGGCTAACTCCGTCCCAAGTCCCAATGTCCCTGTGTATGCAGGGGTTCGTGAAGTCTGATGGTTCTGTAACAGGTGTGGTGCTGCCTTCTCCTTCACCTTCCAGGGTTTCTTTATCCTACAGTGTTCCCTCCCGCAAGGTAAAAAATGAAACAAATTCCCAGTGTCTGCAGCAGTCACTGCACCAACAGCACTGTGTAAAACCCTGGTGAGGTTGAACCCCTTCCCCAGATGCACTGATTCCTCCTGAGGACCAGAAGGCTCCTGCAAAATATGTTCTTCATAATCCCTTTCTTTCATAATCTCCTGTGATACCATCAGTCACAGGCAGGAAAAGACTTGTCTTCCAGCAGTGGACCCCTGCCTGGCAGTGGGAGGAACGGAGAAAGGCCAGTGCATGAAAGGCAGTCATTGCTTGCACTGCGTGAGCCTCTGGGAGCTCTTCCTTAAAACCCCGTGAAAACTGGAGATCTCTTGTAATACCCAGTGACCCTGTTTCCAGGCACAGCCCATATAACCAACACTCCAGTTTAAAGTTCTTTCGGTTGCCACCTGCTGAATGGTGCAGCCAGGACAGCGTTCAGCATTGGCTCACCAGCTGAGGGTTTAGCAGCTTCTCAGCAGGCTTTGACCAGGTTCTGCCTGCAGCCACTGGAATGGCTCCTGAGTCCAGCTGAAGCATCCTGAAATCTCACTGCCATGTGCTATGGTGTGGCTACAGGTCAGGTGTGACTTTGGGGTTCTGGTAGTCACGGGCAGGTATGGCAAAGCCCAAGAGTCTTAGTTCAACCCATAGCGACTTTAAGAGGCTGTTCAGAAACAGCGTTTGTTGTTCTGGGATGGGAATTAGCTGCACAGAGTAAAACAGGATGGCTGTGTGTGCTGATGCAGAATTAAACATGGGCAAAGATGCAAGAGGGAAAGATACTCCCCAGGAGCCTTGGACTGGAGCTCTGCACTGAGGGACAGAAGAGAAATTAGCCAGCTGAGATTGATGCTGGAGAATGAATGTGATTCGTATTTTATTAATGAAAGAGGTCTTCCCACAAAGGAAATTCCCATCTTGGCCTGGTGATGTAGCACTAAGTGGTAAGTGATACGTGAAATGCCAAAGCCCATGGATCTCCAGTTACGCTGGAGTAGACACTCTTCGGGGCTTGTAATTACAGGGAGTTGGCAGACACACAGATTTCATCTTTGAGAGAAAAAGGACTTTCTGCTCTCCTGCCAACTGGCACGACTTAGCTCGATGCCAAACGGGACATACCTTCCACAGCATTTGCAAAGCAGCGCTCAGTTCTGCCTCAGAGTCTCTCACTCTTGGGGTTCCTGAAAATTTAACTAATAAGATACTTGCAGGGGCACCTGCAGCAGTGAGGCATCTCAGAGAGAAGAGCCGAGCCCTGCTGCGCCACCAGACAAAGGCACAGTCAAGGAAAAGCAGTAGCTCAGAGCTTCATAGGAAGGGAACAGGGCAACTGTTGTAATGGCCAGGGCACAAATGATGGGTGGAGGACAGCTAGTTTTCCTGGGGACTGCCTTGACTCTGAGAACAAGTTTGCTCCCTCTGGAGCCATCCTGCTGGCGCAGATCAGGCAATGATGTGCCGAACCATGGGGCCAACATTGCTTCTCAGCGCTCCGCTGATGGCAAGATGCCCACGTTTTCAGGGGATATCTCTGTAGTCCAGACCTGTTGTGATGATACCTGAGAAGCCAGACCTGCCCGCTGTTGCTCTGTTAAGATTGTCCCTGCACTTTTCCCCTCCAATTTATAGTACTGAGATAAACAACAGCAGATCTGGCCTTGGTGACCCATGCTGACGGCCAGGGTGGTGGCAGATGGTCAGCTCTCTGATACCGAGTTATTGCCCACCTCTCCCGTGGGCAAAAGAGCGGTACTAATAGTTTTTGGGCAGATTCTGCTCTCGGTTACACCAGAGGAATGCAACCGGAGCCAATGCGATTTACAGGAATGAAGGGCAGCGCATGGTTTGGGTTGGGTTTTTGTTTGTGGATGACATTTAGATCCCAGTCGCAGCTAATGGGGCTGGCCACAGACAAATCGCAAAGAAAAGTAACACTGCTGTTTGTTTTTCTTCCCTAACTCCAATGTCAGCCCCAGTCTAACAAAGCACCCTGTAATATTTGCTTAGGCACCAACTTTGTTAGCCTAACTTATTTTTACTGTTTATCCCACATTTCAGTAAAAAAATAAGATCTGTTGATGCCAGATGTTCTCAAATGGTCTTTTTCACAGGCGCAGTGTACACGAGGAGCAGCCTGCAAGTGTAGCTGGCTGGAATTTTTATATCAATAAACCCCTGAGGGGTGGTGCAACTCCTGGCAGCACAGTGGTTCCAAGGATGAAATAACACATCCTGGCAATGTGAGGAGCCTTTGCCAACAGAGCTGCAGGCTTGCTTTCTTGTTTTTTTCTGAGCAGAACACCAGCAAAACCTTACCCCGAGGATCCAGGCTGGGCTGCACATTAGCCAATGGCCTGGTTCATTCAGCTGGCATGCGGGAGACAGAGATGTGCAGCCCCGCTCTGCTTAGACCAACTGCACCAACCTGAGGTCCTCTCTTTGTGAAAAGCTTCTCCGGTCCTGCTGGCTGCTGGACAGTCCCCTAGAGCTGTCAGTTCTGCCAGCTCTGGCCCTCTCAGAGCTGTTCCAGGACAGCTGGATGGAATGGTGGTTGGGATAGGGACTGGGAGACCCGGGTGTCAGCTAGGCAACACAGGAGCAAAAACAAGGGTCTCCAGTACCTCTGTACACCAGCTCAAACTATTTAGGCTGAGGGGAAACCTTACTGCTATCTACCTCTACCTGAAAGAAGTCTATAGAGAGGTGGGAGTTGGTCTCTGCTCACAAGTGACAGGACAAGAGGAGACAGCCTCAGGCTGCTCCAGAGGAAGTTTATGTTGGACATTAGGGAAAAGTTCTTACTGTAAAGGGTGATCAGGCCCCCGGAACATGCTCAGAAGCCCTGTAGGTATGGAGTTAAGGACATGGCTGAGCAGCGGGCTTGGCAGACTTAGCTCAATGGTTGGACTCGATGATCTTAGCGGTCTTGTCCTAAATGATTCCGTGATTCTATGATTCAAACGGCAGCCTTTTGGCTAGCCTCAGGGCCAGGGCTTTGCCCAGCATTCAGCAGAACTTGCTGGGGCCAAACAAATCTTTCCTGACCAGGAGTTCGTTGCCACTGGTGTGCCTGTGCAGAGAGCTCGATGTCCTAAAGGCTGCTGTGTTCTGACACAAGCGCGTGCTTCATCGTGTTTCACGGAAGAATTTCTGGTCTGCCCTTCTCGTGAGCTCAGGAAAGCCAAGTGACCTAAGGGTTACAAGGTGCCGATTACAGATAGCGTTTCACATTCTTTCTTAGAAAAGTACTGATGAAACTACTGGATTTTCTTCCCCCCATCTTTTCTGTATCTCTTCCAATGCAAAATACTTTGTTCTCCTGTGGAAACCAATAATTTACTAAATATTTAGTGTAATTCATCTCTCTGCCTCTCAAGTGGGCCGGTGTTTACACTTCAAAAGCAGGAATCCTCCTCATGCCTCAGTCGCTCCGAAGAAATAAATACAAGCCACGGAACCTGCACAAATCTTTGCTGAGGCGCTGAATTTTAAACACCTTATGGAGTCATGTTTATGTAGCCTGTCAGATTGAAAACCGCCGTGCTTAAGGAAGGTTTCTTTCGGCTCTGAGCAGCAAACCTTTCGTCTAAGATCAGACTTGTGCTGAAACAGCTTTGGCGGGTTGTTTGTCTAAGCAGACAGGTCCTTATTCCGTTGTTTGAGGTGTCTTTCCGCTCAGCTGTTGCAACACGTTTGTCTCCGCCACCCTTTTCACCCTGTCCGTTGGTGTGCCTCAGGGCCAGCAGCTCACCGCCAGCCCAGCCCACGGGGAAATGCAAGCAACAAAAGCCAGCCTGCCAAAACCCGCGCAGCTGCTCTGCCTCGCTCTACGACAAAAGAATAATATTAGCTTTTCCCTAAAGTGGTGAGGCAGCACAGGCCCGCATGCCTTCTGAACATCGCACTACCAGGCTTCGAGAGGGTTTTGAAGAAGCCTTGGCACTTACCAGCATGCTCTCCAGAACTCACTGCTGTTAACGAGTTCAGGAGTCAGCAGAGGTGAAAAATCCCCAGCCGGTGGCACAAGCTGCCAGCGGTGACTTTTCGTAAGGCAAGGGGAAGCCCGCGAAAATCGCAGGGGCTGCAATACTGAATAAATCCAAAAGGAAAGAACGGGCTACCGGCAGAAAGGCCGTCACGTCCAGGGCAACTACAGCCTGCTGTTTCACTGCTGCCATGTCTCAGGAACATACCCGTGCCTACCAGTGGGGCAAAACCAGCCAGTGAAAGCATAAACGTGAGGAGAAACCGGCATTTTCCACAAGCTCTGGTAACCTTCTCTTGCCAGTTTAACTGAGCTTATTAATGATTTGTAGTTTTTTCTCTTTCTGAAGAGACCCTGGTAAGAAAAGATTCCTCTCCATGGACTGAAAGCCACAGCTATCCACTGCAAAGCAGAATTTGGCCAGGACAAGAGTAGCAGGTTTTGCACAGCCTACAGTGTACTGATGGTGCCACCTTCCCACCCGATGTGCCTGCCCCTCTGCTTACCTTCAGAAGGGCTTGAAGGTTCGGTGAGAGCATCTGCTGCAGACCTACAGCTCCTAATGTCTTAAAAGGCATTTCTGCCTGTGCAAAATGCCACTGTAACAGCCCTCGAGAACAAAGCCCTCTGCTGATGCAGGATGCAGGAGCGCTGTGGGAATGGACAAGGGCTTCTGCCTGGCACATTCAGGTGGCCTTGCCTCGATTTTGTCCTATTGGTGGTGATTGTCTCTGGCACTGGCATCTGGGCTGATACTGCTCAGTGTGGTAAAGGCTTTGCAGACCCCTCATGCTCACAGGTGGCCTGGGACCACGGAGCTCACCTTGCACAGGGCTGGGGAGGAGGCATGGGACATTCTACTTGTGTGCCAAATGACTTACACCTTCTGGGTTTGTTTTCTGGTTTTCTAGTGCATCCTAGGTCACTTCCGTTCCTGTGCTAACTCTTAGAAGAGCATTGTACAGACAGCACCTCCCTGCATGTAACAACTTTTCCTGTATGATTTCCATGGTTGGTGTAAGCCCAGTCACAGGTGTTTAGGATGAATTTGTCGCTCCCAGGCAAAGCTCCTCCTGCCGACGTTTTCCACACTAGAGTTTGTCAGCAACATTTTCAGAAGTCTATTTTTAAAAGTTTTTCTTTATTCCCTCTTGGCACTCACATCCTTCCTGTGAGTGACTACCCCTGGTGCCTCTCGGGTAGAAGAGCAGCCTGTTTGCAGGGAGTGTTGGGAGTGCTTTTGACAGGTGACTCTACCTTGCAGTTTCCCTATTGTTGGAAGGACCCTGACAGTCAGAGCTGCTGGTGACAGTGCAAACTGGACTAGGGTGAGGATCTGGGTTATGCATTTCTCAGGTGTTTTCTGTAGTGGTCTCTGCACGGCCATGGTGAGGCACAAACTGGGGTTGATTTCTCTGCTGTGAATGTTTGGGTCAGTTTGCTTTCTGCAGCGAGTGGGTTTACTGTTTCATTTGCTTCCTCCGTTGCTGGCTGTGCTACTCCATTTTTGTGCCCCAGAGAGACAGTGAACTGCACCTCTATTTTCTGTTGATGGCTGCATCCCTTATGCAGAGGGTTATGTAAGTGACACAGCACTGGTGGGGATGGAAGGGGACTGGGAAGATGGTTCTGGAGACATGTGGCTGGCTGTGTTGACAAAGCAATGAGAATAAGAGGTTTGATGAGGGGAGAACAGGACTAAGCGGACAACTAAGGTCTGAAAAAGACAGGAGCCACAGTGACAAGAAGTGTGCTGGGAGCTGGCCCCTTTGCAGGCTCTCTAAGGCCCTTTCACGCTCAGGTCCTCCACAACAAATGCACTTACCCTAACAGTAAAGCAGACCTTGACAGCTTTGCATTCGTGGTAGCGTCACTGAACTGGGGAATCTCTACAGGCTGGCAAAGAGCCACGGCTCTCGGGGGAGGTCCGGGGGACTTCATCGTTAACAGAATTGCAGTAAGCAGGTTTGTTTCAGGTAGCCGAGATGGGGAGATCCTCTGGCTGCTCACAGTAAGGAAACAAAACACTTCTATTCCGGTCCCTAAGCGGGATAAACCGCAAAACTGCTAGAAGGAAGGTTTCCCCTGGCATTTACTGCACAGGTAGAGGCAGCTCCGCAGAGATCTGCATCCCCCTCGGCACGGGGTACCTTCTCCGTCGAGCTGGGGGGTCTCGGCAGCTCACGGGGCGCACCGGGAGAGCCGCCACCCTGCCCACCGGTGTTGGTACTTGTTAGCTCCTCGGGAGGAGCGGGGTAGATAAGCCCTGCGGGTGGAGCAACACAGCTTTCCCCGGGGGCGCTGCGGAGGGTTAATGGGAGAGGCCTGTGTCTGGGAGGGGAAAGCGGAGGCCGGGCTCGCGGGCGGAGGGTGGGGTTGGACAAGAGGAGAATAAGAGGAGAAGGGGAAGCTCTGTGCGGGGAGGTCGCAATTGGCAGCATCTGTCGCCTTCCGCCAACCCCGGCAGCCGTGGTGGTGGTGGGGGTCCTCCCTTCCCTCACAGCCTTTGCCTCCCGCTTCCCCTGCCAA
>VZRI01002620.1:328599-431485 GCA_013397515.1 Upupa epops
AGATCCCCTCAGCAGTGCTAGTGAGGCGGCCGGGTGCTAGCAGAGCCGAGGCTGGGGAGCATCCCTGAGCCGGGGCTGACTCTGCAGGAGCGAGGGAGGGACACGGAGAGAGGGAGAAACTGCCGCCTCTCCGCTATCCTGCCATCCCCAAGTTTCAAGGGGTGGGGAGAAAGGACCTAGGCTGCGTCCTCCCAGCGGGAGCGATTGGAAAGGAGCCGAAGCAGGCACCGGAGGGGGGAACCGAGATCCCAACCAGAGTGCGTCCGCCCGCTTCCCGAGCCGCCGCTGTGTCCCGAGGATGTGGGTGCCGCTGCTGCTGCTGCTGCCCGAGCTGCTCCCCGCCGTGCCGGCGCAGAAGCTCTCCGCGCTGACGGTAAGGGAACCCCGGCGGGACGGTCATGGAGCGCCCCGGAGCTGCCCCCGGCCCTGCTGCTCCCCGCTTCGGCTCCGCCGCCCCTCCGCCTTTCCCAGGGGGAGCACGGCCGCGAGGTGGAAGCTCCCTGCGGGTCCCCGCAGAGCTTTTCGGCGCTAATGGCCGTGTTAATGCTTTTATTTTCCCGAAGAGGGGTAACGCTGCGGTGAGGTCTGCTCCTGGGCCGTCTGGGGGTCACAGATTTCACGTTGCTTTTAATTACAAAGAGACGCGAAACGAGCCTCTTCGGCTGTTCCAGGCTCTGTGATGCTAAACGCGGAGCTCTGCGTGGAGATGGGTGAGCCAATTCATTAGGCTTGCTAAATAAGCCATAACCACTTCTCTAGCCAAGACCTGAGGTTTGCAGCTAATAGCTCAGCTCAGTCTGCTTGTAGAGCTCGCAGTGTTTGCAGAGCTATAATTAATGCAATCTGTAGAAATAAAAACATTTTCCTTAAATGTGTTTTTAAACAAGTGCTTGAGTAAACATAACGGCCAGTGAGTGCCCCTTTCAAGCTGTTTTCAAGTGTTTTGGTGAGGGCTGTGCCCTTTATAGAGTTTGTTATGTTAAAGTTATAGGCAACTACCAGGTGAAATAGACGTTGTTTTTGTCTCAGTCTGCAGAAAATTTATGTAAAATACTGAGAGTTGAGTTCTTTTTACATTTTCCTTTGCTTTTTGAGTAGGGGGGAGGCCTGGAGTGGGGGGGAGGTGGCTGGTTAGGGACAGCTCAAAGAGAAACAGCAGTGGGGGACGGCCGAGCTGTTCATACCTGAAATTCTTCAGAAAAAGTTTTGCCGGCTTGTCTATTTTTTCCCTTGGAAATGATTTGTAGATTAGGAGCTGCTAATTGAAAACCTTAAAGGAATGAGTTTGCTCCAGGATTTCTGTAGTGTGTGTCATTTGAAAGAGGGGGGCAGATAAAGTCAGGCGAGTCTCACATTTTCCTGTATTTTTTTAAGAACCTCATCTGAAACACCGTTGGACTTTCAGAACTAAGGTTAATTTAGCAGGTTAGCATTGCAGATTAATTCCACGTTCACTTTTGCAAATGCTTAAGAAGAATTAGCGAGAGATTAAACATGTTACTATTTCTCCTGTGCACAAAGGAATTGTTCTAAATACTAGCATGGAAGTAAAGTGGAAATACTTCCAAAAGTAAATCTGTCCGAATGTGAAATAAGGCTGACCATGACTGGTGTGTGTCATGTTTAAATGATCCATGACTCCAGTAATGTGGAAGCCTTTTAGTAGGTGCATATAAATCATTCCTGAATGTAACTGTCATTCAGCCAGTGGTTGCCCTCAGAAAAGGGAAGAAAAATGTGGCCAGGGGCACCTGGGTAAACTACTAAAAAATTAAATTACATAGTCTCATGCAGATGTGTTTGACTTCCTGGTTAGCTGAGAGATGGATGAAGTTCCTCTGTTCCCTCTTTCACCGCTTCAGGGTGTGCGTTGCACTCTTGTACCTCGTAGCAGTGTGCATCTTCATGAATTGTGACAGAAAAGTCCGTCCTGGTGGAGTCACTGCCTTCTGCTACCGAAAAGGTGATGGCTTTGGAGACTAAGCTTTTGGGCTGAACTAAACTGGAACACTTTGGTAGAGGTAGCTAACCTTGTCAGCAGAGTTTTTCCACAGCCTGCACTCTTCTTGCAGAGAAGGCTAGCCCAGATGAATACAAGGCCGCATTACAGATGCTTTCATAAAACCGGTAATGAGCTGTCAAATATCTGTAGAAACAAAACCCCACACAAGCTCACACACTTTTCTGCATCTTCTCACAGGCTAAACTCTGAATGAGGCAGGTTTATGTCTACTACTTGTGTACTTCCCTGTTTAAACAGCAACAGAAAAAGCAATGCTGTTGCAGCAGCAAATACCACAGCGCTAAATCATGCTTTATTCCTGCAGTTGTTCTGCTTATAGCTCACAGACTGTATAACCCCTGCTCACATGCACCCTTCTCAAGTATTCCCAGACAGTATCTGCATAATTACAAGGAAAACCCAACCCAGGCTGTGCAGGAATACTAAGAAAATAGTCACTTTTCACCTGCTGTGTCTGTGTGTGATGACAGGGAACTACCATTCCTTTCTACAAATCAGATGATTTTCTGGTTTATTTGTGATAGGAATAATGAAAAAGAAAAGCAGATGATTTCATAACTGAGGGTCTGCTGTGGGGCAGACCATGTTTTGCTGTGGATCTGAGCTTCATGTAAACTGCAGGATGATTATAGGGAGTGCACATCACTGGTGGACCTCAGCAATGACATGATGATACAATTAAAATTCCCTCCAATGAAAGCAGCTCTAAAGTTAATGTCATTGCCCAGAAGTTGACTACAAATACCAGGAGTTATTTTTTTCTTCAGTTGTTGAAAACTTTTGAGTTCTAAGTGCCAAACGTGATGATGGGTGTGCAGGGAGGGAAGTACCAGCATTTGTCTTACTCTTTTTTATGTGACTGCACAGATTTCTAAGCTGTTTTAACTTTGTCCTCACTAATTCCTGAAGCAGAGGAAGTATTACTTTCAGAGAACACAGAGCTGTACCCCCATTTAACTAGGAATAATAGTTTTGCATTTCCCTTGGGCATAAATAATCACCTATGTCTGTAGCTCCAGTCAATCTGTAATCTTCAGATGCTGAAAGGGTCACAATAGTCCAGTAGGAAGAAATTAGTGTTGACATTAATAACCCCCTCAATTTCTGATTGCCTGTTATTGCAGATCTGCAGGAACTGAACATAACCTTCCTATAACCTTGATAAGAAGCAATTCTGTCAGGTGGATGCATCAGAAGTCAGCAGGCAGTTGAGGTGCATCGGGCAGTCTAGAGCCTGGTCCCTTGGCCCTCATGGCTGTATCTAAAGTGACTGTGTGAATGTTGTAATATGGCCCTCTCTACCCAAACTGTGGACTCATCCATACCTCACTTGGGTCCCTGCCTCGTGTGCCAGAGTAGAGGAGGAAAGTGATGGTGGGTAGGCTGAAGCACACCTGAGTTTTGGGGGGCCAGGATGTCTACCAGGGTCTAAGAGTTTCAACATTCTTCTGGCTCACTGGGTTATCCCGAAGCTACTTTGAGTTTTACCAGTTGTGGCCTCTTGTCATCCAAAAACATTTGCTGAAGTTGCTTCTGCACTTGCGTCTCCCAAGTAGAAGCATACTGTGATAATAGACAAAACGAGGAGAAGCATAACACTGCAGTTCTGAATGGCTAGCTGAGCCACAGGGATGCATGGGCGTGGAGACTTTTACTTAGTGTTACGTGTATTTTTATTTCAAATCAACAAATATTGGCAACAGAACAAGGCTTTTCTTTCGGGGAAGATAGGCTGAGAGAGGTCTCATAAGAAAGCATGAGTTCCTGAGGGACTGTAGCAGTTGGCTGCTCCTAGTTTTGCCTCCTCTTGAGTCAAATACTAATGTAAAACACTCTTACCTTCCAGAAAAACCTTCCTTTTACCTTCCTTTTACCTTGCTTCTAGAAAGGCAGGTGATAGTCTGCAGTGCTTGTAGCACCCTGTTGGGATGTTTCTGAACTCCTGTGTTTGCATTCTGGTGCACAGATGCACCCGCTCTTTCTGGGTGTGTGAGGCTGGTGACACCCTGTGTTAGGGGAGTAGGTGTTTTTGTTTTGAAACACAAGACTTTGAAGAAAGCTCATTTTGTTCTTTGGATAAGCAAGTTTACCGCGAGGCCTTGGCACTGTTTATGCTGTATTTTTGGAACCACCAGCTTAGCTTTTATCTCAGTTGCGGTGTTGTATGTGTTCTTGTACAAACAATGGGACACAAGTGTTTCTTATTGTAAAGCCTTGATGACTATAACATACCACAAACTAATTTCATTCTTTCAAAGCCTTGCATCCTTCCCAATTCCATATTGATCTTAGGTCGCACAAAGGAAGAAAGCTTGCTTGAAAAGACTGAAATGAACACCTCTGCCTGTTAAAAGTTCCTTTCATCAGGGGCTGAATATTTCAGGGAACAATTGTTTTCTTTTTCTCCCTTGGCACAGGCTTTGCGAGTATTCAGTAGTGTTTAATGCTCTGGATGGCTTCCACAACGCTCACCAATATATGATGGCCCGCTAAGGTAGTTCAGTAAAGGAAAGCTAAACACAATCAAAGCTTTCCAAGTTACAGACCCATTTGGATGGCGCCTGCAAACCCAAACATTTGGAAAAGTTGGTTTAATTGTAACTGAAAAACCAAGACCATAAATAAAACCGTAAGTGGCTCCAGATCCTAACAGCATTGTTACTGCAAATGGGCACTGGTACAGTCCAAGGGTGCATCAGCTCTGAAAATAAAACACTTCCAACAATGCTTCCCACAATAAACTCTCAAGATACTTCTAACTAATGAAAGAAAACCAAAACCTGTGAGCTACTGCTGCAAGAGTCAGCAGAACTGGTGATTAGAAGTAGTTTTTCTGCACGCAGAAAATGCCACTTACAGTGCGAAGAACGGAGATGGCAAGTAAGATCCGTGAGATTTAGGAGCTAAAAGTGAAGGGAATGTGGGTGGGGAGGGAAGAGCAGGAGACGGGGGAGAAGAGTAGTAGATCCTGCCTGGTTTAGCTAGTCGTGGTGGTTTCATTTGTCTCTGTTGACCACTGAATACCTCGAAGAGCACCTGTGTTATATTCCTTGACGGCTGGGAAACTTCAGGGTTTGGTTCATTCTGAGAAGCCTCCAAAGATTTAGCTGCTCTCCAAAACCTGTATCAACTCCACGGTTTTCGAAATTGGGTTTTCACGATCTGGCTCGCTCGGGGCTTCCTTCAGCCAGACCAGCCTCACCACAGCAGCAGCCATTTTCACGGTATTTTGGTACTTCCATTTCCTGCCAGCACCGAGACCGGGAAGTGCAGAGGCGCCTGAAAATTAGAAACTGAGTAAGAAAGACTTGGGTTCAGGGTCCTGTTTATGAACAGCAGATGAAGGTCTGAGTTTGGGTCACGAGTGGCTTTTTTTTGGATTCGAATGAATTCCTTAGCTCTTGGGGAAGTGGTGGGTGGGGTGGATGTAGGTGACTTGGGGACTTTCAGGTGTTTTGTTTTGCTTGAGATGAAAATCCAAATGCTGCATAATTTTCTGCTTTACTTTACACTGTGCTGAGGTAGATTCCTTTTAAAGTTCAGATGACTGATGCATGGTGAAGCTCACTGCACAGTGAAAACTCCTCATGCTGCCTCCAGGTACTCTGTAGTCCAAACAGGTTTTGACTGTGTGACTTACGCCCTTCTACAGCGACACTCTTTTGATGCTGATCGTTTTGGTTTTGAAAGTCCCATGCAGTCTTATGGGATGTGCTTCTGTTGATACTTCTCTACCCACTTCTGGTTACTGATGGTCACTGCTTTCGTATTTACCTGTGGAGGTAGACAAAACGGTTTCCAGTGCCACACTGGCCGTGAGCCTGAAAAAGAGAAACGGTTCAGGGAAGAATCTTAGCTTCCTGTGCGCTGATGTTACGCAGAATAATTTGTGCCACAGTAAAAGGATGGAAAGCTTAAATGTGCCACAGAAATCGCCATAAGCAAGGAAGAGCGTAGGGGAGCGGGTGTAGTGTAAATGACTCCATTTTGTTCCTGCACTTTTTCGGTCTTTGCCTGGTTGCTCCATCTACACGGAGAGCTGGCCTGAATGATGGCTGCTATAGTAGTGCAGTGGTGATTACGAGACATGAGGATCCACACTTTGGCTATGGGGGGCTGGAATCTACCCAAGAGCATACGGCCTGGCATGTAGGTTGGTGTGGTGACAGCATTGGACAGTTTCTTAATGTGGCTTTACCAAAGTAGGTACAGTCTTCAAAGAATGTTAGTGCAGTGTTATGTCTGAAGCCAGTGTGAGTGGAGTCAGTCTGCAGAAAGAATTGCCCTGATGAATTAGTAACTGCTACTCAGAGATGTTTTTCTCCTTTCTAATTTATCAGCTTTTAAAAAATGACCGCTAAGTGTTTCATCAGCTGCTGGAAATGTGGGCTAATGGAGAATGCAGCACGGAATTCTGGCCAGGGTGGAAAGAGAAAACATCTCCTGAAGGTGACCCTTTCCAGCCCCCTCACTGACTTACTCAAGAATGTTTAGCTCATGCCTATCAAAACCTAGCATTTCCTTGATTTCCTTTGGGCTGCTTGTGCTGTCATCTTCTGAAGTGTTAAGTTAGTTATTTTTAATTCCATGTTGCCTTAAATCTGTTCTGAGGATGTAATAGTACACCTCCCTGTCTCCTAGGTGTTCATTTTTCAGCTGTGTACAAGTTTGCTGTCATACACGTTCTGTAAGTCTTTGCAGTCAGTCCGAGAGCACCTGGGCAGCGCTTACAGGAAAACTAAGAGAGACTCCATTGCTCTGGAATGGTCTGTCTGGCTTGGTGCTGTACCTGACAGATTTGTAGGATACAACTGCTGTGGTAAAGTGCTGAGTGTTTTGTTCAGGCTAGATTTATCACACGCTTACTTGCCCGTGTTCTGGCTGTCCTTGGGTACGAAGGAGGGTGAGCAGTGCAAATGCTCAGGAGAGGTCTGCTCAGTCTTTGCCATGGAAGTCAAAGGATGGAGTATTTTTGTGAGGCGGCTTTCAACGACTTGTAGACGTGAGATAAAAAGCGGAGATGGGCATCTGCACAGACCTTGCTCTAATTTCCTGTCCACTCGGCCCCAGAACCCACGCGGGCGGATCGCCTGGCTCGGCATCCCGCGGCGCGGGGCGGGCACCTGTCCTCCGCGGCGCTTGAGGGATGCTCCGCGGGGCGGAGTGCGAGAGCCCCGCTGGGCAGGGTGCGAGCGGGGGAATCCCTTGCTTCCCTGCCCCGCTCTGAAGCCTGGAGGGGAAGGGGGGGCGGGGGGAAACTGCGACCTTCGTTTTTCAGCACCAGAGAAGCCCTCAAGCGGAAGGGAACCTCAGCAAAGCTCGCTGCTGACAGAGCGCTGGTGGCAGGGCTTGCCGTGGTGGGCATGACCTGTGAGCGTTCTGGGGAGCTCAGAGCAGGCTGGCGTGGGCAAGAGGGGAAAGCGTGGCATGCTGTAGGGGCTGCTTTTGGCTGTGGGGCACCAGCCTGCAGAAAGGGCACGGCCTGTTCGTTTCGCTGCCCACGTCCGTGCAGTTTCTTTCCGCAGCATTTATCCCATGAATTCTAGTGAGTAAGGCAAAGCCAAGCGGGCATCTTATTTTCCACACTCTATTTAATGGGATTATGTTTCAGACTGCATCCTCCTGGGAAGGCATGTCGAATTTTTGACGGATTTCATCCTAAGTGGATTTAGTTGCAGATCTGAACTTCGAACGGGAGGTTTTATCTTTCCATCTCGTTTCCTCCCTGAAAGGTTCCATAAATTGAGGGGAAGGGAAAGACTTTTCAAAAGAAGTGTTCATCTGGTAAATTGCTCTTCCGTTGAAGTTTCCCCTTTCCAGGTGCTGTCTGACTCCCAGAGCAGAAGTTGTGCCGTTACTCGGTGATGGACTTGCATTAGTTTGCAGTGAATTATAAGGCAGTGTTAATGCACTGAAAAGGGATTTATTTTTGAAGGGAAAATGGAGGCAAAGTACTGCCCTTCTGAAGTGTCGGTGTTTTATGTTCGTTAGACACAACAGCAGAAGAGATGCAAGTTGGAGGATTTCCTGAGAGATGGCAGAGCTGCATCTGGCTGATACCAAGGTGAAGTGGCAGATAGAGATTGCTGCATGTATCTGGGTGGCTAGTGGCAAACCCATAAAAGCACAGCTATCACAGCACTGCTGCTTTTATAGAGTAATGGGAGAGAATCACAAGACATGTAGTATTGAGGTAAAGGCCAAGACTAAAGGTAGCAGAAACCCTGTTGGCATAAGCCAACCCAGAGGAGCTCAAAGCTGCCTCCTCTGTGACTCATAGTCCTGCATGGGCTGACTCCACCGCATATTCCTGGTGTTTACATGCCCTGCCTCTTTAGGACTGCAAGGCCTTTGGGTTTGTATAAAATTCTGGGCAAAAAAGCCTCATTCCCTGATTTCTGGGCTTACCTTCATTACCAACTTATATCATAAATGCAAATCTTGAACGCTGCAGATGAGGCCGAACACAAGTAATGTAGGATATTCAGGTAGAGGAATTACTGGGCAGTTGTAGCAAGGTCTCATTCTTCACCTCCTCTGTATAGTGTCCAAGGTGGCTCCTTCATTTCAGGTTTCCTTTTGGACCTCATCTGCCTTTTGTAAATAACTGGAGCAATTAGTTCAGCACTACAGGAAGAGATGAGATGGTCTGGTCATGCTGCTGGCCAGAGGGTTCTGCACGATGCAGAGGGCCAAGTCCCATCTGCTTGGCATTTCCTGGCTTGTGGAAGCTTAGTGTTCCAGCCTTATCACTGCCCTAGAGCTGGGTTTCTCGGGCTGTGGTATGTGTTTCCTTTCATGGGACAGAACGCTTTTCTCCCCCAAAGGAAGAAAGCCCTGAACCAACAGCCTGGTCCCTCCCTGCAAAACAATAAATAAAGGGAGTGTTTGGATGCCTCTTTCTATTTTTGCATGAAGATCAGCATGGAGCCCAAAGCTTCTCTAAACCACGGCCCTTCCAAACCTTTTCTTGAAAGAGAAAAGATGGCTATGCAAGCAAGGTACTTCCGTGGATACTATANTCTTATGATTCTATGGCTGTGGTGGAGATGCTGCAGGGCAGCTGTGTATGGTAGTTAATAAATGTGTGTGGAGACTAGAAAAAGCAGCATCTTGCTTTAAATCTCAGGTCAGGTCCCCTTCAGGAACTGCTTCAAGCAGTAGTTGGTTTTATTTTAGTGGTCTTTTGGCTGTCATCCTAATCATGAGAGAATAGAGAGAGCGTTTACTGCTTGATTTGCTTATTGTGGCAGGAGCAACCAAGAAGTTACTCCCTTCCCCTCCTTGACATGAAAGTAAATTATTTCTTCACAGCTTCTCTGCTGAGCCTTCTGCACACACCTGGGGGGTGAGACAGCTCCACAGCCAGGCATGTTTTACAATGCTGTTAGGAAATCACACTCATTTAATACAAGAAAGAAGCAACCAGAGGGGTTCCCTGAAATGAAGTGGTTACAGATAGGACTAATTGCGTGTAAAAGCTCACCCTTGCTGCCTGACAGCGACTAAAGCCGTGTCAGAGGTGCAGTGGCATTCCCCTCAGGGAGGGAACGCCATATAAACGAGTGAGATGTTAGAAAGAATGTGCATGATGGATGGAAAAGCTTGAAGGAAATGACAAGTCAATCACAGCTGAAGCGGGTCACAGTTCCTATTCCACAGCTATTTTGTGGGTTGTGGGATGTCTGTCAGGAACACTGCCCCCAGCTATCTGCTGTCAGCAACAGCAAAGCAGGTGTGCAGGTGTGTCAGAGAGGCAGATAGATGCTTTCCGTTTCTCCACCTTGTATTTGCTGCTTGAATACAGGTCGACACCTTCTACAGCGTAGTCAGTGCTTTTTTAGTGTTTCTGGTTTGCCAACACACTACTGTCTAGAAGTTGTTACCACTGGAGCGCATGACTTAATGTCATAGAGCTGTTTAGGTTCGACAGGTCCTTCAGGAGCAGTTCTTTGTGACTCTACGTTAGCCTGAGGGCTGTGCATGTCACATGCACACACTGCATTGTTTAAAAAGCGGTGGGATGTGCGCCAGCTACCTGTGAGGCGGTTCAAACAGTGGAGCAGTATGAAGGAGGGAAGGTGAGGCAGTTTTCCCTTCCAGACCACTCTTCTGAGATCAGAAAAGATTCTGCCTCACTGCGCTGCAACAGGCCTTCCAGATAACACACCAGTCACAGCGGCAGCTTCTGTCCTGGCCCTTGGGAATATCAGTTTTTTGTGCATCCTCATGGGACTTGAGAGCAGAAATGCCTGTGGCAGGCACACAAGAGGAGTAAGTTTGGAGCTCCTAATTGTGTTGATGCTTTCACTGACGGAGATGATGCAGGTGCATGTGGGTGCCAGAGGGTTTTATGGTGGCATTTTCGATATTCCACACTCTATATTGTGTATGTCTAACCTACCCCACTATGTCCCAGTATGTCCTGCTGTTCTCTGTTGCTCTGGTGAGTCATGACCAGCTCTGGACTCCCCAGCGCAGAAATGCACAAAATCATCTGTCTCTGCTCTCTTGCTACTGGGTGGTATTTACTTTGTTGGATCAACCTTGTCATGGTGCTCTTGCTTCTTACATACCGTCGGACAAAGGCCTAGGAAGAAAAAAGCTTGAGTTTCAGCAAGCTATAGGGCAATGTCTGAAAGTTTCATATAACATCAGAGTTGCGTCCGTTATCCGCATGTGCAGCTCTGCCTGATTAGAGCTAAGGCCATGTATGCGTGGTGTTCGTCAGCCCAGTCACTGAGCAGGGAGTGCCAAGATACCTGTTATTGACTCTGCATTCTACAGGCAAACCCATTTCACAACACATTGCTTTCAAGCTCACATCTCTTCTTCAGTCCTGCCATTGCCCACTGGCCTGGAATCCTGCCTCAACTTGATTGCAATGCATACAGTGAGGCTGTTGCTGCTTACCTGACGCAGCTTTAGCCGAGAATCTGCCTTCTTGTCCAGAATGGTTTGTGTGTTGTGTTTAAAATTCCCTCTGCAGATGGCAGCTAAGACCGTGGACTGTGGGAGTTTTCAGTAGCCAGAGCCTGTCTCAGTATGTATTAGATATGTATACTGTCTCAGTATTATGTATGATGCATAAAACTAGTTAAGGCTGTTATTTCAAGTTAATGGACATGAGAGCCACCTTAACTGAAGCCGGGATTGGTGCTGTGAAGTGGAGGGTTGGCCTTTCAGTGTCCAGGTCACTTGCATTGCTGTTGCAGCACACTAATCAAGGATTTAAGTCTAGTCCAGAGATCTCTGGTGCTCACTGTTTTGCTTTCTCAAACAGCTGTTGACTGCTTGCTGTTTCTCAGACCTCTCCTTCATCACACTTTGCATGTCAAAGGTGAGCACCTTTGCACTATTGCTATTCCATTTTCCAGGCTGCATTAGGATCTGTGCCATGGGAATCCATTTAACTGTTACGGCATTGTTCAAATACACTAACTTGGACACTTGGTAGGTTTAGCTTGATGGACTGTGAATCCAGATGTTATCCTTCTACTCATCTCATAGAATGCAGGGCTTGCTTACCTTAGGGATAATTTATCAGTGATACTCAGCTTTACTATGGATGCTTCCCTTACCCTGCAGAGGGTGGGGATCTGTCCAGTGAAGTGAAGTTCCACTGTACATAGCAGGCCATTCAGGAATTTGTCTAGGGACCCCTTCCACCTGGACAGTGTATATTAAGGCTTGGGAGCTAGTCCTACAGCTCTGTTAGTAGCCATATCGGTGACAGTGTGCATGCACAGAACCGGAGGTGAGAGGTTTGGTTCAAAAAGGTTTGGGCAAATATTTCTGCTTTATTGTGAGGTGAGTGGTAAGGCACTCCTGTTTTTCTGATGGGTGGCTGAGTCTAAGAACAAGCTAGCTCGGTTACAGCTGCCCAGCTGTTCCTCATTATTTACCACCACCTCTGCAGCATCCAGTTCTGTAAGGAGCCAGTAGAAAAAGAGTTAGTGGACAGGATGATTCATTCTACTAGTGATTGTGAAGGGCCAGAAAAGATACCAGATAAAATAGGGGCTAGAAAATTATAGGGAGAGAAGAGTGACACATGCCCAAAGAGAAATGCATACATGTATTTGAAGGATCAAGGGAAAAAAGCGCCAGCGAAGAATGTTTTAATCAATGTGGTTTAGGGGAGAGCCATCTAGCTTTGGGCACTGTAGAGGAAAAGCTTCCCTCTTGCTCCAGTCGTGTACGTGCACACACTGATTCCTCTGTTTTGTTTCTTTTTTAAACAGTTTTCCTCCTCTTACGGGTTTCCATTATTTGAGATTTTAAAATAATTACTATTGATAAACAGGTGGAACCTCTGCTAGCCAATCTGATGAGCTGAGTGGCGGAATGTTTTCTTTATGGTAAGGACTGTGTAAGCAGAGCTCCAGGCGGTCACGTTATATCGGCAGAAAGAGGGAAAGAACTGAGAAAACCGGGCAAAGTTTCCAAAGCCTGGACGCGTCTCTAGGACCAATAAAAAGTGCTTAATTGTCATGTAAATGCAGGGAAATCTCGGGGATATCTGAAATAGGGGCCAAACTGGCATTTGAGTTTTGAATCGTTATTTAGCATGACAAGAGACTAAGAAGTCAAGTTGGTGGTTGTTCCTCCTGCTCTCTGTGTGCCCGACCAGGCGTGCTAAAAGTTTACAGGCAGCTGCATGGCAGGTGACACCTGTAGAAGGGTAAAGGTATGATCTGGGGGCTGTCTCCAAAGATCCATTCCTTAAGCTTGCTTTTGAAAAATCCCAAGCTGTTTCAGTTTCATTTGTGTTTTCAAAGCGATCTTTGGTGTTACGTAGCAAATTGCTTTTCCAGTTGTTTTATCAGGTCAGCATGGCTCCTTTACTTTTATCTCACTTGCTTCCTAGTGTCACAGTGAACTCACCCATATAAAAATCTCTAGTATCAAAATAATCCAATCTTACAACTGTCTTCTCTGATTACTCTAATTACCCGGTGTCAAAACATCCCTGTACCCAGTCTAAATACATTTGAATCCAGCCAATTAGCACATGTAAGGCTTTTTTCTGATATTATTTAGTTAAAAATTAATTTCCCTTCCTCAGTCCAAACCAAATCATTACACATCTCTCTCAAGAGACCAGTTCCTTTCTACTTGAACCACTGTGACTGCCAAAAACTTCTTAATATGGTAAGAAATGCAAAGTAAAAGACAAGCAGTCTACGTTAGAGTGTCAGACTCGGCGAGGAACAGGGGGTGGAAGCACTGGGGGCTCACTGTGGGCAGCTAGAGCCTATCCCACCGCCAGCCAGGGGCAGCTTTGTGGACCTGGGGATGGCTTTTGGGTGTCAGGCACCTCCTTTGGAGTGGGCTGGTGTTAACCTTGTGGTTGATGTCTGCCTCTGGATGAGCAGAGACATGGTGAAGTTGCAGAGTGGTGGGAACACCGGATCAGTCAAAGGCCAGGCAGCAAAGATTTAGCTGAAAAGCAGCTCTCATGGGTGGGAGCAAGCCTCAGCTGGGTTGTCCTCTCTCCAGCGCTGCCTGGAAGCTTCTCTGCAGGGACACTGGGAGAGAGGAGCTGCCTGCAGCTGTGCTGCCTCTTCATTGACCCTGAGGACAGAGAGCCAAACCTTTTGTGAAGCACACGCTCTCAGGACCTGTACCATAGAGATTGAATGTAATGTTTAAGTGCTGCGGTCCAGACTGCACCCTAAAAAATAGCTGTATGATCTGTGAAGTAACTGTTCCAATGAAAAGCCCTAGCAAACGGATTTTCAGTCTGGAAAAGGTGACAGAAACCAGACTGAGGCAAGCAAAGACCAGGCTGCTGCTCCCAGTTTCACAGGAGAGGACCTTGGTTGGTGGCAGGGTATGAACTCCAGTGAATCACCTCTCCGTTCCAGTTGGTGTTAGGTGGTGGTGTACTTTGCATAGTACAGATCGTATAGCTTTGCCTCACTGCAATAGGAGCAGGCGATGCAGAAAACAAACCTCTGCTTTGATCTTGTGTGCGCTGCTGAGGTTGCCTTGTTATTCATGAGTGGGGACTTTTCCTCTGGAGAAGACGTGTGAATAAGCAGCTATCACAATTCCAAACCAAAGGATCATCTTATCCCCTAAGTTTTGAAAACAGAGATCAGACTGAAGGGAGAACATAGAGGAAAGCGCATTAAAATGCATCCATCTGCACGGAGGGCTGTCTCAGACACGCTGCGGGAACAGTGCGAGTCCTGCAGTCTGACGGCTCGTCACCTGTTATGACTAGGGAGCACTCGCCTTTATATGTTCCCACATCATACTGCTGTCTTGCAGAAAACGCTCAGGAACTGGACTGTTGTCTACTCTGGTAATAGAAACAGTAAAGTTCCCCATCCACAAGCTCCTCTGCTGTGAGCTGGAACAAGCTAGGACACACAATAGGTAAACAGCTTTCCTCCTTACTTTGCCTGCTCTCCACACCGCCTAGGAGGAGGAGTACGTGTAAATCCTGTGAAATGGGTAGGGTGTAGAGAGGGGAGCTGCAGAAGGCACACGTTCCGGTCTGTCGGTGTGTGAGCCTGTTCGTGCGTGCAGGCAAAGGAAGCAGCCTGGGTGTTTGTAGCAGGGCTAGGGGCTGTGAAACACGGCTGAGTCACAGCAGACAACACAGCTCAGCGTAACTACGTTATCGTGGCAAGGTGCCCAACTGCTATGGCTTTCAGAGCCACGTGACACTAAATCAATGTACCCTCCTACATCACCAGCAATGAGGCAGTGCCGTCCTGCAACAGGCAGTGCGGGGATGCCGTAGATACCTGTCCTTGGAATGATCACCTGCGTCTGTCAGCATGCTCTGTTTTCAGAGTGAATAGCCGAGCTGCAGGTAACAACAGACACTGGCCTACCCTCAGGTGTTCAGTCCGCAAATGCCTTGGTGAAATCAGGGTCTGTTATCTTGCAAGGTCTGTTCAGAAATCGCGGAGGGACCACAAGAAGTGATCTTGTGTTGACAAAAGATGCTGTTTCATGCCTTGTATTTGCAGTTATGAAACAAAAGGTCCTTGCGGGCATCAGATTTTCTGAGACAAAGACACCTCCTCCTCCCTGAAGGAAGCCCCCCAGACAAGTGCCCGTTCTGGTTTTTTTGCTGCAGCAGAGGTGGTATTTGTACTTTTGGGTTCTTCACCACCCCGCTTTGGAGTTTTTTGCTGGACTTGAGGAGAAAGCTTTGCACCGAAAACATTTGCAAGGCAGTTCTGGTACTGTCTTGCCTGGCCATAAGGGTGGGCACTAAATCAAACTCCGATTCAGGATTTGTAGCAGCTTTTCAGTTCATAGTTAAGCCTCTCTGATCAACTTGAGCAAATCAAATCAGAGTAAAAAATCTTAGCGTTGTCTTGGGAATTTTCACTGCCAAGTGATGTTTTTTGTGTGCAGAAGGCTTTTTTTGATCTCTTTTGAAGTCTTTCTTGGGGATGAGCATTAGCTCGTGAAATGATTAAAGGTTTTATAAGGAGCTATTTGATGAAAGAATATGTGGAGACAAAATTGTGTAAGTAAAGCTATCAAGTTTTACAACAAAGGCAACCTTGAGTGATCCATTCAGTTGCTCACTGAGTTTCTCTTTAAATAGCACAGATTTGGTTAACTCGCTACAATAGCCTTGGTTTTTTTAATTTAACGTAGTTAGAGGTGTACCAAGGGTACCCAGGCACACGTTTGGGTATCATATCAGCTGGAGAGATGTGATGGAGTTAATGGTGGAGGAATAAAAACTAGTTCCTGTTAGCACCAGTGCCATTTCATGGACGTCTGCTGCCCTCTCCCTGGCCTTTCTAAGGATGTTGGTGCCAGGCAAACCTGATAGATTGGCCTGGGAGGGGTGTGGATAAACTACTGGTAAAGTTGAGGCATAGGGAAGGGCTAACTAGCAGTGCATGGCTGCCTGCATGCTGTGGGGTCTTAGCCCTTGGGTGTTTAAGCATGTGGCTACAGCCTGAGCCCTTCTTGCTTTGTGCTGCCTGAAGGGAGGGTGTCCCATGCAGTGAGGTTTCAGAGGTCCCCCTGCAGAACCCTTACATCCACCTTCATGCCCTATCCTAGCCATATGTAATGTCTTTCAGGGCAAAGATCTGTGTGTGTGTGAGGCAAGACTTTCTTAAGCGTGGGATCGTGAAGTCCAGTGAAACTTCTAAATAGCTGTTGTCATAAGGGGGTCTGTGTACCCTTGTGTGGCAGCAGTGGTGTCAAGAATTCTGGTCAGTAATGGTTGGTCTAGTTTAACCTGCTCCAGGGAGCTGTTGAAATCCTGCTTGTGGAATGTGGAGGAGACATGAAGTGGTTGGAAAAAAGAGTTGAGAAACATTTAATCCTCTCTGGGACTTCCAGACTGAGTGTTGTTTTGGCAGAAGCCTGTGGCTGTCTGGCAGGAACAACTTCCCCACCTCTTTGTCTAGAAGAAACTGAAATTCTTCAACCTCACCTTTTTGGTTTAGGTAATCTGAGGATAAAGCTAGCTCTTCTGTCTAGGTGGTCCTCCTTCGGTGAGATCAGTGGCATGGCGGAGGTGATTGTGGCACTCAACCCAAGCCATCACCAGGAAAACTTTATATGGTGGTGAGGTGAAAAAGATTATGGAGCTGAACTTTAGGATGAACTTGTTCCTTCTTTCCAAGGGTGGTGGGAAGGGAGTGTGAAGAATGTTGGAAAGATGTTTCCTGAACCTCACAGTAGAGACAGGGAAGGAAGGAGATGCAGTTGAAGCCATTGTATTCCCTGCTCATGGTTCTGTGAGTTCACCCACAATTGCTGTGGTTACCGTGCCATATGCTTAGCTTAAGCTACTGATACGACTTTAACTTACCTAGTCCTTGTTGAATGTTGGAGCATCCTGTATCGCTGAAGTTGCAGCCTATCTCCCAATGAGGAACTGCTAGATGCCAGCCCCCCGTGCTGATAAAAGCTGCTGTGTATGTGCATTAGATGAGGAAAATGACTCCCTGTTATAGCAGACGTTCTTTATTCACAATAGAACTGTTCGCACAGCTGTAGCTTGGAAGAGTTTGGCCTATAGTATTTACGGTTGGGATCACAGTGTAGTTTAGTGACATCAGCTATTTATTTTGTCTTCTGTGAAGTGCTTCTGTGTTTAGCGACGACAGGTGGCACTTCATGGTGTGCCTATGTTACTCAGCTATTAAACAGAACACTCAGCTAAAGGGATGAAGCCAGAATAACTGAAACATCCTAGAAGTTCCTGAAGTGCCTTTCACAATGGGAGAAATACGCGATGTCTGAGGTGCCTGCAGATGAAGCATGCACCTTGCCTGAAAGCCTAAGACAGATAATATTTTATAGACTTTGCACATTTTAGGATGGGAAGAATACCTACTGCAGTTTACATTGTGAATTGGTCCTTGCACGAGTTCATCAGTCTCTTCGGTTGCCTTTTGTGTTAATAATAGGAAATCCACACACAGCTGGTCTCTGGAAGCGTGAGGATCTTACCTATTTGAGAAGAGAGGCACTCTTGTTAGCAGCACTGTACTGATTCCTGTAAACTCAGTTGAGTTCACTAGTTCTAAGGACTCTGATTTTGACCATGGACCTTTTTTATTAATAGAATGTAAAAGGATAAAGCACAGGATCAAGCAATAAAATGCTTCTTATTCTCTTGAGGCTACTAGAAAGAGTCCTGAGTCTTGACTGCCATGCAGCATTTGAAATGCTGTGATGTGGTTTAATTGACAGCTTCCTGGATTAGGTTTACGGTTCGTAAAAATCTCAGGTTGTGCCTGGATGTGAGAAATAACAGAAATTGAGGCAAAGAGGATTTTGCTGTGAGTTGTTAGAAGAGCAACTAAATGTAGATGAGGAGGCATTTCTGTGCTGAATCTACTGTTCAGAGAAGGTGTAAATGTCCACATAAGATGACGTGCAATCTGTCACGGCCAGGTGTGGCTTTCAGTAGCACATTGTGTGGCTAATGCTTCTCCCTGTTAAATGTAACTGGTAGCCATTGCTTGGGCGGAAAATCCTTAGACATTGATCTTACCTGGCAAACCTGGAAAACAATTGTCCTCAAGTTAGGAGTGCTGAAAAGATACCTTTATCTTTTGCTATCCCGAGTAGTATGTCCTTGACGAGTCAAGCTAGTGATTGACACTTCAGAGAGTCAAATGAGTGTAAAACACAAGCTGCACTCCAGATCTCCCCAGCTGTGAAACGTGGCCAGGGATGGCGATTCAGACCCTCCCTGGGCAGGCTGTTCCAAGCCCTGAGCGCCCTTTCCAGGAAGGTTTTCCTAATGTGCAACCTAAGGTTTCCCTGACATTTAGATAGACACGTCTCTTCTGACTCTATTTGGTAGCTGCAGCGTGTGTAACTCTCACTCGTGTAGGACAGCACAGGTGGACAATTCCACTTCACGTTTGTGCTTGTGCAGATGGCACTCTGACGGTTTTGGACAAACTGTGTTGTGTGCCCATTCGTCACGGGCACGGGTGGGTGGCCAATTCCCCGCTCCTCTGAGCCACTATAACAGACAGACGTTTTTGTTCAGGCAGTTTGTTGCTGTGTGAATCAGCGCCGTAGCTTTATTCACGCAGAAGTACTTAAGAGTCTCCTGTCCGTGCCAGAGTGAAAAATCGCCGCAGATATGCTGGGGCTCTCAGAATGAGTGCTTATCACCCTTGAAGGCAGAAGGACAATTCCAAGCAGCCAGAGGTCAGAAAAATCAAAATCGGCTCCATCCAGAAGCCGGGATTTTATCTGTGTATATTCTCCTAAGATACGACAGCCCTGGGAAAGGGTTGCCTGGCCTTCTCAGAAACCAGACGTTGCTTTCCTACATAATTAAGTGTTTACTTGAAGTTTTTAATCAAGCCCTGCTTTACATGCAGCTATGAATCAAATACGGGTGATTTTTCCCACCTAACTGACATGAAGTTGCTTCCTAACTACCTGTTGGAGAAGAAAGATAGTGATAATTAATTCAGTTTATTGAATGCACTGTCTGAGTAAAACAATATATTCCTTCCCTGTTCCCGTAGTAAACAGCCTCTTCTTTACTAGAACTGGACTGTGGCATGCTGAAGTCAGCAAAATAAACTATTCTTCCCCTACAAATCAAACTTTGCAAGCTTTTCCTCTATTTAACATAAGAATCACTGTATAAACAGGAGTACAGCGCGTTTCCACACACTTCTACTCTATATTCTTTAACTGAAGTAGTTCAATCTCTATTCTTTCCAGTCTTGGAGGGTTTTTTGGTGATACTCAAAAGGGTGACTGCAGCAGGGCATAGGGGGAAAACCCAAACATGCCAACCAACTTGAGATTTCACATGCAAGGTAATTCTGAGGAGCCGATCGGTATGCAGGTGTACGTGTAAACATATCCATGTAAAAAAATCCCTTATTTCAACAAAACCACCACAACAGTCTTTCCAGTTTGTGAAAACATGGCTTCTGCTGCCACAACAGCTGCCAAGACCTTTGGGATGTCACAGGCGTTGCAGGGAGGATCACTCCGGCACACTGGAATGAATTGATAGGTGTTTAGAATCAAGCATAAACTTGGTATTTTCTTCTAGTGAGTCTCACGACTGTTGATGTGCAGAGGCAAGGAATCATGCTTCTGTTCATGCTTTTGCTGTGTAGTGTCCTGATGACAGCGAGAGCTGTAACCCTACTCGCTTTTGGTTACACTAGACAGTTTCGTCTTGTTAAGATCATCCAGCTGGGCATGACAAAGCCAGATCATGTCCTTGTCAGAGATGCTGTTTTTTCTGGCTAGCATGAGGTTTGGGATCTAACATCTGCTTCAGAGGTTGCTTCTTACTCCTAGACACGTGTTTCTTATGCTGCCCTAGGGAAACCTACGAAAGCGGCACAGGAGGCTGGGAGTGAGCAGGTGGGCACAAGAGGAAGTACTGCTGGAATCTAGCGGCTGTAGGTGTTAACATCCAGCACAGAGGTGGTTTGTTCTTCGGTTGTTTAATGAAGAAAAGGATCTGAAGCAGTACTGTGGAAAGACTGGATGGCCGTAGCTCACAGTGAAAGGGGAAATAACGGCTTATTCTGTGTATTGCCAGTATTTCAGAATTGTCAGCTTGGTTGGCAGCACACATCACCTCTGAGAGAAAACATCTGTGGCTGGAGTCAGGAGACCTTTAACTTAATTTGAAAGCACTTTCTCAAACTTGGGATTCCCAGCCTAGACTCTAGGGAAGAAACCTCTTTCCCACAACTGACTGCATAGTTGGCATATTTTGGTTTGGACGCTCGTTCTCGAGACTGGGAAGGTAAGCTCGTTTTGTTACTGGGTTCATGACTTCTTACACAACTGGTTTCAGTATGTAGCATCTAAAAATGCCCCCTGTCAAAATTAGGAAAATATCAGGATGGGGGAAGGAAGTGTGTTTGCATCCACAGATGGGTCACTCCTGTTCACTAGCATACTAATGGCTATGTTTATCCATCTGATAAAAACCCCTCGCTTTTTAAGGGCTGAATCTTACTCGTGCTTTGATAATCACTGGAAGTTAAGGCAGACCCCTGCAACGATAAAGGTGTTTTGCTTGGTGTATTTTCTGTAACATCTGTTTGCATTTCAAATGCTTTTACAATAGATAATTTCTGTGTTTTAAGAAGTGATAAATCACTTGTCCCTGTAGAAGGAAATGTGGTTGCTGCTGTTAATGGCATTAATAATGTTCTCTCCCTCAAGAACTTGAATAGGAAAGAGGCTGATGTTGATGGACGGTCCTCATGCAAATAACTCCAAGCTGAAGCTGGTTTTGGAGCCCTAACAATTGGTTAGGTTCTGTCATAGGTGACATGGCACTTACGATGGAGTCAGGCTTGACTTTGGACTGAGCTCTAATTGTCACATACTTGCTGACATAGTGAATTAACACATCTAATGAATGGACTACAGAAAGTGTAATTTCACTGGAACATCAAGTCGGCACTTGCCTGTTACTGAGTTTATCTTCCATGTTTCTCTTTGTCCTAAACATGGTACTCATTTCTGTTTGTGTTCCGCAACTTCACTAACTACTGCAAAAGCTGTACAAGTGAAAGTAGGGGTGATCTATTCAGAATGATATAGTAGTGAAAATCACAGCAAATGGTGAATTCCTACAACTTACGTAGACAAGGGTCTGAATCAAAAGCTTGGATGTAAAACATGCCAAGCTTGAGGAGGATTTGGATTCAGATCTAACCCCTGTGGTTTGGGTCCTTCTTTAGTCACATGGTGTTACAAACATCTATTTCATGTATCTAAACTGTCCCAGCTGTGCAGAGTATTCTCTTGAACACACTGGACTTGTACATGGATGTACATCGGGGTAACTGCTAAAGTCACTGCCACTGGTGTCGGTGTGAGGAGAGGTGTGTGCTTTCATATGATGTGTCTGTATGCTAATGATAGAGAAATTACATGTATTCTTTGCGTCAGCTTTGGAAGAATCTGCTGGCAAATCTTTACATGTGCATGAACATCATGCTAGCAAACACAAAACGTAAAGGAGTTGGAATGACACCTCCCCACTGTGACCACTGAGACCTTTCTTTCAAGGCAGACCTCTGCCGTTGCTGTGTGCTCCATGCAGTCTTAACCCCCACCTTAAAGGTTTCCTACAGGTTCTGCTGACACCAGTGTCTTCTCGTCACAGTTTCTGCTGTGGTGTCTTGCTGCACCTTGTCAGGGCACTGGCTTTGTCATTGTGGCATTTGCCTTCCACCTTGAAGGCTCTCACTCATCAGCAATTAGAAACCAATATGATACAGGTATTTGAGATTAACAGAATAATGATGTTGATTTCCACTCCATTTCCCCTATAGAATTACATAGAGGTTTCAACTGAGCTTGACCTGTGAACAAAGCCAAACTTTTACATTGCACAGAGCTTGCAGAAGTCCCTTTTTTTGTGTGTCTGTCTTTCCAGTTCCTTTAATCTTCATTATTTTTGCGTGCATATCTTGTTCTGGATTAAACTATGGCTGTTTACGTGACATTTTGTGTCTTGGCCAGAAGCAGCAACTCCTGGAAGCGTTGCTGCCAAAGCCTTTAGTGGAGTGTTCCTGTGTAGTTTCCTAGGATTGCTGAATCTAATCAGACTGACACCCGATGAAAATAACCCTTCCTTTAATTGTATATTTGGGATGTAATTGCTGCTTTGCTGTTTCCGCAAAGGAGAGGGCTGGACTTACTCATCTTGGAGAAAGTGGTCTGACTTGCACCATGCGGTGACAGCAGGGAGAAAGGGCCTTATGGATTTTAATTTTGCAAAATGATGTGTGGTCTCTGTGCAGCTGCAATTCCCCTGGAGGAAGATGGTTGGACTTCTCACTGGGGGTTGTGCATTCTTACCTCTTCTTGCCAAGAACAGTAAAACCCAGGGTGAGTCAAGGGCAAGATCCATGCGGTTACCAGGTCAGTAATACTTAGCATGGAAATGTAAACCACTATGGGAGGAAGAGAGAAAATTATGAGCCCCATGCAATGTCATATTGCATGTTCTTCCAGATAAAAGAATCTGGTACATCAGATAGCTCTGGACCAGCAGTAAAACAGGGTGCAAAAGAAGATCACTAGTTCTGCAAGATCTTTTTCAGCAAAACAGTAGAAACTTAGAAATCCCAGTGCCTTGTGTTATGTTTGTAACTTTAAGGCAAGGGTGAGCATCACAGGCTGACTCCCTTTGAGAACAGTAGTATTTTAAAGCTTGCAGACAGTGTGCATCCTCTGCGGAACGGCAAGGATCTTCCTCTTACCTGTGTAAAATGTATGAGCAGTTAAAGCCTTCTGAGAACACAGGGAAACTGGTAGCAGCTACAGGGGTTCTTTCAATCTCTTAAGAGCAGCTTAGATGAATATTGTAGAAAAAGCGAGCTTGTTTTGGCTCTAGTGTTTAGTGATACCCACAGAACACCGTGTGTTTTGCCAGAGGTGGATCATACTCAAACCGATAACCTGCTTAAGATGTGCTAAAACAAAACTTTTAAAATAAAAACCTCTGTTTTCTTACTACACAAGCGAAAAAAAACGTTTGAGGGTACTGGTAGATAAGAAGCTCAACATGAGCAGACAATGTGTGAGGGCAGCCCAGAAGGCCAGCCACATTCTGGGCTGTACCAAAAGAAGTGTCACCATCAGGTCAATGGAGGTGATTCTCCCTGTCTACTCTGCTCTTGCAAGACCTCACCTGGGCACTATGTTCAGTTCTGGAATCCCCAATAAAAGAAGGACATTGGACTGTTGAAACGAGTCCAGAGGAGGCCACAAGGATGATCAGAGGGCTGGAGCACCTCTTCTGTGATGACAGGTTGAGGGAGTGGGGGCTGTTCAGTCTGGAGAAGAGAAAGCTCATAGGGGATCTTATTGCAGCCTCCCGGCACCTGACAGAACTACAGGGAAGCTCAAGAGGGACTCTTTACAAGGTACTCTGGTGATAGAAAATGGGGGATGGGTTTAGAGTGGATCTTGAGAAGAAATTCCTCCCTGTGAAGGCTGTTGAGACTGGAACAGATTGCCCAAGGAGGTTGTAGCTGCTCCATCCCTGGAAGTGTTTAAGGGCAACTTGGTCTGATGAAAGGTGTCCCTAGCCATGGCAGGGTGTCGGGACCGGACCATTTCTGAGCTCTCTTCCACCCCAAGCCATTCTATGTACTGTGCTTTTCTGATATTTTCTGGGTGTTCTGTGCACATGAAAGCATCAGACCGTGTTTCATTCCCACCTGTACGGGGCTGTTACCTTTTTGAGCTAGGGAGAAAGGAATTGTAAAGTAAACAGTGTTTTCTACCCTGTTTCGTTTTTGTCTGTTCTCAACATTTGGGACTGGCACACTGCTGCACGAAGCAAAGCTTTGACTGGACTCACTTAAGCAGTAAGAGTGAGCTGTTCTTTATCGTATTAATTTCAGTTGACTCATGTCACATCACCTCCCAAAACCAATGATGGTTGGGTAAGTTTATATTCAAAGCAGTCATAAGTTACCAGTGAATCAGGAACAGAGTATTTGTGGGCTGGTATACAAAGCCCTCTCTTGCTCCACATTTAGTTCTTTGGATTCACTTGTGGTTCAGCAATATTCTACACAAACAAAATGTTCTGAAATTCAAGCACAGTCCAGTTTCCTTAATAAAACTTCTAGTGTAAGGAGTGTAAAGAGTTTAGCCAGTTCACAGCTTAACTCCTCTTAGAGCAGCTAATAAATGTGCAGCTTGCATATTGTGTGTCCAAGCCTTTTGACTCTCCTTCATTTTGATTAATTATTTGTGATACTGAAAGCATGGTATGCAGCAGATAGGTCATGATGTCAACTCCGTGTGTTAATCCTCTCTGCTTTTCCAGCTGGGAGAAGAAAAGATGGGAAGTTTTTGAGTGTGGAAGACAAGAGCATCCTCTCGGTTGCAGTATTTTCTGTGTGTGTTGGCTTTTTTAATGTGATTTCACTTTTTTTAGTATTTTACCCCTTTTTAGGTAAACTTGTACTTTGGTCGAAAGGTTGCTGCTGAGAAGCACAATGGTATAGCCTTTAGACAGATCAGTGATGAGAAACAACACTTAGAAAAACCTTGAAAAATATATCCCTGCCTTACTATGAGTTTGCAAGAGAAACGTTGAGGTACCCTGTCTGAGTTGTGCTTTGTGGATGTGTTAACGACGCTGGCATGATGTCTACACATCTGACAGCTGCATCAAAGGAGTAATTAAAAACCGAGGTGTTCCTAAGGCTAAAAATCCCATGACTAAATGCTGTTCTAAACTAAGCTGTCGTAGAAATTCCAGGTAATCCATGTTCAGCAATAAAGAAGCCCAAGAGAACTGCATTGAAAGTCAAGTCTGTGGCCTCATGCAAAGCTTCATCTCTGGCTTTGACAGGCCTCAACCCAGGTGCAGGACCTTGTATTTGGTCTTGTTGAATCTCATGAGGTTGGCACTGGCCCACCTCTCCAGCCTGTCCAGGTCCCTCTGGATGACATCCCAGTGCATCCACCACACCACACAGCTTGGTGTCTTCAGCACACTTGCTGAGGGGGCACTCAATTGTCCTATCGCCGACAAATTGGTTAAACAGCACTGGTCCCAGCACTGACCTTTCAGGGACACCACTTGTCACTGCTCTCCATTTGGACTTTGAGCTGTTGACCACAACTCATTGAGTGTGACCATCCAGCCTTTCAAGCTAAGTGTGTTAAGTTCTCCTCTGTTATTCTAGGCTCAGAAGTGGAGGAGAACTGTGTAAGACTTTGAATTCAGCAGCTGCCCTTGAAGAGTCTAGAAGTCAATCAGTACCACACTGCTTTTCAAAACTTGGAGAATTAATGGTGTGCAGAGCCAAAACAGCTGAGCCCATGCTTTTCCCTTGGAACATTATCCTAGATCCCATTAAAAAATGACCTTCAGCAGAGATGTTTTTAAAATGGGAACAAAAGAGGTCATAATTTAGTTTGCAAAACATCCTCAAATGTTTTTTAACATGAAAATCCACATGCCAGTCTTGAGGGCTTCATAGAGTGTCTCTTGCTGTGTCCTTTAGTTAATGAGCCGGACCTTTCTCAGCCATGACTAAAGCTCTTTGTAGGAGAGAATATTTGGAAGGAGGATGCATGTGGTTAAAACACAGGAATAGCGTTCCAGGATCTTGGATTTAATTGCCAGCATTGCCACAGACTTCCTCTGTGACTTTGGACAAGGTACCGCATCTGTGACTTAATTCACTGCTTGTAAACTGATGCTAGTGGAATTCGTCTTTAGAGGTAGATTGTGAAGATAATGAATCTTTAGGAATTAGCTGTAGAGGACTTGGGTTTTTAAACTTTCTAATACATGTGAAAAGAATTGCAGTAGTGATGGACTTCAGAGAACTTCAGCAAACCAGCAAGGCCTAGCCCTGAGGTGCTGTAAGGAGGGTATCAGCCTGGGGGATGACTTCCAAAAGGTCAAATGGCAATCTGTGCTGGATTGGATGGGGAGTCAAGTATTCTAGGTCCTCAAGCCTGCATCTTAACAAGAAGACAGCCTTTCCAGTAATAAATGAGGGCACACTGAGTTCACATAAATTCCTTTTATCTTCTGTTTTCGGAACAGTTGAACAGTGAGTTACACCCGAAAAATCCCTTTATTCGCCTATAGCTTGCTCTTGCACCAAGGTATACTCATGGCTGAATATGTTTAGGCTAGCATTTGTTATGTTTATCTAGGCTGCTTTTTAGTGTGGTGAAGAACAGAGAGCAGCAGTAGCTTGTGATGGGCAGCTTTAATTCTGATTAGGTGCTTTGGCAGCCTCTCCCTACAGGGAAGGGAGGTGGATGAGCTATAGCCCTCATGCTCCTTTTCCTTAGGTAACGGCACAAGGGGAGGTGAGAATGCCTCAGTGTCCGCTGTGGCACCCGTCCTTCATCTTCTCTTTGTCAAAAATGGGTTTGCTATTTTCCTTCTTCCCATGCCAGCAAAATGTAATTGAAATTGGTTGTCCCACTGGCGGCTTTCCAGGCCACTACACACAACAGAGAAACAAAGCTGTGGCCATGGTTGCTCTGCTTGAACTCACAAGACCAAAAAACAAACCATGGTTTGCAGGAGACAGGTCCCAGGCTCCAAGAAAGACAACTTGAACATGGGGTGGAAGAGGATGTGGAGCTGGTGGGATGGGGGTGTCTCTTACAAACGGGTGGCCTCTGTCAAACGTTCTTCCACATGCTGTAACCCGGGCACTGTTTTTCACAGTACAATAAGAAAGTATTTCATAGGTGCCCCCTCGGCGGTCAGACCCACTGCATAGAAACGATATCTGTGTCATGGAGTAGTTACACTTCCAGCAGAAATCATCAGAGGATAAGGTTCCCCGGTGTCTCTACTGTGATTAGGAGCCACAGATATAAAACATTGCGTCAGGGAACTTGGGCTCCCAAAATCTTCACTTGTGGGCTGCAGAAATATGTTTGGGTAAGTTTTTGTTAAGAGCTGGGACTTGCTGGATCTCATTTCTTCTGCTTCAGGGCGGGTGAGAAAGCCTGATTAAGTGAAATACCCGTTCTCTAGGGCTCTTTTAAAACAATCTCTTGTGTTTTCAAAGTATTTGCAGGACTTTTCTCATCACTAATACGAAGCATCTAGGCTTCCTTCAGTGTGTAAGAACTTGCTCTGATTGTATCCCATTCAAGATACCCATGACTTTTATCAAAAGCCTCCAGCCGACTGACACAATCTCCTGTGTGGTCTCAGCAACTCTGTTTAGAAACACTGCTGTTTGTTTTTCTTAAGCCCTGCAGTGTATACTAGTGCCTTTCACTGTTGATCTTGCATCCGCAACACAGTGTCTTTGGGGATGTTTCCTTACAGCACCCATTATGGTGGTGCCCTTGCTTTCAGAGGGAAACTGAAGATTTCCCTCTGCCAGGTTTCTCATCCCTAACAATTACTTTTGCCACCAGGAGATCTTACACAGGGTCCAAGGTGTGTAATGGATTTTATGGCTAGCATTTCTGACTAATCTGTTCAGACAGATTTAAAAACGACTGTCCAACTGGTGTGTAGAAAACAAAGAACAACAGGGGAAATGTGCTGTTCTACAGAGAGAGTAAAAGCCACTGAAAATGCAGGAGAGCTTGGAAAAACACTTTCTGCTCTGGTTTTGGACCATCATTTGCTGACANAGACACAGAATTCTGTTTTTTATATTAAAGAGTTGTCCTTTTGCAAAATTCCCCAGAATAATTAGGAGAAAAATTGGCTTCCTAATGACTATTTTCCTTGGAAAACAATGGTTTAAATTAAAGGAAAAATGTTTTTGCCCGACGTAAAAACAAACATACAAGAGTTCCATAAAACCCCAAAGTTGGGAGGAAGTAGAGCTGCTGGTGGTTTGAGAAACCACAACCTGGTTCTTGTGTCCCTGTGGAAAGTGGTTTTATATTTCTTCTTAGACCAGACTGTTAAATCTTCGTCTGCTTGAAATGTGGATTATTTAACTGTTTGCTTTTAGCACGATTTCTCCCTTTCAAAACGACTGTTTAAACCTAGCAACATGTTGTTTTAAGATCCACAGTTTAACAAGAATAAAATCTGCCTCCCAGACGGAGCTGCCTGCCCTCCTTCCAAAATACTTTGTTCTGAAGAAGCTGATGGCAGTGATAAATGTGAGAGTTAGAGCTCTGAGGTCATTGTCAGCAAGTTAGCTGTAGGGGTTGAGGATTAAACCTTTGATGTCTTATCGAGTTTCTGCCCTGTGTGAATCGGTTGCTTACTTGATTTAAATTATAAAAAGAAATGCTCTGTTGCGATATTGTTTCATACTGTGTCTTCGTCATTTGAGATTCCCTTCGTCTTCTTTAGTTCCCCAGTAAGAGGGGGCAACCAGCCATATGGAGAGTGGCCAGTTGCCTGCTGATCATGATAGACATTAAATGGAGTGGCATAGAAACTCAGATACAGAAAGGCCCTGTTCAGCTGAGCCTTTCTGTCCTCCCACAAAGGCAGATTGTTCCCTACACGTCTGTAACACAACATCCAGTACTGTATCGCTTTAGCTTTTGGTGGATGCCCACTATTCCTTTCATGAGTTATTTCCCTTTCACTGAGCTAAGAGCAACTTACGAAGCTGACGTTTTGCCATTCCCCAGCACAGTTGCTACTGGACTGGTGTGGAGAACTGGTGGCTGCTTGGGTGTGTAATGGGAAGAGAGCAGAGGTGAGCTGGGAAAGAGAGGTTCCTTTCATAAATCCATGAATTATTACTATTGAGGACAGCAATACCTTGCCCTGCAGACATCTGAGGCCACATAGAGGCTTTTCCTTGGGATTTCTCATGCCCCGTGTGCCGTATCAGTGCACAGAGAGATTTCTGGCCTTTGTGACAGAGGTTCAGCCTAACGCTTCTTGAATTGTAGGTCGATGCTCTTAGTGGTGTTGTTGTGAGATACCTCAGACACTTTAAGGGTGTCTGTTGGTATTGTTTAATCCTAAAATAAACCCCTCAAGTGTAGAAATGTTGAACTGGCTTGGATTTTATGTGCATTTTAAAATAGCTTTTCCACATTTTACAAGCCAGAGTATTTCTCAGTGAGCAGCCTTTGAAGAAGATTGAAAACTGCAATGAACCTATTCTCTCAGATTGTAGCTGTGGTTGTTAAAGACACCAAACAGGCAAATGAGCTGTGTCTGAGGAAACCAGCTAACAGCACTGTCGTGCTATCCCACTTATATTCTGAAAACTGGATCAGTACTCATGAAAAGCTTAAGTAAACTAGAGGATAATTCAATACATAGACAATGCATCCCACTGTTTCTCTGTTTGTTTTCTCTCTGTGTGACTTCTGGCAACTGAGAAGAAACACTGCAAATGACAACAACCTGCCAAAGAAAAGATGACGAGTTTGTCCCCCATTCCTGTGGTATTGTTAAAGTTACCAGTGACTTGGGAAAAGTGCAGAACACTGGGCACATGGCACATCTAGTGGATTGGGGTGCGTGCAGAACAGAATACCTGCAGGTAGGGAACCCTTTCAGCTTGAGTTTCAGTATAAATTTATGGGGGGCTGTTTTGTCTCTGGTAAGCCAAGGTCAGTTTCTCCATCGCTATTTTTTGTCTCTGTTGAACCTGTAGTACTCTAAACCCAAGGGCAGTACTGACATGGGACTCGGAAAGAAAAAGTTATGTACTTGCCGAAGAAATAAAGACTGAGGTCTCTCTACTTAGGAAAGGTTCATAAATACGAAGGATACCACCTTGCTGGGGTGTTTTTTTGCTGCCACATTTGTGACAGTGCTGCTTCCAGCACTGTAAGGCTGTCATGATTCCCAGCCAATCTGCAGTTCAGTTTTCAGGAAGCACAAACAGCAAAGTGGTACCCTGCATTTGGGTGCCATTTAGCCTTTTTGATGATGCCAATGAAAGAAACTGTTCATGCTAAATGGTAGCTAAAAATAACTATAGTAGATGCTAAAGGACTGTCTTTCCATCCCTGAAAAGCCAAGTCAATTAGTTTTCAGAAGGGAAAACAAAGGTTAATTCTGTTTGTCCTTGGTGTGGTGCACTTTTAATAATTCTAAAGATCTACTTTATTAAATGTGTGGTCTGTTTTCACATGTAGTGAATACACTAGGCTCTGTTTGCAACAATGAGTGCTTCTGCGAAATAAGAGGAATACTAATTTGAGGAGCAGGTGAATACAGTCAGAAAATGGTTGGTTTAGTGTCATCGATAGCATTTATTGTGGCTTGAAAACTAAGGCCATTCACTCATTTCGAGCTGCCTGGAGTCAGTTCCTGCATTGTTGCTGATGCTTAGGCTTTGCAGCTTCTGGTGTGACTCATGTTCAGTGCGCTGTCTGTGCTGTTAAAGGTAGATTAAGTATAGTGGTTACACAGAGTTGTCATTTAGAAGGTATGTTCGAGGATTGTACTAAATAATAAGGATAGCTTATATTTAAGGTTAAGGAAAGCTTATTTTTTTCCACATATTTCATGCCTGGGTTTGTATGCCTTTTGATGGCATTGGGATGAGAGCAGGGTTTGCTCCATAGATGTATTTTCTTCTTGATCCTGTGGCAGAAGAGTGATGAAACACTGAAAAAACGAGTGGTGTTACAATAATGCAGATTAACTGGCACAGACTAAGTGGTTAGAGTGTTCTCTGCAGCAGGCTGTAGCATGTTGATATTTAAACATCAATACTTTTGTCAGAAATATGGACAGGAATACGACTTTACATATTATAACATGCATGTGTGGCTATAAAGACACAATGGGGTGTGTCCACGTGTATATTACACACATACATATACACACACACATATGTACTACTATTGTCTAACGCATTTTCCCATAATAGATGAGCCTGGAGGGTCTGAAATATTCCTAGCTGGGAGATTTCCACATCTGCCCTTCAGGCAGCTATCAGGCAGAAACAGCATGGCTGCATAAATCACCGTAAATCAGCACATTTTTCAACAGCACAAAGCCCGAAGCACAGAGCCACTTTAGAGCATGCTGCTCCATAGTTTGTTCGCAGATCTCCCATGCCAGCAGCAGGGAAGTCAGACTGTTCTATTCAACATCTTATCGTAACCAGATGCAGCATGCAGAAATTGCCTTTCAAGACTAGAGTCTGTACTAGGCTTTCCCAAGCAAAACGGTGGTGTCTAGCATCCATCTCTCCTGCTTGTTTGTCAGACGTTCTTGGCCCTCAGCACCCCAGGTCAATGTGTTGCTTTCCTGTTTTGCAAGCTTACTGGGACTTCATTTCAGATTCCGAAGGAGTTAGTTCTCCCTTAGTCAGAGAGGAGGTTTGCACATCAGGTGCAAATACCAAAATCAAACCTGTTGTCGGTGTGTTTAAATTCCTGTGAGATTCCCTGGTCTCATAGAAGGTGTTTTTCTTGACAGACTGAAAAGAAACAGTTTCTTGATCTTTACTTGTAGTAGGAAAATTTACATTAGGGTGAAATAAAAGTTGTCTTTTCCTCTCAGGAATATTGTGAGGGAGTTCAGAGCAGTGCCCAGTATAGAAGAGCAGACCCCTCGGTACTTGGGTATTGTAAAGCATGTCTCTGTAAAGCAGGTCTGTATCTAAAATTCTCTGGAAAGGCTGAAATAAATTGGGGGCTGTAAAAATGTTTTAATGGTGTTAAAATGTAAAGCAAAAGACAAATTGAAGCAACTCTTCTTGAGGAGTCGCGTCTCAAATCTGCAGTTGAAAACATTTTCCTGACACTTGACTGGGCTGGCTGCTGTGTTGTTAGGGACACGAACACTTCTGTTAAAGAGGGTTTTCTTTTTATGGTTTCTGCTGGTTGTTCGAAGCAGTTCTACCTCATGTGGGTTAGCTGTCGTTGGCTAAGAACATTTAACAGAAATGCTGCTTTATGGCTGCCTTCCAGTGAATCGCATTTGTGTACTACCGAGTCTGTCTGTTCATGATGTTGAAGACAGAAGCAGATGGGTGAGTCACCTGGCCCACCTAGAACCAGCTTTCTCTCTGTTCTTATTTTACTCAAAAGGAATATTTGATAGCAAACTGTAGCTCTAAGATGTGTGTCAGTACGTCCCAGATTTGTGTCGCTGGCTTGCCAGGTTCCTGTTTAAACAAGTAGCAAACCCCATGAGAAACCCCCCAGCTCTCGCGTGCCTCAGCATTTCTGTTAGTTTTCACATGTCTGTTGATTCCTTTGGCTCCGCGGAACAAGCCGTGCTCATCTGGACCCGCGTCATCTTATGCTGCTGTACAAAGACAGCAACGGAGTCTTTTCCAAATGTCAATCATATACTTCCTCTCTGTTGGTTTTTGTAAGTACATGTGCTAGTCTCTCTTTTATGCTTTTTTCCTTGCAGTGGCTTGCCTTCTTGTCCTTCCTGCTCTTAAATCCCTCCGTTACACAAAGTTGGTGGAAATTGTTGAAATGTACAACCCAAATTCTCCAGTGAGGTTTGGCTGACCAGCAGGGTATTCAAGTGGTTTTGTCTCCTGGCTGTGGCTTCATCCTCTGCTTTTCCAGGTTGCTTGAAGATCCTTGAACCCATAATTTACCCTAATCTCCTCTAAGGCTTTGAAGCTAAAATGCTTAAGTAAAACCCTTTGGATAAATGCCTTTAAAATGTAGCTTTATCTACGAACCATCACACTCTCAAGGGAATGGATTTTGCTCCTTGGACGATTAAGGGGATGTTCTGTCTGCTGCGTTGCAGTGGTGTGTCCAGTGTGACCAGGCATACCTGTCATCACTCCTGCAGTTACTCAGAACAGAAAAGATGAGTGAACTCTGTGACACAAATGGGACAGGGGCTGCACTGCTGCTGTCTGTGATCTGTCTCTTTTGCTGCCTGGGTTCAGTCCCCTCATCTCTCGCAAGGTTTTTGTGAGTCACAAACCCTTCCTGGGCTTTAGAAAAACAATTTTCTGGTCAGCAGGGATGTTGCTGAGGATAAATCAGGGGTGGCATAGCGCCTAGCTGTTAGAGAAGGTCATACGTGCAGAGAAGTGCTGCACTCAGCTCTTACCTCACAGAATAGGAAAAGGCAGATCACTTGACTTGCCACCATCAAACCCTCAGAGGAAGTCGGAGGCAGAGCAGTGGACAGGATCCAATTTTTCTGTCAGAAGCCCTATGTGGTACCTTTTCGTTTCGAAGTCCTGTCTGGGCCTAAGCTGAGTGCAGTAGGTGCCTCCCAGGCAAGGTTTGGAGGAACTCACCAATAAAAGTAATAACACCAATAAATTACAAAAATTTTGGTCAGAATCCAACTGTTTCCCCCTTCAACCTTGAAATGTTTGATAGGCTAACATGTATGCAAACACAAATATTTGCATAAAATATGTCTTGCGTTTTGAGAGCTCATTGGGTTTGGAACATTAACATTACAAGACTAAATTATCTGTTGTGTTTCGTAAGGTGCTTCATAAAGTTCTCCTACCTTATCCGTGTTCTCTTCAGACCTCTTCCACTGAGGCCATCTGAGGATTGCTATTGCAGACTAGTTAACGAACAGCTAATGAAACGGACACGTCTCCGTTGCTGTCTCACGTTTCTTGTGAAGAATGTTTCTGCCTTCAACATGTTTTCTTGAAAGATTGGAAGCCGCTGGTTTTGCTTCATAGTGGATAGAAGCCAGAGAGTTGTGGTCAATGGGACAGAGTTTAGTTGGAGGCCTGGAGCTAGTGGAGTCCCCCAGGGGTTGGAACTGGGACCAGTCCTCTTCAATCTAGTCATTAATGACTTGGATGAGGGATTAGGATGCACTGTCAGCAAGTCTGCTGATGACACAAAGCTGGGTGGTGTCGCCGACCCCCCAGCAGACTGAGCTGCCATTCAGCAAGACCTGGACAGGCTGGAAAGCTGGGCAGAGAGAAATGGAATGAGGCACAACAAGGGTCAGGGGAGAGTCTGGCATCTGGGCAAGAACATCCTCGGGGATCAGGAGAGGGTGGGGACTGACCTGTTGGAGAGCAGTGTAGGAGAAGGGGACCAGGGGGTCCTAGTGGCCAGCAGGATGACTCTGAGCCAGCAGTGTGCTCTGGTGGCCAAGAGGGCCAACAGCACTCTGGGGGGGATCAGAAGGGGGGTAGTTAGCAGATCGAGAGAGGGTTTTTTTACCCCTCCACTCTGCACTGGTGAGATGGCATCTGGAGTACTGTGTCCAATTCTGGGCGCCACAGTTCAAGAAGGAGACAGAGCTGCTGGAGGGTGTCCAGCACAGAGCAGCAAAGATGATGAAGGAAGTAGAACAGCTCCCTGATGAGGAAAGGCTGAGGGAGCTGGGGCTCTTGAGCTTGAAGAAGAGGAGGCTGAGGGGGGACCTCATTAACATCTATAAGTATGTGAGGGGTGGGTGTCAGGAGGATGGAGCCAGGCTCTTGTCAAGGTCATCTGTTGCTAGGACAAGGCACACTGGGTGCCAGCTGGAACAGAGGAGGTTCCCTCTCAATCTCAGCAGGACCTTCTTCCCAGGGAGGGTCCCGGAGCACTGGACCAGGCTGCCCAGGGGGGTTGTGGAGTTTCCTTCTCTGGAGATGTTCAAGACCTGCCTGGCTGTGTTCCTGTGCCACTTGGTCTGGGTGATCCTGCTGTGGCAGGGGAATCAGACTGGATGATCTTCCGAGGTCCCTTCCAATCCCTAATGATTCTATGGTTGAAGAAGATTCAGAGAATTCCTGTAGCAATAACGGATTTAGTGCGTGTTGCCCAGTGTTGCAGTCAGTACCATTCCCAAGCACCAGCTGGATAACCCCATGTATGACGAGCATCATCTAGTATTTGAACAGGATAGAAAGGCAGAGCTTCCTTTTCAGCTTTGGGCAATGTTTGCATACCTTTCCTGGGGAAGGGGATCAGAGCCGTTTTCATGTGGGAATAGCATTGCTAGAGCATGCATTTATTTCTTCTAGTTTTTGAGAGTGGATCAAGACAAAGACAGAGAATGCAGCCTGGACTGTGCAGGCTCCCCTCAGAAGTCGCTCTGTGCGTCTGACGGAAGAACTTTTCTGTCCCGATGTGAATTTCAACGAGCAAAATGCAAAGACCCTCAGCTGGAAATAGCCTACCGGGGCAACTGCAAAGGTAAGCAAACCAAAGTTTCTCTTGATCATAATGAGCAACAGTAGACTTTAAATCTTTTTGAAAATGTCTGTGAATTGAACAGTAGGAGTGCTGCACTTCAAGAGCTTTCTAAAAGGAAGATGGCTGAACTCCATCCTCTTAGTTCTTTACAGTATGCTACATAAAGTGAATCTTTATCCATCCACACAAACATGACTTTCCCCACCCATTTGTGCTAGAATTTACTAATCAGGAAACTGTGATGCTGTGAAGGACCATATCATTGGCAGGTTCAGAGTGACTGCTAAGATATTTATCGTCCAAGGTTTCTTGTCTACTGCAGTTAGAGGTGGTCAGATTGGTTCTAATTTAATCTAGGGTTTCTTAATTGAAATAATTTAGCTGGGGATAGGAAAAAGAAAGGGTTTGTAATTCTTAGAGCTCTCACAGGCCATTCCCACCTACATCATCCACCCTTTTAATCTCTGGAGCAATGATGTGACACACAAATGTCACACTTCAGTCTCAATACTTAGAAAGTATTCACAGTTGAATCTTCTCCATTTCAGAGTATCCTGGTGCTAGAGAATGCACTTCTTACTGAACTGTCGGGCAATTCCAAGCAGAGTGATCATCTTTCTAAAATGTAAGAGTAGCAGTTGTCATAAACGTTTACTTTCCCTTTCTCTCTGGACAAAAAAGAGAGTGGGGGAGGAGAAGAAGGAGGAGGAGGAGAAAGTCTCAGGGACCACACTGATTCAACTTCTAGGAGGCAATTTTCCACGTCATCTCTCTCCATTAGCTCCCCAAACCTCTGAAGCATCAAGACTGCTTCAAAGAGACTTTGTCTCATCTGCCTAGAGGAAACACTGTGCTCATTCTTCTGCCCTTTCCATAGTAAGGCATTGTATTAGCTGATGGATCTGTTTACTTTTGTGTATAAGGATAACATAATGAAGCTACCTGAGCCAAAGCTTTTGTTACACCCAGAAGCGACAGGGAGAATTACTGCGCACTTTGTTCATGTTGTGCCTTGCAGCTTTATGCACCTCTTCAAAAATGAGTTTTGAGTTTTTCACTGTTGTTTGTTTTCTTACCGCATCCACTGTGTCATCTGCACTACATTTTTTCCCACAAAGATGCTTCAAGTTGCCTTGCTGGAGGTGTTCTTGGTGATGGCAAATTGTTCTGCAGTCAACAACTGTGACTTGGAAAAGCACTCTTTGGCTGTTTTTATTAAGGAATAATGTGTCAGTATAATTGTAGACTTGGAATAGACACAGTAGGCAGATAGTAGGTAATATACTGAATGGTCCGTACTCTAATGGCAATGTACGGAGCTGCACACAGGGTGATATTTAAGTTGTGAGTGTCTTGGCATTTAGTCTGGCTGACAGAGTGGATGTTCAGTTTTTGCAGATGTGGCCCCAGCAGGGCCTCGCTGCTTCATGAGCACCCAGGGACAGCTGTCTCACACAGTGGTGCCGTTGTTTCTCCATAACTGTGTAGAACTCCTTTCTCCATTGAAAATTGTGGATAGCTCCTGTTCAGCTTCATTCGTTTATGGTGTCCCAAAGAGACTGTTGTTTAAAAAATGTCAAGCATTTATGGGCTATTGTAGACGCAGCAGAAGGTACTACCTTCGTTCTCACAATTCGCGTAGAGAAGGGGGGAAGCCCATCCAAACATGAGGGGAATTCTCCCGTAAAGGGTACTTTGCTATTTACTTTCTCTAAAGACAGAAACTCACAGCATTTGTTTTATTAAGATTGGGCTTCCAGCTTGGTGAAAAGTCTCACTCATTTGAATCACTACTGCAGCAAGTTAATGACTGAAGTGACAGAGTGGTTCGAGGTGTTTTGTGAATCAATGTACACTTCTGCCTCTGCGGATCTGATTTTCCCCTCTGTGAAGGGAAGGGGGAACCTCTGGGCAGTAGCTGTTTTGCATCACAGAATTACAGACTGGGGAGGGAGGGGTGGTCATAGGAAGTGGGACTGGACTTGAGGGATCAGTCTACAAAATAATCCTGAACCTACACTGAGAGCCCGCACAATCTGCGGATTGAAAGCAGAACTGCTCTCTCTTTTCCTCACCTCTCCTTTTCCTCCTCACTCTTTTCTTATTTTTTTCATCTCTTATGAGGAAAAAAAATAAAATTATGCAGGGGCTCTTTTGTATCTGGGAAGAATATAATCAGGTGAGAATGCATTGGGAAGTGCTGTGCGGAGAGTTTAGAAAATAACCCTTCAGGTTTATTGGTAACGGAGCACTCTGTAAAAACATGAACATATTCTGCATCCTGGATAACACACTGTGTCTTGCACAGGAGAGTCAGGCCTTCCGCAGTCTCTGAAAGCAAGTGGTATTTACTCTGGGTTATACGTTTTAGTAGGTATTTAATGGGGGTGCCTAAACTCTTAATTATGTTTAGAATATTTTCTGTGGTATATCCTTCGTTCTTTAAAATGTGCCCACAGATACATGGAACACTAGAGCAAGTAGCACTGAAACGGTACCCACAGTTTACTGCAGGTAGATTCTATCTGTTTTAAGGATACTCGGTTTTCCTTGATAATGTTTCTCCAAGCAGAATTTGCCAAACTAAACAGGAACCAGTCATGCAACAATGTTGTTAGGCACAAAGTACTGCAGGTTTAGCATAAAACAAGAATCTTAAAGCAAGTCAAGTAGAAGCTTGAAATACTGCACTGAAAGCTAAAAACCATAAATAGGTGCAAGCCTCACATTTCCAGCGCTAGAATTATAAATTGGCCCATACGAGACTTCTCCAAGCTATTTATCAAATCTCTGGTGTGCTTCGAAAGCCCAGTCTGGCTTCTGGTATGTGAAAAATCAGAACACTCTGTAGCGTTAGCTTTTCTCGCAAATATTTGATTCGGTTCTAGTCAGACTGTATCTCTGCAAATGTGGTTGTTTGCAGATTGAGAGGAGGGGTATTGTGCCAAGAAAGAACCCAGTGCAGCATTCCTTGTTTTATCTTACAGCTTAGCTATGTAAATTGCTGTGGGTTGCAAAATGTTAAAAAAAAAGGAAACGGCAAAGAAACCCCATGCTGCCTGCCTCTGCTCTATGCCAGTAGAGGAGAGTTTAAGCTAAGATTGCTCTACTGTTTTCTTTGAATCCAGAATAGAGCAATAAAAGCAAACAGTGACAGAGCCGGCCAGCTCTTGTCACAAAGCAGCATGCCTTCGTTTTATGGCCGTGTCAGGCTAACGGGCTGTGCTGACACCCTTTCCAACCCAAGAGGCTAATAATCTCATCTGTAGCTTGCTGTATGTTTCCTGCCATTACGTCTACAGCTTTTCACGTGCTTTGTCAGTAGGTATGGTCGGTTCTATGGAATATACATGGACCTTGGTCAAAGAGCAGAGAAGATTGTCATGGTACAAGAACTTTATGCCATATAAACAAAATGGCATTTTGTGCTTGGAATAACTCATTTTTGTACGAAGTGAACTACAAATTAAGGCCATTTGACTTTTATGATACCGCTGCCAATTGGCAAAAGGCTATAGAGCAGTGGGAAGGAAGCATGGAAGTAGAAACCAGTCCGGTTTATTGACAGAACGATTCAGTAAAGTGCTTTTAAAGAGCTTGTGGCACTGTGTATTTCCGTATGTGAGGGTAGGTGTCTATAGCTGTTCAGGCATAATGCGGGGGCGATAAGGGAAACCTGCAGAAACAGAGCGCGCTGTTTCCATTATCTGTGTCTGTGCTAGGTGTTCTTGTTCCCATCTGTGTGACGACGGGAAAGCTTTTTTCACTAGTGTAAGAACAGCTAAGTGTCAGTGGAAGGATCTCAAGGGAACATATCCTTCAAACGATTAAGGTTAACCACTTCATAAATAGTTTCCACAAGGTGGTAAATGTTTCTGAACTGTTCAGCAGGATATTCCGTCTGCAATAAAATAACTAAATAAACCATGAGGTGTATTTTATGCATAAATACACAGCAAGCCCCTGTCACACACAGAGATCTCTTCGGTAGCAAGCAAATTTGCTCAGTGTATTGGGACTGGGAAAGGTAATTTTATTCTTACTGAAATACATGGCAAACCAATAAGCACCAGGTGAAACAACTCAAAACCTTTGTCAGAGATTTATCTATTCTCTTGGCAAGCTGTTTACTTTTCCATGAAAGAATCTGGGTTAGATCTCCCTGTGGAGCCCCAAGTTGGTGTAAATTCAGCTGTATTAAATGTCACTTTAGAGATGGTGTTTACACTCCTGGTGACTTGGTGTCATCGTTTTTAAGATAAACTTCTACAATAAACCTCTCTGTCTGATCTATTATTCAGGGATTAGCCAGTGAGTTAAGCTGATGAATGGTTTTTTTTTCCTCTTCCTGAAGCTCAGGGTTTTCAGAGCTGTCCTATTGGAAATAAATGAGTTTAGCAGCTAAGTTCCAAGTCAGTCCTATGTTGTTTGTGACACTAATTTTGTTTCCAGAATTCCTATGGTACTGCAGTTTCCTATTGACTTCAGAAATACCTTTGCAAGTTCTGCGCTCGCAGATGTCATGAGTGACAGAATCTGGTTCTGGATCATGTGCCACTGTCCTGGTGTCACTTCACTGTGTAGGTGGAATTTTTCCCGGTTGCATATAGGAGCTTAGCACAGAGTTAAGGTGGCTTTACTCTTCACCTGTGCCTTCTGGACACTGGTCTCTGGAAGCCAGAGTTGTTGCCAGTGCAATTCAGAAAGACTTGCTTAAACAGCAGGTAATTTCCTCAGTTCTGGAAATTTCTGGACACTCTGATGCATTAACTTTTGTTTTCAGTTATACACCCCAAGAAATGTACTCTTAAACGTCTATGTTCAAGTGCCTACTACTACTGCCTTTGCAGTCCTGGTGCTGCGTCACAGAGGTGCAGTCAACACGCTGGCCACTGTACTGTGTTAAAATGCATCGAGCCCAGTACTTACCCTGCTTGACAGCTACTACAGTGAAAGTAATCTTGTTTAATGTAAACTCATGTGTTTTCATGTCTGATTTCTATGCTAGGACAATGTTTTTTCCTAGAAAGCTTTTGTGATGTAAAAGCCCACTTACCTGCAATTCAGAGGATAAGGTCTCACTGAATCAGTCACTGACGGAATTCAAAGAGACAGCTGGGCATGCATCTGCGAAATTGAATGTTCCTATTGTCTGAGTATATGCAAATGAGATGTCATCTCAGCCAGGCTTTTACAGGTCTTAGCACCACATGGTCTTTCCATCAGTTCATGCACCAGATTCCAGCTTGAGCCTAATGGGTTGCTTATTAAAACTGGAGCTAAGGAGAGAAAGAAAGTGTAGTGGGAACTCTGGTCAGAAACCAGGAACAGTTTCAAGGCCTTTATTTTTCTGCTAGGTAGTTCCAAAATTTTAACCCAAACCAGATTTTAAAGAAATGAGCTTTTTATTTTCTTTAGAAGTAGAAATCCCATATAACAACAGTGAAGCAAGGCTGACTCATTTCAGTCACACATAGCATGGCGCAGTGATTTTCATTCTTCCAATGCCTTGCAGACTTGGACCCTTCTCTTCCCTCGGTTTGTTTGTCACCAGTGTGATCGCATCCAACCCAAATTGTTTAGCCTGCTTTGGTCAGGGATCATGATGGTCAAAATCAAAGCTGTGGGCTCATTAATCAGCACAGAGGTACCAGGTTAAGTCCCACCTCCTTTCATTCTTGGTCTTCATTTCAAGATAATCAGAGTCCATCCTGACCTCAATCCCTCCTAAAGGGGAGGGTTGAATCTGTAATTGGGAGGTTTCACCGGTATCCCCTTATATATCAGTATTATTATAAATCTCCTTCCGGCAAGCCACTTAAACCTGAGCCGTCATCCTAGAGCCATCATCCAAGAGTCATCATCCTAATTCGAGATTTGCGCGAGTCATCTTCATTACTTACACTCCACGAGGTGTGCAGAGGTGCCCGTAGGCAGGCATTGTGCACTCAGAGCTTTGCACAGCGAGTGCCAAGTTTGGCTTTGCTGAGTCAGCATGAGGAATGGCAACATGGAAGTTGGTTTCACACACCCATCACTGACTTCTACCTCTTATGACCTACAAGGTACACCTATCTCTTGTCTGATACTTTGATGTGAGCTGGTGTTTCAATCTTCCTTCTAATCAGCATAAGAGCAAGAGTTATTCTTCTTGCCATCCCTTTTCAGCTGTTGTTTTCCGTAAATGTCTAGCACTTGGGTCTACTGAATTCTTCTTTCCTTTTGTAAAATTTGTTTGAAATCACGCAGTAGATTTAGAAGGCACTGCAACTGATATGCAGAGGGAGATGCTTGGGTGGTGTAAGCTTACAAATGTATTACAAAAATAGCGTAGCTTCTTGTGTTGTAACTACAAGGATATTTTATTTGGAAGGAATTTGTCTTCTCAGAAGTAATCTCATTAGTATTCCCAGTAAGAATGTTGTCTTTGTTTTCTTGACCACCCTATTAATTGTCGTCTATCCAGGTCTGGATCACTTCTCTGTGTCAAAGTTATTCCTTCGTGGTAGTACCATGGTGAAATTAAAACCAAGATCTGGGAATAATATTTGTCTATGAAGTTTCAGATGCATAACTTGATAAGAGATCTTCCCCTGAGTTTATTTTGGGTATGCTGAAGCACGGTAATGCCCAACTGCTTAACAATGTCTCCACGATAATATCATGCCAACTAGGGCTTCAGATATGAATGTTATACTTTGCTAAATGTGGTCGCTGTTGATTCTAAATCGTATTTAATTATCCACAAATAGGAGGCCTTTAGAGCATCAGGTTATTTAGAAGCAAGTGGCTGATGTTTTTGGAGACATCTTCCTTGGCATGAATTTGTGATGATTCAAATATTGGAGATAATTTACGACCCTACTGGTACTGTACCATAGACGTATGTGATGGAATTTATATAACTTTTCCTTTTAGGCATTTGAACCACATGACGTTTAAAAAAACGAGGACAGAAGTCCAGCAAAGGAGTGATTTATTTTCAGTTAAAATACTAGGTGCATTAAAACCACATGTTATTAAGTACTGTATAACCAAACCATGCTCAGAAGAATGCTCACGACACCAAACATTGCTCGAAATCTTTCCTTTTTTCCCTTATTTCCCGAAAAGCATTGGCATTGCATACATAACAGGCTTTACCTGAGCTGCACAGTAGATTGGGTATAACTCTCCCTTGATGAAAGAACTTTCCAGACTGCAAGTTAATTCAGTTCCTCAGTTCCTTATTATTTTTAGCACATTTCTGGATGGTGGAACTTTTCCGTCCCTTTTTGTTACCGTTGCATCTCTGTGGATATCTGTCCTGAAACGACATAATACAATTACGGTTGTTAAGACTAAACCATTAAAAACGAAACAAGTAGAATTTCGGGCATTTTACCAACATGAACTCTCACGATGCTCCTGTGAGAAGAGGGAACTCGTGCACAGAATTGGTGCACACATACCCAGCACCAGAAGGGAAATCAATAAGAAGATTAGAATTAAGAGACTCCAATTTTGTTTTCAGGATGCAGATGCTGAGGACAAGTTTCTGTCCTCATTATGCTACACTTCCACACTGGATTGTCTAGGACTTGAAGGGAGGAGGGGTTATGCTAGTATTGTCAGGTGAGTTTTCCAGAGTTCCGTGGAGATGACCAGTGAAGAATTCATCCTGGACAAAGGACTCCTGCAGTTTCACCAAGCTTCCATAGTGTTTTTGTGCACGTATGTTTGGGTGATGCTGGCATACAGAGGTTGCTTGGGGGACTGGAAACCTACCTGGCTGATCTGGGGGATCAGCCATAGATATATTCTGGGGACTGTTAGATGCCAAAACTCTGCACTAGTATCAAAGAGGGAAGTAAAGGCATTTCCTCAACATCCTTGTGCTTTCCGAGAATAACTGGATAAACTTCCATGAATCACCCCTCTCACAGGTGATTGCTATAGAGTTTTAGCCCTAGAAGGGAACTTGTCAGTTTCTGTCAATCAAAACAGGGATAAGAAACAGCAATTTTTTCTGGTTGGATGCTTGAGATCCTTCTGATCAGTTGTTACAGTCACAGGTTGAAGTCATTAATACTACCTTAACCTTGCCTGCTGTTCTCGTTTCTCCTGCCCCAACAAAATGCCAGAATTTTTAGTGCCTTTAAGCAAAAACTGCTGTATTTTCTCAGCCCTTGGCTAGCTAATTAATGAAGTAAACGTAGTAGGCAATATAAATTACTCAACAATAAATACGCTAGTGTATTAAAGCTATCCAGCTTGCTACCTTGTCTTTGGATGGAGACCAGTACCAAGTAATGGAAACCATTGTTCAAGAAACTAAACAGTGGATGAGAAAGGACTGTGTGATAGACTTGCTGGGTATCTAAACCGTGAACTGTTCACTGCATTTGGGCAGGATGTGAGTTATGTACAAAATTGTTATCGAATCACCCCATGCTGTGTAGTAGACTTCATTTTTTTTTTCACCAGCCTGGAAGGTACACCTGTGCTTACGTCTGAGATCACCGCCTGTCTGCAGTAAATGGTGTTTAATTTACGGAAGGAAGTACAAGGCACCTGTACTCTTTCTGCCTACTTTGTCTTTCCTGAAGCACTAGAAAGCTGGTGCTGTCAACAGCCCTGAAAGAATTTTGTGGGGCACAATCTGGTAGCTATTGAATTGACAGCTACGAGTTGTGTTAAAGTGACAGGAGAAACCCTGTTTGGACTTCTGCCCTTTGGCAGCCTCAAGGTTATCTCTTCAGGCATCTCTTGATCACATTTCCCAGTTCTGCATTGTTGTCCAGAAATTGTCCTCGATTGAATTTCTTTCCTAAAACTACTGGAGGTGACTGTACCTTTTCGCTGACTATAAATCTCATTCTCTGTGCATGGGTGTCAGAGCCTTCTTTCTTTTTCTTAATTTAGATAATTACCTCTCTGCTCTTCGTATTGCATCATCCAGCTGACTTGTCTTCTCCCTTTCTCTAGATGTTTCCAGATGTGTAGCTGAGAGGAAGTACACCCAGGAGCAAGCTCGCAAGGAGTTTCAACAAGTGTTTATCCCAGAATGCAATGACGATGGCACATACAGTCAGGTGGAAAATTTTTCATTTACTATCCTGCGTGACTGGAAGGTTAGGATACTTACGTTTGAGGAGTATGAAGGAGAGACAAATGGAATAAATAGAAAAGAAATTTCAAAATGAAAAGTAGTTTGTGATAACACTGATGTTAAAAAATGAAAGGAAAATATATGTTCCATGCCCAGGTTGGGTTTGGGGTTTTTTTCTTCAGATTTGACCAGCAAAAGAGCTAAACATTATCAGTGCTCATGTGATGTAGTCCCTGTTCGTCAAGGCTGAGCCAGCTGAGGCATTCCGGTAGATCCTTAGATATTCATCAAATGTTAAAATGCTTGGAATTTCAGATATGTTCCTTATTTGAACCAGAAATCTTGTGACCAGAGTCCATGCTGTAGTGCTAATGTGTGACTCATACAGGGTTCCTCCCTATTCTCAGTTGACTTTCTACAAAACCATATGGTCTGAGACTAATTTACTCAAGTTAGATCATAGAATTGAAAAGGATGCTTTGTGATATTGGTTCTAATGAAGATCACCTTCTGCCACCTCTGTACCGAGTTTAAGTTGCAGAGCTGTGCAGAAGACAATCTCCATTTTAACTGTGTTGGGGAAAGTTATATCAGGCCTCGGGAAATATAATGCAATTGATTTCTAGAGGAATTCCAAGAGTTTCCCTTCTGACAGCTTGGGATATGAATAATGCTGGCAAAGCACTCTGTCCTGCTCCTTCAGTGGGTGGAACAACATGTTCTCTATGTGGAAAAAAACCTTGAGATTGCTCACTTCAGAAACGGTTTATGTGTCCCCTGAGAAACTGTATTGGGAGGTTTTCATAACACCTGCACCTCATTCCTCTGAAATAGATGTAAACAACCATGTATTTCAATAGTTTTCCTTTCCATTGGATTCTGAAGGGCCTACCATGCTTTGCTTGAAATAAACTCATCGCTTCGCTAAAGAATCACATGTGGGGTGGAGATTAGGTCCATTATGGTTTGTTGCCTTAGGTTTTGTCAATAGTGTTTGCTGGACCAATCTTGACTCGGGTGATGAATTTTGGGATAACAGACGTATGACCAACGAACGGCATGTGGTTCATGTTGTTTCTCACAGGTTCAGTGCCATAGTTACACAGGATACTGCTGGTGTGTCACTCCTAATGGTCGTCCTATCAGTGGTACTGCTGTGGCCCACAAAACTCCCCGGTGCCCAGGTAACACTCGTTTGCTGGCCAGGTTACTGTATTGTCTCACAAATAGCTGAGTTTAATGGTGGTACCTGCTAGTGTTAAGGAAAAAAAATTCTTCATTGACACAGGCATCGGCAGAAGCTGTGGATGTCCCCTCCTTGAGGATTTCTAAAACTCATCAGGGCAAGGTTCTCAGAAAGTTGGTTTAGCTTTTAGGTGAGCCTTGCATGAGGTCTGAGGTCATTGCTACCCTAAACCTCCCTGTGATTCTGTGATCCATCTTTATTTGTATTATAATGTTGTGTCTTTTGCAGAGGTCATTTGTACAGTGTTTGTGTGTCAATATATGGAACCATGCAACTGACTCACTGAGCTGGTCCTTTCTTTAGGTTAGAGCTCTCTTGTATGTAAAGTTCTTACAAAAGTATTCAGAGGGTTTTGCTCTTTGCTTTCTCAATGTTTTAAGTAGACTATAGGGGAAAAACCCAATGTATCTCCTCAAAAACACAGAGCGTGAATGTCCTGATCTGTAACATAACCAAGTGAAAGAACTCCCATAGCATCCCATGAATGACTGAATCCAGAGAAGATGAAACAAAGCATTAATGACATAATGGAGTCACTGTCTGTAGGAATTATTTGGCAAATCAAACCCATTGCCATGTGTACTGCCTTTTTGGGTTAACAAGGTCACTGTTGTTTAGGATTTTGCTTCTGACCCCCATTTTATTGGCATTAATAAGAAATACAAATCCCCAGCTTATTAACAGTAGCCAGAATTGCTATTTGCCCTCCTTGAGGCTGACAGAAATAGCTCTGTGTTTTACATTTGTTTTGTGCTGCAGCACCACAGTCTGTCAAGAGGGTAGAAGAAGTAGCTTAAACTTGTAATGCAAATTAAGGTGAAAAAAAGGTGGATTAGAGCCTTTGAGGGAATTTGCCTGATCTCATCTGCTTCTGTGACTCAAGGACAATGCTTTTTATAAATAGACACAGGACGGAAGAGGATAGTGAGAAAGTTTCAACAAAGATTGCAACAAATCAATTCCACTCCTAAGGTCTGTCTTGTTTGAATGATTTGCAGGCTCTTCCATCTACCTTCCCTGTAGATGACCTTTAGCCAGGGGGGAACTCCTCAGAGTTATCCTTTTGATCCAGCCCGAAAAGTCACTGTGGGATAGCAGTCAATTGTCAAAAACAACACAAAATGTTCAGAAGCCTTACAATATCAAAAGTGTGCATCCATTTTAGTCTGATTGTTTCAACTGAATCACATCTTCAGAAGACACGAGGTTTGGGTAGCATTTGGTACTTCAGTCTGTTCTTGAGTAGCCGTGCATATGCATGTCCATTGCCAGAGAAATGTTGTGAAGTCAGTTACTGCACTTTCACTCTTTCAGTTTGCATTCTGTGGTGCTGAGAAGTTGTAGTTCCAGGCTAATTAATAGGTTGCTATGAGAATTATTCTACAGGAACTAAACCCTGATTCCTCTTGAAGGTATATCCATGTGCCTAGCAAGTAAACTGCTAGATCTGCTAGATCTCTTCAGCTCATTTTTATAGGAGTGGTAAAGGAAAGTTAGTGTTATAGAAATGGTAAGGAGAAGGTGAGAGTAGCACTCAGGTTTAATTCAGTAGCTCAGAGAGTGATGGGCTGCTCCATGTGAGTATGCAGAGTCTGATTTTGCTGTCTGGAAGATTGTGTGTAATTTTACAACTGTTATGAGATCCTTTAGTATTATCTCTGCACTTTTCCTCCCCTGCATGTATCAATGCTCTCATGTTTCATTGCTCATCACTACCCCTTTGCCCGTCAGGAAAGAACACTAGCTACAGCAGAGTTTGGAAACAGATTTACAGTGCTAAGGGATTTTGTAGTGGTAATGAGTGATGGGCTCAGTCTTAAGTGGTCATAGGATTGTTTAGGTTGGGAAAGACCTTTAAGGTCATCAAGTCCAACCATTAACCTAACTCTACCAAGCCTTCAGAGAAACCTCTTTCAGCAGAGAAGGCACCTATCAGTTTTCTCAGACAGTGATGTGGTATAATGAGGCAAAACTTTGCTCTTGTATGAAGCATAGAAGCCCGAAGCGTAACTGCGCCCTTCTCCAGTTTTCCAGTATACATTAAAATTGCCTTCTGTTTAGGATGACAGACGTAGAAAGTCTGATGATGTTTTCCAGATCACCATCGATTCCCTTTTGTGCTTTTTACTCAGTACCACTGTGCATGGGGATTACAGTAAAAATAGTGTAGTGGAGTATCTGTACTCCTGGTTTAACTAGTATTTACTTCTAGCACTTCTCTGTCCCTAGTCATTCTAATACACTGTGTCATTGCTAACCTTGCTGCAGGCAATGCCTTGCTATGTTTTCATCCTGCAGGCAGATCTCTGTTAGCGATGGGATGCTGAATGTTTTCTTCACTTGATTCTGTGTATTCTGCAGGCACAAGGCTATGGGTATTTCAAAGAGATTTATGCAGATTTCTCAGCTTGCACTAACTTTTTCCTCTCAGGAAACAAAACAATGGTTGCCACCTTTTCCCGTCAGCAGAGAATGTGTGCAGAGAGTCAAGATGGCAGGGAGAGTCAGTCGTGAACTTTTATGATTATTTGCTCATAAGAAATGTGATAGCATGGAATGTATGAAAAATATTTTTAAATTCAAATCTTCAGTGTTTCTTTTCAAGTGCAGGGTTAGGTCTTAATTAATTCATATAAGGTTTGAGAACTTGTCAGCTGCTGTTCCTAACTAATGGGTTAATTCATTGCCTTTCAATTTCTGCCAGTAGAACCACTTTGGACTTTGTTGGACACCCAGACATAGGACAGAAGAGCATGGCAGCCTGGAAGAATCTGAATTTTAATAGAGGAAATATGAAGTAGAATTTAGAATGAGTTTGGTTTCCCAGTTCTGTCTCCTTTCTTCACATTTACTGTGCAATATTGGATAGATGAAGCATCTTCTAAATCGCTCTACCTATTGTTGGTTAGCTCCGTAGAGTGATTCTTTCTGAAGCTGCTCCAGTCCTGGGACAGAAATGTGTCACATGCACATTTGTAGTCTCTGCATTTTTTGCTCACTGGTTGCTCTTAGAGTAGCTGCCTTTTTGCTAGAGACACACGGGGGAAAGAGTGACGGTTATGAGCAGCATTGAAAAATGCAGGTCTCTACAACTGATATATAAAAAAGTTTCACTTTAATGACTACTTCCTTAACTGAATGAGGCTTTTCTTCCCTCCCTTCCATTTATTACCACACCAACGCTTAGTTCGGCTGAAGCACACATGATAAATCTCAGAACGCCACTTCACTCCGTTGAAACAATCTCGACTGTTGCAGGAGCAGTGGTGAGAAGGAGAGTAAATCAAACACATTCCCATGACACTGTTAAAGAGAAGCCTTCTTAAAAATGATAAATGGCCCCCAAGACTTTCACTAAAAATACCAGACATAAAAAAGATATTTTTACAACTCTCCAACTCTGCTATCAGCACTGCAGGGAACTGCAGAAATGCCATAGCCACAGAGTCCTGGGAAATGAGGAGAAGTTGAGAAGCAGGTGGTAAAATGCCTGTAAAATATTCTGGGCTTCTGCCAGTGAGATTTCAGAGGAATGGAGACATGTTTTATTGTTCTGTGAAGTAGTTTTTCTGCCTTCCAATTAAGATGGCATTATCATTTTCTAAAGTCAAAATACAAGTGCCTTTAAAACTTCAGAACTCTTCCTGTCTGGATAGAGTCATTAGATAATATGAGGAAAAGGAGCATGTACAGGGAGGCAATGCGCTTTTAAAACGTGCATTACATTGGTTTTGTTAGCTAGATCTACATCTTCTGTAGCCGCACATCATACTTTCCCCATACATTCCCAGTCAGGCTCACCCATATGTGAGATAAAGAACAACATGGAACGTTTACATTCCAGCTTCTTTAAATCTGCGTTCAGTGATTACATATCTAATATTCTGTAGTAGGGGATCAAAAACTGTTATCCAAGTGAGATAACAATAGACTTTCACCTCTTCTTTTTAAGCCCAGTCATACATGACCAATTCTATATAAATGTACAAGCTAGAATGGTACTAAATTCTTCTTGTTAAAAGAATGCTGCTGAATCCTCCTTGTGCTCTATCATTGAATAAACATATTTATGTGGTGATTTTGTTGCTTACAGCGCACTGAAATTTTTGAGCTGATTGGATTTTCTAACTCTTAGATAAGTTAGGGTTTGCTAATTCTGTGTCTTGCCTAGCTGAAAATGTGAGCATGTATTGTGAATATTGAAGATGCGATTCCTAGAAACCTGCAAATGCAACTTACTGCAATGTATTCATAGAATGGTAGGGGAAAACAAAGACACAAGCTCAATAACCTGTCCTCACCCCCAACTTGGAGTCAACACAAAGTTTCTACTGCATAAATTAAAAATTTTAGGCAAAACTATGCAAAGGTTGCAGATTTCCTTTTGTAGGAAATTCTGTGATTATTTTTGTTCGCTTCCTAAAACCGTGAATAAAGAATACTGGTAGGCCAGTGAACCTTATTTCCCTAGCATTCATCTGATTTCATAGTGAAAGTATATCCACTATGGTAAAGTTAGCCTTTGCAAACGCCACTCTCTTCCTCCATCCATAATTTTTCCATCAGAATTTAGCAAGAAAAAAAGGAAACTATATGAAAAAGAACTGAATTCTCCCTGAATCTACGCAAATATCATATAGTCATTATTTCTTACCACTTCACATAGAGATGAACTTGACTCTGAAGGCATCTTGGTGTTAATGAATTCTGGAAGGTTTGTCTGCTTTTGGTTGAAGATATACTGTGTCCAGTACTGGTGCCCCCAGCACAGGGAAGATGGATAACTGGAGGGCTGGACCACCTCTCCTATGGGGACAGGCTGAGACAGTTGGGGGTGTTCAGCCTGGAGAAGAGAAGACTCGGGGGAGATCTTAGAGCAGCCCTCCAGTAGCTGAAGGGCGGTACAAGAGAGCTGGGGAGGGGCTGTTTCCAAGGGCTTGTAGGGTAGGACCAGGGATAATTATTTCAAGCTGGAAGAGGGGAGGTTTAGACTGGAAGTCAGGAGGAGATTCTTCCTGATGAGGGTGCTGAAACGCTGGACCAGGTTGCCCAGGGAGGTTGTGGCTGCCCCCTCCCTGGAAGTGTTCAAGGCCAGATTGGCTGGGTCCTTGAGCAACCTGGTCTAGTGGGGGGGGTCCCTGCTCATAGAATCATCAGGGATCAGAAGGGACCTCGAAAGATCATCTAGTCCAATCCCCCTTCCACAGCAGGACACCCTACCACATCATGGTGGTGGGGGGGTTGGAACTAGATGATCTTTAGGGTGCCTTCCAACTTGAACCATTCTGTGAATCTAGGAATCAATCCTTGAACATTACATAAATTTCACTATCTGTTAAATTTCATGGGTATAAACTCAGTTTTAAGTTAACTCATAATAGTGTTCAAGAGCTGCTGGGCAAACTAGTCTAGTGAGAGGTGTCCTTGCTTAGAGCAAGGAGGGACTAGATGATTCCTGAGGTCACTTCCAAATGAAGCCATTCTGTGAATCTGAGTGTACATAGAGAGACAACAGTGATGTCAGATTTAGGGTGCCTTTATTTAACACTCCTTTTGACATAAAGGGGCTACCAGTGGCAGTTTGTCACATACATTCCGCATGCTGAGACCTCATTTCTACCCACAGATTGGTGTACAATGCTTTAGTGTGCATGAGGGTCAGATCTAAAATCTCTGTATTTGCAACTGATTTGTAATTATGTGCTTGCGCATCAACATTAAACTGGGAAGCTGCAGAGTTAATTGCGACTGAGTGAAACTTGAGCTAAGATTGGATTACTGGTATTCAGTGCCATTAGAAAAAACAGTAATTTTGTGTGCAGTACTTGCTAAAACTGGAACCTCTTGCTTGCTTTCAAGCTGAGCCTCCTATCAAGTTTAAGGCAAGGATGAAAAACTCAGGTCTCCTGGCTTCAGCCAGAATAAATGCAAAACTATGCCTCCTCTACAAAGGAAAACCAGGGATTAGTGTTGAAGTCCATTTAGAGCAAGCTATCCCATACAGCCTTGGATAAAATTCCTATGACGAGAGCAAGTTTATTTTTCCCGTCTGGATTGATACCGATGCATTGCCAAGCGTATTGAATTTCTGGTGATTCCAACATAACACTAAAAAATAGACAACCACCAAAGACAAAAGTCTGCACTAGAATCTTTGTTACGTGGGTGCATAAAACCTGTGTTAATAGCTGAACCCTTCAGAAGGTAATAGCAGTTTGGCTGCATTGTCATGTTGTCTTTTAGACTTGTGTCTAAACTTCATGCTGAAGTAACTGCCGTTTCAGCATGGCAAATACGGCCTGTGATTTAGTGGGTTCTTTTCCTTAAATCGTTGTTTCACCAGTGTGATGCATCTTGCTGCCCGCAGTGGGGAAGAGAGATACTGACTCTGAAGCAGGCGGGCATGTTCTTGCACCTGTGTCTGTGTAGCAAACAACATTCTCTTTCTCAAGTCCTGTGGTAGCCAAGAAGTGGTGTCTGAGAGTGAACTGTTCATATACAATTGCATGTCAGCAAAGCTTCAGTGTGCAAGGAAAGCATTCGTTGATATTTATCGTTGTAGTAAATAAAAAGGAGGTACTGAAGGTGAACTGTGTTTCTCAGGAAACAAAACCAAAAATAGTATTTTTCTTAATTATTTTCTCCAATTGCAGGTTCAGTGAGTGAGAAACTGCCACAACGAGAAGGTGCAGGTAAAGCAGGTAAATATCTTAGCTGGCCTTTAAATAGAAACTGTAATTGCTGTGGGGTAGACCATGGTGATTTTTCCACTGGTTTAAATTATCAATATGTATTTATCACGTAGTGTAGCTGCACGGGTAATACGCATACCTGTTCTTCACTGTGTATCTGCGTTGTAGATGTGTAGCAAGTTTAGGAGCAGAACGGTTTGTATTTATTTATACATGCATAGGTATTGTATTTTTGTAGACCTACCCTTAAAGATATTTGCTCTTCCATGCTGTTTGGAAGAGAGATTTTCTTCCGACAGCTGTGCTCTGAAATATTTTCCCATACTGTTTGCTTGCCCTGGAGGATAGATGACTTTGATAAAGGCAAAATAATCTGTATTCTGCAGTGCCCAGACCTTGGGAACTAGACTGCTCACTTCATTTCCATAGCAATCACTGCTTGAGTCATCTTGGACCCAGCACTTTGCTCTATATCGTGATTAATCCACTGAAGGCTTACATGCATGGTCAGATGATTGTTGTTGTTAGACATAGATGGATCATGGTGAGTATCTTGTTGGCAGGGTGAGTCTGATGAGCCTCCAACACAGCTGGTAGACTTGAATGGGGGAGAGGTTTATGCTTTAAAGCTTACATTCTCCAAACACTTAAGAATTTTAAATTCAGCTGAAAATAGCATACTGAATGTTGCTGTCAGCTACACTGGCATTCGAAAGAAGTTATTCATGTTTGTCGTAATGCTAATGACTGTCTGATTCGCTGTAAATCTAATTGACATTTTTTTTTGCAGGAAATTTTGCAGCATTTTAATGCACTCAGCATTTAAATAAACTCTTGTGCTGTTTGGTCAAAAAAACAGTACTTCTTTGAAGACTAATAATTACATAGTACTGGAAAATTCTTCCTCCGCGTACTTCCAGGCAAACTGTGGGTTGCACTAGCTTTCAGTTACTCATTTACTTTAGGTCAGGACTTTTATTTTCACTTGTTCACTGAATGGACTGTCACATACATAAGACTTACCTAGAATCCTCTGCTTTTGCTTGTGACATCAGCTGAGCTGCTGATCCCTGAACAAACAGTGCTGGAACAAGGAACATAGTTAAACACAATTTATCAAGTCTTCCTTCACGTCACATATGTTCACATCTAACGTGACACATCTGCGTTTTACTTACGCCCTGTTTTATTCTCCTGCAGAAGGATGCAGTATGAAGGACAGCTGTTCTGGTTCACAGGTGGTCTCTGACTCTCCTCAGCTACTGCTAACTTCCTTCTCCCCACCGTTATTTCAGCTGGTCACTACCTTTGGATTTAAATAAAGTCATGTTGTCAGAGGTATCACAACCTCTTTAGAAACCATTGGAAAGTAGGGAACAGGATCAACAGTCAGACTTTAAGAGCTGTGATTTGGCTTCACAGTGATGTAGTAAAAAGTATTTTACAACTTGGCCAGAAACAGTACAGCAGCAGTTTCTGAAATCGCCCTGAAACGCTGCTTGTCTTTCCTCTGCATGTTCCCATGGACCAGCAAGGGTGCCTGAATGGGGCTGCCTGCTGTATTGTAACCCAGCAATCTTAGGCAGCTTCACAACATCCTTGCTGCTGCAGCAAGCAGCAAGCACACCTTCAAATATGGTCTTGAGCACTCCACTCAGGAGACAGCATAAACTTAGCCTGAGACAGTGTCCTCTGTCTCTTGTCAGTTATTTGAGACTGTTTCTCAGTCTCTATGGGATATCTTGGAAGCAGGGGACCATAGTTGTTGTAGTTTGCTTTCTCTGGGTGTTTCCATGATGAAATAGTATTTCCAGGTGCAGATTTTGGGGGTCAGGAGCTGTTTACAAATTTGTGCATTAAACTGAACAGGAATAAAGCTGAAAAGATCATTCCGGAGTGTCGTCCTCGGGCCTGCTGTTCCCAGACTATCTGAAAAGCAGAGGTTTCTTTGAGGTGGAGGGGACCTGAGGCCAGTTTTAGGACAATCATTAAGCATTTGTCAAGTTAAAAAAATTACATTACATTTTAAATGCAGCTTGAACAATGTCCAGGAGGCTGATTTTGATTGGGCTGATGATTGCTAAGGTCACATCATCATATCTGGGTTTCAGCTAGTAACAAAATGTGTCAGAAACAGACATTGTGTACCAAAAAATTACTAGAAAAATAACATTTAAACACCGAATCAAGTTTCTGGTTGGGCTCTTGGTAATATTAGCTGCTGTAAGCTACCCTCTGAAAGTCTGCATTTGATGAATCGCATTCTGATAGGCAGATAAATGTCTTCATTCTCAGCAACCTGGGATACTCGATGGCTTCTCTGACATTAGTCAATGGTCTTATTCTGTCACCCAGAGGACACCACAGGCTAATGAGAAGTGGCAGTGTGTATGGCATTGGAGCAGAGTACCCTGCTGTTGCACGGACATGATTTCTCAAAGCATCTCCTTGTACTTTGGTCAAACCGTCCTGCAGTGAAAATAAGCTTCTGTTGATGCCGCTTTTCTTCTGGGAAATGCATGGAGGCTAATATGCAGTGCCTGCAAATTTGGTTTAACCTGATGTCAGTATTTATTAGTATCTGTATTTGCAGTGAACTAGGCTGTGGCCTCCGAAGGAGAAGGCTGTAGTGCCTCCCCGTCCTCTGCATGGTTTGTAAGAAGAAAATACATATTTACAAAAAATCCCTCTGATGGTGACCACAAAAAGGAGCCCTTTCTGAATTCCAGTGACAAGAAGAAATGGAAACAGCATGTGAGCCACATTTCCACCGAGGCTGAGTGTGTGTTAGCTTTCAAGCTGCTGCTCACTGTTACCTTGGTACAGCTACACGCAAGAGGAGGCTTCTCAGTTTCTTTTGTTCTAGCTGCCAAGAAAATGCCAGGAAAACCGCTGGGAAGCTATGCTGGTGTAAGATCCATAAAACCCTTGCATGGAAGATGATGTGTACTGCAAGGCACCTTGCTCATGGGGTTAGCTCCATGCTACAGGAAACAGGAAAATTTATACTAGCAAGGCCTAACAAAGTCTTTGAGGCAGTATCTGCAGTCATTTTCAATAATGAGAACATAATGAAGCCGAGATGGACCTTTGGATACTGTTCTTTCCCATGGAATGCTGTAGCTTAAATAGTTTTCCGCATTGAATTTCTCTTTTCCTGCGCTGCTACTGTGTGTTACTGAACCCAAATTAATCACCTCATCTTGTTATTCCTGCAGATTTTCCTCCCGCTTGTCTTGCAGTAATGATTGTCAGTGGATGGACAGAGACAGCTGACCAGAGGATGAGAATTACACAAGCAGTATTCATATTCTCTAATCTGTGAATCCTGCTTATAAAAACCAGTTTGAATGTCAGATTCTGCTGAAAGGAATGCTCCTTTGAAGCTGTTGTCTGCAGCCACTCATTCACTCCAAACCGCTTTTGATTTCACAGGTCTACTCCTATACATTTCTTTAGAAGTGCTGATTTGATCAGTTATAACCTGTAGGTATCCGTTTGCACCACTGAACCCCAAGAATTACTGTCCAGGAAGCAACCCGATCACTTTGTGCCTCATCGGAGAACCTGCAGTCATTTCATCAGCCATAGCCCCAAAAGACACCCGTTTATAATCTGTAGTCTGCAGATGTAATATGATGTCTGTGCTATTTAATGTCTGTAAATAATGTTGAAATTGCTCTTGTTTACTGGCCGGGGCTGTGTGTAAATCATTAGCATCAATCACGTATGTACACTTATTTAGCTTACTCTCATAATTGTAGTCTCCTTGCAAATCTTTTCCATTCTGAATTCAGATGATGCCTCAGCTCCTGCGCTGGAGACTCAGCCTCAAGGTGATGAAGAAGGTGAGCACTGACAGGGAATTGACTGTGTTGAGTTCAGCTATGCAGTGTGGCCCGTACACCGCTGTGTCTACGGCTGCCTTCAGTGTTAGGGCAACTGCTGGGGCAGTTGCAAGATTCTGCAAGAAATTGAAGGCAAGTGTACATTCTCCTTTTTAAAGACAGTGAACACAGTAGAATCTTTACTTGCAAGCAATGAATTTCCTGTGATAGTTTGAGACGACACTGAAGCTGTAGAGTGTGACATGGACAGATGTAGTTGTCACTAATGTCAGGGCAGAGACAGGTTTTAAAGTTGAGTCAGAGTGCAGATTAAAAGTGCATGGCTGCACAAGGAATCCAAAGGGTAAATTCTGTCTTCAGCATATTGCCTAGGAATATTGCCGTTGTGTCAGGTGTATTTGCTTGTGGGGAAATTCAGTGCTCTGCGAATGGGAAACTCAGCCTGTGTGCAGTGATAGTCCTGTATCGTGGCTGCTTCAGCAGTCACTAGAGAAGCTGGTCTGAAGTTATTACTGTGAAGTATTTCTGCCACCCTGTTGTATGAATGCAATAAGTAAGGGATTATTCATGCCCTTGCACGAGTAGAAGTTTTAACTGCACTAATGAAAAACAACGTGCCCTTTACTTTTGAGATCCATGCATCTTTAAAAATAGACACTTGCTGTTCAGCTGCAATTAAAAAAAATAGCATTCACAAACTTCTTCTTTTAATATATTTTTCTTTTTTCTAGACATAGCTTCTCGTTATCCTACATTATGGACTGAACAAGTAAAGAGTAGGCAAAACAAGACCAATAAAAGCTCAGGTAAGAAGAGTATCATGTCCTTACTTTGCAAAGCTCCTGTAAAAGCATGCGTTAAACCTCATTAAAACTGAAGCCATTTAAACGAAAGTCATTTTAATAACTGTTATTCTTTCCCTCTTAGTGTAAGGTAGTGACTAAATGGTGCTGTGAAGCTTTTGCAGACACCCATGGTGTATGTTCCTTTCATATGACAATACTTTGGCCAGGCTTTCGTAGGTGCAAATTGGTCTTGCTTCTCTCAAGTTTCTGGCTCAAATCTATTGAGTGGATCTGACATGTGATCTTTGTGTCCTTTTTAATTCTCTGCCTCTTTGTAATTTACTTGTATTTTATTTATTTATTCATGCATATCATGCAGGTGCTTGGAAAACAGCGGTGTTGGGGTATTTACACAGGTGTGGTGTTAAACTCTGGGGCAAACCTGAAAAGAAACAAACTCTCATCAGAAACCAGTTGTCACGTAACATGAAATTGGAAAACCTATGTTACCTGCTTTTTGCTGCATCACACACCTCTTATTTACAGGCTGATTGCTAGTTTAGTGTGAATTGGTTTAGCTTTTTTTATAATGACTCTGTTTTGGCTTTATTTTTTCACCACTCTTCAGAACTGATAGTATAAACCCAGTCTAGGAATGGCAGGCAAATGTGCTAAGACTGAACCCTCTAAAACATGCAGTTTCATCCAGTGCTTTGATGAATAGTAAGTTCTGATACCCTCCTCTCTTCCAGTCCTTTTGTGCAATAAGCTTCAGAGAATTTTATGTACTTTATTTCATTTTATCTGGAAAAATATTTAGTTTGAAAGGAAATGCCAGTGATGCACACTGTGAAACACGGTGATTGAGTAAATCACCCAAAAGCACACTTCAGGTCCCGTGGAAATTGAACCTGTGCTTGACACTGAGTGCTGTAATGAAGTATTTTACTGAACTGAGGCCCAGAGGGGTTTTAAAAGTCAAGCAATCACTGTAAGAAGGACAGCCATACATATCCTTACACGAGTTTTACAGTTTCCTTTGTATATCTGCTTCTAACATGGGTGTAATACATTATTAAGACTTACCCTCTCCTTGATTCCATAGTAGGCGTTCAAGGCAAGGACCTTAAAGAATATGTGGAAAAGAGTTCGAAGCAAACGCTTTCTGTGTTGGATGTTTATTCTGTCATTGCTTTAGTCTGTGTTAGTAAGAACGGAATTGCTTTGGGATTCCTGATGTATAAAATATGTGATAGAAATATCTACTTTTAGAAGTGTTTATATAAGCTAGATCTAAATTCCTGGTTTTGCAGAGCAGGACACACACACAAAAACCCCCAAGAGAAGGTGGAACATGTAATCTCTGGTTCATCTAAAGAGATATTTACAAAGGAATTGAAGCTAGAAGCAGAGTTTACCTGTCTGATAATCTCTAGCCCGTAGTACATTAGTGTCAGAAGCATGATTATCTTGGATTTGCTAGCAACGACACTTGCTCACAACTGTACTGTGTACAGGGGCTCTGTGGAGACCTAATGGATGCTACAGTCTGTAGTGCCATACTCGGACCAGCAGAAGTAAGTCAGCAAACACTTTTGTAGCCAGCCTTTCTTTAATTTATAGGAATACCCAATACGCAGAAGGGACCTCCACTCTCTCTGCTGTAATGTCTCTTGTCTGTGTAATATGGAAGAATCAATCAGGATGAATCTATGTGCCTAAAACCTGTGTCTTCACCAGTTGTATTGGCAGTGTCTCTCTTCCAGGCTCTAAAGTACAATGTGTGTCAGTGACGGTGTATTTCTAAGTTATTTTAATGGCTGAGTCACACTGATAATCACAAAACATGTCTTGTAAGGTCTTGAGAAAGCTTTGTTAGATTTTCCTCTTACTACCTCTCAGAGTGGCACCAAAACTCAGAACAGCCACCCAGAATGAACTCTGGGCTTATAAGTGTGAAGGACCTAAGTCCTTAGTTGACCCGCTTCTCAACTAACAGCCCTTGGGCACTCAGCCTTCAGTAGAAGGGATAGATTGAGATGTCCTCTTTATTCAGTTTGCCTAGCAAGCTCTGGCAAACACCAGAAGGCATATGGAAATGTATTTATCTGAGTAAAATGAGGACAGTTTGTCTGCACATAAACTGTGTTCATAAAAGACGAAAGTCCTTATTCATAAAGGACTACATTTTCCTTTGTTCTATATTAACACAAGGGCTTTCAAAGAAATTCTTCTAGTGCCAATAACACTAGGATTTTAATCCTGCCTGCAGAAAATAATTAAAGAAAAGTAATGAGCTAAACATTTCAGGCAGACTCCAAATACCCTACTTAAAAGCAGGCTAGTGTAGTCCATATTGCTTTTATTTTTCTAGTTTTTACTTGAGTATGTCCTAATATGTCATGGTCAACAAGCCATGGCCAAAAAGCAACTTGTCTTGACTTGAGAAATAGATGCCCTTAGGGGAATGGTTTTGTGTGTCAAGGATCATGGATGAATACATTAAATTAGTTGTACTCATCCTCAAGTGATTTTCTTTTACTGCTCTACAAATGACCTGCCAGTTACAATTAGGCAGTAAAATCAGCATAAGCTTTTAGGTTATGGAGGATGGACAATAATGGCTCTGGAAGTTCTAGTTTATATTAGTTGTCCAGTGTTTTCATTTGATTAAACCATCTTAGAGGAATTTAGCACAAAGTAATAGCATTCAAGAGACTTAGAGATGCAGGGCATGAAATTACTGGATTATGTGTCCATGCTCTGTAATAGCTTCTAGTGCATACTGTTTCTGTTCTTTCAGAAAAATAAGCCCTCGCTGCTCGTTAAAGGCTCATTATAGAGTGGTATTTAACCTTTTAGCTTTTGATGGCAAAACGTGACTTCTGGCAAAAAAAAATCAACATTGGGTCACGTAGGATTAGCTACGCTTAGAGCGATGGATTTGGGTGGAAACATTCAGAATTGGGTGATAACATACAGAATTTTTGTAGAGGTTTTCTGTGTAGAATTGGGAAATGGTGTGCCTGTGGCTTCTGAAATAACAGCGTTTGCTGAGATTAAGAGTTATGCCTATTCCTTGGAGCCTTTACAAATATTTAATGAATTTATTGTTTCTTCTGGATTTCTTTTTAGCCTTACACTCCACATTTCTTCCTTGATTTCACAGACTTGCTGTCTGTGATATTGTGGGTTTCCCACATCAGATTGACCAAAATAAGAATTGCAGCAACAGCTACCAAAAGTAAAATTAAATACATAGAAAACACTGAAATTTGGATTATATGGGTACTGAATAAGGCATCAAAGTATAGTTATTTACAGGTTGCTGTCTGGAAGTGAACTTAGTGTCTAAATGCCTGCTGTAGTTTGTGGTGATGCAGCCCATGGGGTCATTGAAGCCTGGGGAGCTCCAACCCATTGTAAAGCTGCACTTGCCCAGCTAACTCGACAATGGGTGCAGGTTATACTCTTCTAGAGCTTTTGTATTTTGCAAAGAGCAGAGGACAGAAGACTTTTTGCCTCAAAGACAGTGTGTTTTGTGGACTATGTCCTCATCAGGTACAGATCACTTCAGCTTCAGGACTGGGTGTAACCTCTGGTGTGAGTGGAGGTTTCTACATGCCAGTGCAGATACTTTCCTGTAGTTCCCTGAGGAGAGTTCTGGTTGGAATTCTAGACATCTTAGGTTCTCCTTGCTGCTTCTACTCTTGCAGGATTTTATATCTCTGGGATTCTTGGGGACCAAGTCTGATGTTTTTCACAGGATGTGTGCCCTTTTCTGAGTTTTCTGAGTTTCAGCAAAGCAAGAGTAGTTTAATCCTTTTCACAACAGCCAGCTAAGCACAGGATTAATTTTGTTAGCTTGAATATAAAACCCAAACAGTTCTAACAGTCTGTCGTGGGAGTACTCCCATGAAAGATAAATAGGGTGAGTGTAACTGATAATATTGTTAATGTTTAAAACATTCTTAAAGGACAGGGGAATATCTAAGTACAATCTGTACACTACACAAATCCAAAGAAATAATACTCCTCGTAAAATGCCATTAATTTCACAAATGCAGGATGCAAAACCTCATCATAATCTGGAATATACTTACATGCGTGCTTAAGATCTTTACATATGTGCGTAAGGTTCTGGTGGTAATAGAATCGAGTTAAATGAGTCCAGGATTAAATCACTGGCTAAGACAGAGTAGTTTTGTGTATTTGTTATGAAGTTCTATTCTTTGACTATGAATAATTTTGTATTCTATTTCATTAAAGATTGTATAGTTTTACATTGTTAGCACTAGTGACTTCTGTTTACTTGTGAATTGTATAGTTTACTTAAGGAGCATTGCAGAGTGACTAAACATTGGTGTTGGTTCTGTTGATAATGTAGTATGATCCAAAAAATAGAAGACAGGAAGATACAGTCACATCTTTGTACTTTACTGAACTTAGCTTCATTTCATATGTTACGTTTTAAACGTATTAAATGAACGAGCAGAAATTTAGGGCCCCTGGCAGTCCATGGCATAGTTCCCAGACAGCTTTTTAACAACCATCTGACTACATGATACTAGTTCACCCAGTAGTTCACTTCTCATCTGTCTCAGGCACAGACACATGGTGTAATGCTTGTGCCAACTTCATGCTTTCTGCCAGTGTTGTGCTTTAAGCAGGTGCTAGAGTAAAAGCCATACGTGATCCAGCATAAAACAGGGTTAACCTGGAGGAAACCCTGTTCTGGCATAAAGTTTGCTGAGGCGAAGCCAGGCTGTCAAAATTCTTAACACACCTCTGCAAAAAGAAGAGGATGACATTTTTAATCCAGAACAAAGAACACTGAATCAGAATACAGTCTTTTCTCAAACTATGGCTCTGGTGACTCAGGAGTTCTGATTTCAGCCACCGTAACTGGAACATAGAATCATCTTGTCTCATGTTTGGCGTGGGCCATGAACACGTGAGAGGAACACATAGCTTTTTTATTTAATTCTCTGACACAACAGAGTCATGTTTTATTGCTGCCATTTTACTACAGACAAAATATAGTCTGTAGTATATTTATAACTGACCACCAGTTTCAGGGCTTTAAAAATCTGTTACAAGATTTTATCTATTAGCCCCATGGGGGTTGCATTCTCAGAGCACCATCTTGGGAGAACACTGAAGTGCACGAGTAATGGAGTGTGGACTGGCTGCAAATGCAAAGGGATAGTGTAACGTCTACTGTGAATGGACTTCATAGAAGAAGACACTGAATGTAAAGTGATCATGTAGCTAGTGGTTATGCGTCTGCGTTCGTATGAAGTAGCTACTTGTGTTTATCTGTCTGTATAGTCTGTTGGCAAAGTCCACTGGAGAGACTGACCAATGTGCCAGAACGCCGTTTTTATTGCGTTCTCATCTGACTTCTTTAAAGCGCTTGTACACACGAGTTTTTCTCACATGGAAACTATGTCGGTTGTCAGTGAGGTTTATGTTGTGTCAGCTTGCTTTGTTTTGTTTCTGGGATCCCTGTGCACTGATCATTCCCTGAAAGTCACCTTCTTACGGAGTACCAAGACAAACCTTGTTCTATGATGCTCACGGTTTGTTCCAAACAAGATTATACCCTGCTTTTGTGCCTGTCCTGCCAAACTTCACGGATGAAGTTATAAAAGCCTGAATGAAAAGACCAAAATAACACATTTTTTTCAATGGAAATAAATGTAAGAGTTCACGTCCCTGCCCGGCCACGTCAGTTCTAACAGCCATTCCTTTCTCAGCATAGGAAAACTAATAACCCACAGACAGGAAAGTGAGTAACACTCACACACTCAGTGACTTTGTGTTTATCCACATTAATGGGTGCATTTCCCAGATGTTACTTTTAATACTGACTGGAGATAAATTGCGTGCAGTTGAGGATGTGAGGGATTGCAAGAAAAAATGAGATCCAGTCACATATTTATTACAAATTAATTAGAAGTTTTCTATAACTATTTTGAATTAGGCTTATTCAGTAACATGAAGAGTTGAGATATGAAACCAATTATAATGGAAAGAAGTCAAAGTAGATGCCATAGGAATCTAAGGAAAGCACAAGGGGAAGAGAGCATTTTACAAGCTCCTTGCCTTCCTTTCTGAGCATTGATTCCCAGTAAGTCAGTATTCACCTCAGAGCCCTGGCCATTCTTCCCTTCCCAAATTTGCTGGTATATAGCATTAAAGGAGAAGTAGGAGATGACTTCAGGGCATCAGGTGTGCAAAGAATCCAACTCAGTCCGAGTGCATCACAGATGTATTGGACACTCGGAAATGGAGTTTAAATAAATAGATCAGTAGATTTGCACAGGAAAGTAACCTCAGTAGGCATGGTTCGTTAATTATAAACCACCAAATTACATAGGACAACCAGGGTGTTTTTTTCTCCGTTACTATTTTATTTTAGGCCTATAGAAAATCGTTTCCTTCTAACTGGTGAGAATATCTCACAAGCAACACTCAAAAGATGAGACTTGCATTCCCAAACTTGTGTTTTAACTACATCCATTAGCTGTAATTGGTGAAACCAAGAGCATGGGAATAAGTAGCTGAAAAGTAAGCACCTCCTGCCTTCCTATGGCCTCTGGTATCTGATATCTGCACGAGCTAGGAGTTCTGACAACCTGCTGGAAATCTGTGATCATCTGCAATGGAGGTTTGATGCCTGATAACAAGAGTACCTGCAAAGGCATCAAGATGAGTGATAAGGACCTGAACTGAAGACACTGAGGGAAAGAAGGCAGAGCTATTGATTTTAAATAAGTCCTTGCAAGTGTCAGTTGGCTGTTAAGTCACCACACATGGTCAGACTTTGACAAATTTCAGACAAGTTCAAATCTGCTCTGGATCTAGGGGGATCCTGTCTGGCAGAGGGATTGGACTAGAAGGTGACCCCTTGCAATCCCTAACACTCTGTGATTCTGTGATTGTGAACTTCATAGCTTAGGTTATTCTGCAGGTTAGTTCCTACACACAGGCAAGAGCTGGCATTTCTTTGTGACGGCTACAGCTAAAGTCTGAATGTGTTGTGATGGGCATAGATCTGTCTGCTTGAGTCTTGTAAAATTGTAGATAAATCGTGTTGGTTGGCTTGTTGTCTCAGCAAGGGGATCGTGTAAGAAAAGTACTTTATTACAAGGAAATTAGCTGAAGAAAATTGATGCGGAGGAGGACTAGAAGTTCCAGGCCAGCAGTTTTATGGCCTTCTCAGACTCTGGATGGATGTGGTTGCTAACACACTAAATGTTCCCTCCAGAATTCCTGAATGAACATAATTATTTAGATTGAACTGCAATCAGTGATTTGGTTTTTACTGTAAATCCAGCATTGTTGAGAAACTCTTGGAGAGGGAAATGCTTGAGACACTGTCACGTCTTGTTATCCCCCCTACTGTTTTGTTTTCAAATATTTTGAAGAGTAGGAAATGTTTCTCTTCCATTTTTTGTTATTTTCAATCAGAGTGGTTTCAGAGTCATATTCTTTTGAAATACTGGTTACAAGATGCTCCTTGGCTGCCAAAAAACTGATAGCTTTGACACTGCTGGTTGTTCATACCATTAGGGCCAATGAGTAAATGGTTGACTTAGTTCCTAGTGGAGAATTTGCCTTACTTTTCAGTAGCAATTTTGAACAATATCCCAGTCTAGTTTTAACTACCACACAAAGAGAGAACAGTTCTCTTTACCTTCACCTGTGAAGAAAATTACTCTTCATACTCTTTTGGTCCTTTTTTACTTGCCTTGCCTTGCTCTGCCCTGCACTGTCTTTACTTGCCTTGTCTTGCTCTGCCTGTCCTAAACTGGTAAAGGAAAATTACCATTTTCTCTTCTTTCTTTCAGCTGCTTCCAAGAAGATAAAACTTTCCAGACCCGCTCACATTGCCTGTGTATTATAATACATTCTTAATTTGCAGGCTTATTGTAGTACTGTCCTATCTTTAATAATCCTTTTTACAAGCATTTTCATTTGCCTTAGTTTTATTTTTACTTACTAGTTCAAAACCCTTTGCAAGGATCGAGCACTGACATTGCTCATTTTTAACTCCCACTATAGGGTAAGATCTTCCCATCATAAACCATTTGAAAAACAGGGTTCTGTTTTATATCCAGTTGATGTTCTTGATGCTCAGGATGTTCCAGGGTTTTATTGGACCCCCACTACGGAGGTAGAAAAGGGAAAAAGGCAAAAAAACCTAAACCTAATTTATGCAAGGTTGATAGTTTCTATTTTACAGCATGTGTTAAAATTCGATGCCAAAAGATAGTAATCTTTCCTGGTCATTTTAAATTATAACACATTCCTTTCTGCAGCAAGTAAATGACACAACAGTCTTGCTTGAAGTTCTGTAGTTTTCAGACATGCACTCCCCCACCTACCTGCAGCTCTCCATAGTTCAGCAGACATCAGACAGCATAACCATTAAAGCGTCAATAAGCTCCATAAATCTTAAGAAGGGTATCAGGCCAACAGTCTGTATTTTAACGGCAGATTAAAAAAAAATCACTTAAATCGAGTCTGTGCTCAGAAACATGTTGGACTGGGCCATGCATGAAAACACGATCTTTCTGGGAAATGAATATATCTCTAAGATCGTCTAGTTCCAGATATGGCTATAATACTTGCTGGTTTATAGGTCTGGAATACAGGTCTTCCAAATTTTGCAGATAATTGAGAGTCCGGCAGGGTCAACAGCAAGTGCTGCTAGGCCTTCTGTCATCCTCCCAAAGACGAGTTAGGAGAAAATACCCGTGTTCTGTGAAGTGACGCCTTCACTTCGCTGCCCACCCTTTCTGCAGGTAACTGTGAATACTAAAAGCAACGAACGTGAAAAGTCACCTCTACCTATCTTTGCCAGTACATTAAAGGCAAAGAACCATTTTTCTTGGTTCTGGTGAGCTTTTCTTGGTTCTGGTGAGCTTTCTTGGGCATGAAGCTCAGGTCACGTGTGAGCACATAGAATTAGGCATCTAAATTTGCAAAGTGGCATCTAGGCAGCTGTCTTGTTTTTCTCTCAAACATTAAGAATCCAATACTACTCTTGAGATCAAGCCGTAGTGCAAAACCATTGGCATTACTACAGTGTCAGAGAGCTCTGAGACTCAAATTTTCAGATCCCTGATAAATTGGTGGCTATGCTTTTGAACAAGAAATAACAGTGTTTGGAATACAAACAGCAAAGAAAGTTTCTCCATCACTCCAAGTGTATCCACCAAACCCTCCCCTACATTTTGCAAGGTTAAGAACCCCTCAAGTCTTTACCTACGAGCTGATAAAAACTGTCAAAAATTCCAGTTAAGGCAAAATATTCCCCCTTTGGTTGAACTGTGGAATTATTGCTTGGTCTGGCCATGCTCTGCACAAAACAGTCTGCTGTTAGTGGAAAATGGACTGTGGAAGGTCAGTAGGCATATAATATAAATGAGGCCTGGTGGTTGCAGTCAAAGTTTTTCCTCAGCTGGCTGACATGCACATTTCTGTCAGCCCAAATTAATTTCTAGATGTTCCCTGGTAGGTCAGGTTGTGGACACAGTGGTTTAAATGTGGAGGGGTTTTTAATGGGATGATTTATCACATATGTCTTCCAACCCTCTTATTTGCCAAACCATGTGTCCCTGAAACAATTTCCTGAAAAGAGCGACAGCTCGTGCTACAGTTCACACATAGCTTAATTATTTTCTAATATAGTATTGGCCTTTCCTTGAATTCTTGAATAAATTTCCGTGTGACACAGGAACTTTTTGAGGCTTCAGCAATAATCTTAGCTTTCCATGTGGTACAAAAGCAAGAGAAATTCAACTCCCTAAAACATGTGTATTGGCCACATGTCTGCAAAGCAGCTATGACATCAGCCCAAGCCTTTACTGCAGTGTCTGCTTTTATGGACTGCTAAGGTCCCAATGAATGCTGTCATCCATGGATCCTTTCCCTCAGCTTGCCTTTAATGCAGTGCACAGGGTTTTTTGTTTGGGACTGGTGTAGAATCGCCTTTCCATGAAAAGCCACATCAAGAGTCATAATTGGCTCAAGGGAATTTGTTTTAGTCAAATTACATTGCTAAAGTACGTAACCCCTCTTTGAGAACATTTCATCTGCAAGATGCTGTATGTACCCCAAGTATCGTATTATTACTGGCTTGCTTTCTGCTTCACCCCACCCTGTCCATCATGCTCTGTCTCCTCTCATAGTAGTCTGTTCCAAACAAATCCTAGACACTAGGAGTTTTTCCCTGCACTCTGTGTTGCTTAGAAATAACATTAAACACTGTTGCATTAATGCGCTAGGTTTGTATGTTCCTGGAGAAGAAGCACTGGTTGGAGAGACAGACCTCTGGTTTTCATTAAGCTGTTTTTAATACCTGCTTCAGTTAAGAACGGCAGGCCAAGTATCTGCATTCAACCACAAATAAAATTACGTTTAAATAAGATTAAGGCTGTAAATTACATTTCAGATCTTAACTTCTCTTGGTGCACTACAAAAAATAAGAGAATAGATAGGGCAAAGCTTAATAAACCAAAGTGGTTGAGAAGGCAGCCTTCTGAGGAAAAAAGTTTAACTAACCCCATTGCAGCCATAACAAGCTATGAAAAAATTTACATTATCACCACTTAAACAGTAGGTTGCCTTGCTCAGTTGTTTTCCAGTGAGGTCTTGTTATTTAAACTTGCCACTTCATTTGCCTTCAGAGAGTAAAGACCACTTACCAAAATGCAGGGGCTGCTCTTGCCCTCTGTTTGGATGACTACTTAGAAGCGCTTTATTTTTTGACTGGAATGCATTATAAATATGTACGTTTCTCAAATGAGGGTGCCCTTGAGTGGTTTCTCAGTGCAGCCCCTTTGATTGGGGTATCTGGTTGGTGTTTGGTCGGGAAGCAGAGGGGTACAAGGCAAAATTAATGTCTCTTGTGAAATACAGTTTTGTAAACAAAGTAGAAAACACTTCAGGAGAGCATCGTCTGCGAAGGGCTAAGTGGTCCCTCAGTCATGAGGCCAGGTCATTACTCTGATTACTCTTCCAATTGGCTGAATAAATGCTACATCCAACATAGATTAAGAGACTTAAAATTTTAATGTCTTTGCAATTTATCATCAGGTTTAAAAAGCCATTTAAGATCATTTTTAGGTTATGCTCTTTAGTTCCTTTTAGCTGAACAACAGAGAAGAAACAATGCCAAGACAATTGGTATAAATGTCAGTGGTTTGAAAGGTCACTTCTCTTCCTTTCCCTACCAACAACCTAAACGGTGACTACTAATGTAGTCATACATCCTGTACTTCATCCCTTCAACCAAACAGTCCAATATAATAGCGAGTGACTGTAGGAGGCACAAAGCCTCATTTTACTCAGAGCTGCGTAAGTAAGTGTGACTCCATTGCAGTTGGGCAATGCCACTGGAAACCTTACAAGGAGGGAAGATTATCAGACTCCTTTCTTTAAGTAGCTAGTCTGCTGGATCAGTGATAATAGGACAGTCCACACCAACCCTACAGCCGTTGCATAGCTGGAATTCCTCTTCACTGTAAGGGATGTCATGTTAGCACAGGGGTTTAGCTATTCTACCTGTATTGCCAGCTGAAGAGAGTGATCATTTTTTCATTATTTTTTTAACCTTCCTGTACTATTTCATTCTCTCGAGACGGGGAATGTGCTTTCAACATTGAAGCACATTCATATTCATAAGCACTGAATATTCATGATAACTTCATGCACGTCTGAGAATGCAATGTCAAATAGCTAACCATTAGGTTGGTGCTAATCTCAAGGATGCCACGACACAATTACCTTTTCCATACCCATGTCAGGATGGCCTGGGTGACACTTACATGGCGCGTCCATTGTGCACAGCAAGGCTAGGGAAAAATTGCCTTACTTCAGAGGTTTTTGTGCCCTGTATAATTGAGTAAAAAAGTTTGTGGGTCAGAATGCCAGCTTTAATTCATCTTTTCACACCTGCTTTCACTGGTGTCATGCAATCTTATCAGCCTTTGTTTCCTCTGGCTTAAGTGTTAACCCTCACAGAACACAGAATTCCCTGTTCTGTTTCCGGCCCTTTCTTTGCAGTCTGCTTTGTCTCTGATCTTCACTGTGTATTTTTCAATCTTTGGCTAGATATTACTTCTTAATATCAAATGCTGCTCTTCGGGGCATTTGAAAGGTGTCCTTACCTACCTATGTGGATTTCACAGACCATTTCAGGGATATCTTGTCCAGCTGTGCTACCGAACTGTGTAAGCAACTAGAATACTCCCAGTGGAGTATATTTTCAGCATCAATCCACTGCTTTTCCAATGAAAAATGTTTCCATAGTTAAGGCTGTGAGATATTTTGTGGAAATTCACTTGGATTTCACGAATAAATCCCAACGCAAGTACCGTAACATCCACACTGTTGTCTGAATGACAGAATGCTGAGAGTCTTGTCCGGCATTCTATGTCAGTTTTACTTCTTGGGCTGTCACTGGAGAGACTTAAGCAGCCTACAAAGTGTCGTATGCAAAAGCATCTGACGTCAGCTAGCACGGGGAGACAGTGTGGTTTCATTGCTTACATTTGGGGCAGCTAGCCAGGAACTCCAGTGCTCCGATCCTGGCGTTGCTTCTGAGAGGGCTGCTACAGTGCAAGCAGAAGCAAAAGTTTCAGCAGAGAGATGGTCAAAGTATTATCCAGTACAGAACTACCTGAATACAATACAAGGAGCGTTACATGTGTATGGGATAGGAGTCTGAGGAGGAGAAAAGAGTGGTGGTACTGACCAGCTGAAATAGTCGCATTCCTCTAAATGACAAAGCACATTTTTCTCAATTTAAATTCTGTATCTACACTTCACACTGTAGTGAAGTGGATTTTCACTTTTTTCCTTCCAACTGATTGGTAACTACAAGAATTCCTCCCCTTCTTTCTGTAAACTGTATGATTGCAGTAAATATATGTGTAGAACACAAGCGAAAGGAAGATGCTCATGTCTTTAGCCATGGTTACACATATGAGGCAAGGTTTAGTGTGTTCAGTGATACTCGCTATGAGACTATGCTGTTGTTTTTCAAAACTGTGAACTGAGGCAAGCACGTTTGTAAACCACAGACTTTAGCCTGTGTTTGTTCTTTCTGATTGATGAAAACAAGTGCCATTAAATACCCTTGTAGACTTCATTAATTAAGCCAGTGGTTGATTGGTTTGGTCCAGAATGCTTTGTAACAATAGACATATTTAATTAGCAACAGATCCAGTTGCAGCAGCTTCACCGCCTCTTGGGAACCGTCATACTCTGAGCTTCTTTTTGTGTGATGTTCAAGCCATCAAGCGACCTTTAATCTTCCCAAATTAAAAAGGAAACAAAGCATGTAATATATAATGCATAGAAAGAATAGCAGAACTGTCTTCGCATAAATGGTAATAAAAACCTTTCCTTATTAGGTGACTGAACGTCAGCATTGCTGTGTCCTGGGATGCTTGTTATCTGGAGAAGTTAAATATTTAGAATTTGTTTTATTTGAACAGTTCTGCCAAAAATAGTACTTTTGATTTTCTCTGTTGGTTGTGGAGAGGTTCAAAATAAATGAGGCTGTGCATATGTGTGTGGGGAGACAGGACGGGAGCAGGTCTGAAAGGGTGGAAACTATTTGTTGGAAACAAGTTAAGCAAACACTTTGAAAAATACCACTTTGTTAAGCCTGTTCCTTAGTGTCATACGCAATGGATAGTTGGGAAATGTTTATGCAAGACTTAGTTCATTGATAAAGGTTATTTGTGTTATACGATAAACAATTCAGTAATTCATCTGAGCACTTAAAATAGTCATGGGTTGTGAAGGACTAAGGATTGCTGGTCACACTCTAAATCTCTAATTTTCTCCTTCAGTAAGTCTATGACTTTGCTACTAGGCATCAGCTAAAAAGACTTTACATTGCTTTAGTTAGAGACCAGCTTTTCTGTTGGTGATCCCTGTTGTGTACCTTACAGGAGCAGAAATTGTGGTTTAGGATTTTCAGTATACGATGGATGCTCTTACATTCTTCAAAAGCATAGGGATGTTTCACTATCACAGCATTATTTACACTTGAGAGAACTATTTCTGCTTGAAAAAAAAAGAAGATTCAAATCTGCCTTTTTATTTTTTATTCATTTTGCCCCTTTTTTTTCTTCAAAATTTAAAGGTAAATCTAAGCCAAAGATGTGACTTTGCTTTTGAGACCAAAACACAAGCTGAGCCATTTAACCGTGGCCATATGTAAAAAAAAAAAAAAGAAATGGCTTAGTAAAATTTTATTGCAAAGTTGTTGGAGCTGAAACAAATACTATTAAGTATTATTATTCGGTATCACTCTTCTTTGGCTCATCTTTTTTATTGCACACAAGACTTGGCCAAAATCAGCTGACAGTCTTTTATCGGAATCCTGTACCCCCCTGTTATGAATCTGACTTCCGACGTGCTGTATAGTGTGTTTTGGATGTCGTGTTCTGGAGGTGATACAACAGCACAACATTTAACGTGAGATGAGCTTTCAGATTCGTGCATGTTTAAAGCACTGCAGCTATCTTTTGACCAGAACCCACTTTCCCGTTTTTTCTCTAGTCTCATGCTGAGGACGAGGCTTAATGCATTCTTAAGCCGTGTGACTCAACGGAGGACTGTGCTTTACAGAATTCTCATCTGACTCTGTTGAGGCTATTCATTGTGCAGCACAGCTCTTGTGAACAGGGTTGAGCAGTAATGTCCGTGCTCATTTTCCACCTGTTCCATGCCTTCTCTTTGACAAGAGGAAGAATAGCAAGTTAGTAAAAAAGTGGTCAGGTTTTTGATTATCTGTTGTTAATTAGCTGAGAAGGGTGAATTTTTATTCTCCAATTAGTACAATTTTAAAATATTTTGGTATTTTAAATTGAGCAGGCTTGAAAAGAACATATCTGAGAGCCCTGGAGGTGAAATCACTCTACACAGACACAGAAAAGACAGTGTGAATAGTGGCAGCACAGACCTTTGCATTGCGGCTGTCAAAGTAATATTATTCCCTGACACGCTGTGGAAGAAAGGAGGATTTCTGTTTCAACAGCCTGTTTCATCTCTGTACTGCTGCTCCGTGTCAGGGGGGCAAATCTTTAGCACTCTATAGTGCCCATTCAGTCTGTGGACCTATGAACTAGACTGAGGTGCATGTTATAGTGACTGTTTCGCAACATACCCAGACATGTAGAGGAGAACTACCTAAATGCAGAATAGCTTCTTTGAAAATTGTTTAACTCTGCACCTTGGATGACTTTTCTATACAACAGCCAGAAGTCTTCCTGTCTCCTGCTAGCTTCTGGGACCATTGTCAGGGTTCTCTTGGTAAGGGGAATGGGTGAAAACAAGCTGATACTTAGAAAATAAAGTGTAGGTGGTGTGCAGCTGCCTCAGGCAGGAGTTAAGCACTAATGCTGGAAAACTCTGTGTGGTGCCAACAACATTAGCAGTGCATAATGACAGCAGAAACATGGCACAAACTGTATCCACTATACACCTCTGAAACTGAAGTTGTTTGGGTACCTAAGGTCAAGTACTCAGTGTCATGCCCAGGCATTGCTGCATCTCAGCTTCCCAAACGATGGGCAGAAAGAACGCCTGTTTCCTTGAGGAGAAGCACTGAGTTGATAAACATTCTTGTGAGCTGGCTGACTTGTTGAAGTGCCAAAGGATGAAGTTAGGCACCTCAGTTTGCACATGTTGTTTTGTAGTTTTTAGTAGAGGTGTTCAGACAAATACCCTCAGCTTACCTGACAAAGACTTTAATTTTCACAGCTCCATGGAAAAAATGCATCAGCTTTAGTTTCACTTCAAATATTTGTTTAAAAATGACAGAATTTTCCGCTGGCAGAAGAACAACATTTGCCTGTCAATACAGAATGGTAGCTCTGCACCGTATTTGTTTGATGAATGAGCCTCTAGATTGCTATAGCAAACTGGCCAGGTTTTGGGAAAAGTCAGTGATTTTAATTTGATGTAATTTTGGGTGGTGGCTTTTCTGTTTGCCTTATTTTGCAGTTAGAACGCTGTGGTGCTGCTCTGTGTTGACAGGGTGAGGCAACCATAGCTAGCAGTAATAGGAACTGATACTTCCTCTTGTGTAAGAAAACCGGTGTTCATCCCATTTGGCAAATGATTGCTTTCACTGTGTCTTTGCAGGATGGGCACTCTTTTGCACGGCATTTTTCTCCCAGTTTAGGGGAGCCAAGTTAACAAAATCAAGCAAGAAACGATAACCCATCTTCTCTCCAGCCCTGTAATTGAGTTGTTCAGGATATACATTTTGGCTCTTATCCAAAAGGCATCTTTGAAATAACTCAGACTTGTAATCTAATGCATGTTAACCTCATGATTCTCTCTCATTTACTTACAGCAGGAGTAAATGCTAATGTTTAAAACCTCAGAGCCAGATACTGCGATACTCTCATATGAATCTAGCTTCTCTGAGTTTTCATCATCAGTGGACAAATCTCACTGTACTGTTCTATTCAATCTAAATGAGAAAGGTGAAGCATAGAATTACATTTCCTTAAAAACCAACTATTTAGTTTGACCCTTTACAATCTGTACAAGTCAGCGTGAGTGAAAGAGAAAAGGGGTTATAAATGAATTAGCAATTCAAAGTAGTTATAATTCTGTGAGATACTTGCAGAGGGTTTCTCATCTCTTCAATCAAGAAGTAGAGCTAAAAGTTAAACAAACAAAATGCAAAATAGCTGGCCTCTGTTGCTAAGCAGTCCTTTTTCTTTCACGATACTGTGGTTACAGTCTTTCTGACAGTATTTCAAATTATAAGAGAAATAAAGATTTGTAGAGCTATATGCAGAACCTTCCAGAAGCCAGAACATCTTCTAAAAATCTCAGTAGACATGTAGGATTGGATTTTTATTAAAGAACAGTTCATCCTGCTTTCATATATTGACATTTTTCTTGTGGGCCCCACATTTTCACCTATTCATAGATCCAGAATTTGTGTGTTACAGGAATCTTGATTTGACATAGTCTTGGCTACTCAAGTTCAGGGTAAAAGCTGAAACAGCCTTGGTGTCTGAAGGTAGATTGGCCGTTCGTCTCAGGTAAAGTTACAGGAGGACTGGTTGTTTTGCGTTTTGGGTCTTTGTTTCAGTAGGCTCACTGCATTTCCAGATCCTCCTCCTTGTGTTTTGCTGTGTCTTTGCACATGAAACCACACAGATAAATGAGTGCATGTGTTAGTGATTTGTCTTGCTCTGTTCAGTGAAGTCCATAAATCAGTCTTTAGGACTGTATTGAAGCCAGGAGCTTTGTGTTTAGCCACAACCATCTACCGAAGCTCCAAAAATGCAAAACAGTGATCAGCTGTGTATATGAAGACCCTCTATAAATGCACACAAGGGACCTGAACTACATGATTCCCACCGATTTTTACAAAAAAAAAAAAAAGAAAAAATACAGGTAGGAATGTTGCCAGCTTTCTCTAGCCCTTGAGAATCCTCATGCTGTTGTATATCTGAACCTAATATCAGAAAGTGTGGTGCCAAATGACTGTTGGTACTGTAATTTGATTGTAGGTCTTAGTTGCCATCTAGGTGTTGTGACTCAAGGTGGGTGTTTATTAGTATTACCTGTTCTGTACAATCAGTACTTTGTCTGTGAGCAAACATTAGGCTTTATTGGAAATATATGTTCACGTGAATATATTCAGCATGGTCCATGGGCTTTGGTTGGTGTCTTTCCATGGATTTCTACTGGGAGAACATTGGGTCACATAAATAATCTTATGATTATTTTGATAACAATACAATTTGATTTATGTTAATTAATAATATCTAAAAAGTTAGCAGAATGAGCAAATTTATTCCCGCATTTGTTTGTGGCATTGAGCTACACTTGATTCCTGTTGGAGTTTGAAACTCTCAGGAGAGAGCAGGCAAACAAAACCTCGTAAGACTGGGTCTTTGTAAGTAAGATCAGTGTGAGATGCCAATGCCCTGACTATGAGGGATAGGGAAATAACTTTGTGTACAAAAAGGGTATGAAGTCAGCAGCTGAAACCATATTGTAACACCTAATTTACCTCTTCAGAGAAGGCATCTGCCACGCTAGAGAAGGTCTAAATGAAAAGTGGAAACCTAGAAATAGTTTAAGCAATGAAGCTAGACCTCTTCTTCACTAGCATGATATAATTTAGGGAATGTTTGTTTGTGTTTATAGCAGGAGAAAACAGGATGGACTCTGGGTGATGAGATGGACTCTCGGTCACTTACAGGTATTGAATCAGCTAGTTTACTTGGAAGATGTGTGTTTGCTGGAATTAGGTGTAGCACGGGCACTGCTGTAAACAAAACATTTGCCATCCAGTCAAAGTAAATTCCTCTGCAGGGAGAGCATAACTTGACTAGAAATTATCCAACTTCATACTGCTTTTCTGAAGTTGTAAGTGGAAATACAGTTTGGGGTAACGTAAGTGTAAATCCATTCAGTGAATTTTGAAGACTACAAAAACTGGTTGAAAGTACAAAACCACATTGTAGTAAGTTTCCTCAGGGCCTTTTAACTTCACCAGTTCAAGAAGGGTGCATCCCAAGCAAAAGGCTCTGGTTTTTTTCCCCATAAGATGTGAATTTGTTGGAGGGTTACATGGGTGTCAATAGGATGACTATTTTTCCATCCCAATCGCTACGGTTTTGAAATAAACTGGCATAAAACTTGTGTAAATCAGCATTTGAAGTGTTTGAAATGGGTTCTAAACTGGGCTTAATTTATTAAGACAGACAGACAATTTGCACAACATTTTAGCAGAGTTTAAGTTTCTGTATGCTGAAGCTTGGATAATATATTCTTGTGTCTCAGAAACACGGGAGAACTGCAACATAAACTCTCTCTAACATTAAGCTGAGCTCCCCCAGAGCCTCAGTATCACTTTACAAGTTTCTTGTTACCTGCTTTCTAAAGAGTCCATGGAGCTTCAAGCCCTAATAAAAGATCCCTTTGCTCTGGAAACAGGGCTGTCTATATTGTCCTTTCATGGCCCATTATGGTAATGAGAGAAGGAGGGAGAAGGACAAGCTGAAACCAGAATAGATTCTGTTTGTCATACACATGTTATAAGGTTAAGAAAATTGGGAAGTTTGTTTAGTGACAGGAGATGTTAGAGTATACATGCACCTTTGGCAAATCGTTTCTGCAGAACGCTGAGGAGTTTAGACATACATACAGCAATTTCTGGTTAAAAAAATACCAAAATTATTCATAATCATAAATTTCCACATGCTGGGAGAAGCTGCGACAAAACACAGTGCAATAGCTGCCAGAACAAGAGACTTTTTGTTGAAAGTCTAACAAGATAACTTATATAACAAGTTGCTCCCTGTTTTAGACGTGCTACAGACAAATGCATAGCTACACACTTTGTTCAGGATGATTTTTCTTCTCCGGGACACTCGCTAGTAAACATTAATTAATGGTTTAACACATCAAAGGGGAATAAATGGAGTCTTTCACAAGCAAGGCTTCACAGTGTTAATAGTGCTGGTACTAAGGTCATTTTCTAGTCATGTAAATTATTGTGATTCATTGAAATCCAGACTGTTTTCTTAAGGTTAGTTTGCTACAAGAATTTGCTGAAGTTTTTATTCAAAACATGAAACTTATCCACAGAGTTTGTTATTAGCTGGGGTAACTTTCTCACGTACAGAAGATGCAGCATTACAGCTGGTTCTTTCTTACAGGTTATGAAGGCATCTTGAGTCACAACAGGAAAGGAATGGAATAGCAATATTATGGAGTAATAGCAACATATATTACATTTAAAGTAGGTTTTTAAACTCAGTAGTGAGCAAGAGTTTTTCTTCAGCACTCAGAATTCAATTTTCAGAGTAAGCAAGGGGTCGCTGGGTGAGCAAAAACTGCAAAAATGTGTATTTCTTTCTCTGGCCAAAATGCGTCTGTCGAATCACTAGCGCTTATGAACCCGGAATAAAATGCGGTTCTGGTAGACAGAAACAGCAAGTTTATCAACCTAAAATTAAGGATCCCAACTGTACATCTGAGACTGAAAACTGGGCACAAGGAACAAAAAGAACCAGAACAAATCTGACATGCTGCAAGGGAGACAAATTCTAGCTTGAGCAGCAGCTTGTAGAAACTCTGCCTCAGCAAGTCAGTCAGGGGAGTAAAGACCACTTATGTAGGTCTATCACACCTCCTCCTAAATGTTCACAAAGAACTGAAGTGGCCCATGACTCCAGGTGTTTTGAGGCAGCAGTCCAGTCCTCTGCAGTTTGTTTTAACCAGTGAAAACTAGAGTTTCCCAGACCTTAGGTAGTGTGGCTTATGCTCACGGCTGAAACAGTCCATATCTCCTTCTTCACGGGGAACTCTCCATCTCGCCTTTCCGTGCTGTTGCATTTTGTCTTGATGACCTGACTGTGTAGTCTCTCTACACCAACTCACTTCATAAACAAAGCTGAGAGCACGGAAAAGTATTGCTCTGAGTTGTAAGATATAATAGTATCTGCAAATCTGAGCCCATGCTGCTGGTTACAAGCATGTAAAATGAGAGAAGGTCACAGTAGCTAATGCCATGGTCCCAAGGTTTATCAGTATGAAAGAGAAAATAATGTAATGGAGCTAAAAGAAAAGCAATAATTTCCTCCCTCTCACTGTAGCTGCTTCTCCCCATTTGCTCCTCTTTTCTTGATTATATATAAAACATAAAGAGTGAACAACTAAACTAAGTAATGAGTTTTCCAGGGATGTCATACCTTGTAACTTGATAATCATCATAATCCAGATTCACTGAGGGGAAGATGTATTTTGGCTCATGAAGCATGAGCAAATTTTGCTGTTACATGTCCCTTCCAATACAGTCCATACATGCAGTCAAAAAAAGCCCCCCCAAACTGACAAACTCGTTAGGCCCTTTCCATACAGCTTCTTCAGTGTTTTTTCTGTTCTTTTTAAAAGCATCATCATGTGATCAAGAACTTCATTCAGCCCTGGAGGAAGCTAAACAGCCCCAGAAAGACAATGTGTTCATTCCTGAGTGTGCTCAGGGAGGCCTCTACAAACCAGTACAGTGCCATCCTTCCACAGGCTACTGCTGGTGTGTTCTGGTGGATACAGGACGTCCCATCCCTGGCACATCAACCAGGTAAGGGAATAAACCTTGAGTGTTCAAAAGCTGTAGTAAGAAAATGCCTTAGTGTGAATGCACTAGCATGTAGATTTCTAGAGCTGCTGGATATAGATTCCTTTCACTAGGAAGTGAAATATTTCTGAGACATTGAAAGTTAAGGCCGAATGGCCAGAGACTCTTTTACTTCAATGTCATGAGCAGTACTCTTTTTCACTCTGTTTGGCGCCAGGAAGCCAAAGCTTAGAGTAGGTAGCGAATAAGTCCAGAGGATCGCTGACGCTTCTTAGCTTGAATATAGAAGAATCCAGTAAGATGGTCTGTGACAGAACGATCTCAGAAATGTTCAGTGCTTTTTCCAACATCCTCCTCCAGTATTTCACATGACTGGCTTTGATGGAACAAGCGCTTGAGAAGGAGAGGGAATATCATTTTAGTGTGTTATTAATAGAAGCTTGGAGATCAGTCATCTCAGCTGAGCTGGATACCTGGTGAAGTGTTGTAAGCAACATAGAGCAGATGTAAATGCAAATGCCAGGTTCCAAAGAACACTATTGAGGTTTGGAACTTGTAGGCATCTTATAGGTGCTCTTGTATAGCTGGCAGGCACTATGGGTGTTTTGACACAATCATTTCAATCTTTTCAAACTTAAGCAAAAATAATTTTTTATCACTTGCATAAAGTTTGTGAAAAACCCCAACCATTATCATTGACTTGCTGTCACATATTATGTTCTTGTAAAGTGTTTTCCAGGTGCTTCATCAGCTTCAGGTGCTGATGTACTGATAGCTGTTTATTCCGCAGCCATTAGTGTGCCATGTAACACAAACAGATGAAGTGATTGTTCTGCTGTTTCTGGCAGCCTGAGATCCACAAACTGCCAGAACACAATACTCCTAATTTTGTCCTGAAACTGTGAAGTCAGTACACATTGTGCAAGCATCTAGAGATGCCCTCTAAAGATTCCAGAGACTCCTATTCCTTCTCTTCTGTTCTCCAGCCATAGATTTGTTCACTGTTTCTTGTTTTAGTGCTAATCCTTCTCTGGCTCATCAGGTACAAAATGGAATGGAACCTCAGATTATATTTTTGCCTAAACCGCCTTCAAGCAATGGGGCTTCTGGCGATGTCTTTGTAGTTCTTCTGAATTGCTATAATTTTATTCTAAAATCACTGAATAGTTGAAATTGGCAGGTACTTCTGGAGATTCTTTAGTCCAGCTTCTCCCACCGAGCAAATTATCTCACCATAGAAGGCTGCAAGGTTGTCTAAACATGATTTGCTCTCCATAAATCTATGCTGACTACTCCCAGTCACCTTCACGTCCCTTATGTATTTCAAAACAGTTTCAAGGAAAATTTGCTTCATTACCTTCCCAGGAACAGAGGAAAAGCTGACGGGCTTGTTACTCAGCTCCTCCTCGCCCTTCTTGAAGATAGAAATGTTTTACCTCACGCGCAGGAATCTCCCTCAGTCTCTGTGTCCTTTCAAATACAATTGTGCATGGATTGACAGTGACTTCAGCCAGCTCCCTCACTTTTGGATACATCCTGCCGGGTCCCCTGGGTTTTCATTCATCCAGCTTGGTCAGACAGCCCCTCTTCCTTCAAGAGTAAGATGAATCATTCCCAGAAGGCTGCTCAGAGTTAGAAAGCAGCCTTCATAAGCCCTTGTCTACTCTAGATGGACATTTGCTACTAGGGATTCTTTCTCCTTTAAAATTCAGAAGGGTAGAGTGGGATGTCTCTTGACAGAGCTCCATTTGGAGACGCTATCCCTTTTCTGCTATTTCCTTATAAAAACTGAGGCAAGGATGCTTTTCTTATCTGTTCTTAGTGTGGTGGTTTGCGTAGGGTAAATTCCTAATGATTCACTTTCTTTCTTCAGTTGCTTTAAAGGCTGAAGTGTACTTTTCATGTGGCAGCATTTTCACACCCATGGGACTTTAATAGGTTTAGTTTGTACATGATGAAGAACACATGGATTAAACAAAATTAGCAGCCAAGAAGGTAGAAGAGCAGAGGCCAAACAACCCAATATGTAGGCTTGAGGCAGTAACAGTAACAGAAGTGTACAAGAGGAATTCACTCAGATATCAGATTAATCAGGGACCAGGCTAGTTGCCAGATACTGCATTAGTGACTGCTCAGATATTTCCTGGTCATCCATCAGGTATCTGAGTCCAACTTGTGCTATCAAAGCAGCTTCTATTCCTGCCATTCAATAGGAAAAAAAGTGTTTGTAGCTATCCAGTGGCCATGAAAACAACACTGTACCTTCTTGTAGTAGCCAAAATGTGATGAGCAAGTGAACAGTTTTATCAGGTGATGTGGAAATAAATATTCAAAGGAAAAGTATTTCTCCCCCTCGGTTAGCTTGCTAATTAAGATCTGAATACTTAGGTATTGTTCTTAGGGGCAATCTGTCCTGACCCAGGATGCAGCCACCATTTAATGCTTTTAAATAGAATTAGTAAATTTGATTAGACATTGTAGTATGCCACTCATCAAACACCATTTTCAGGAACTTGGAATAGGAGAATTTCAAAAAAAATGAGCATTTATCCAAAATATGAAAGAACCTAGGGTCAGCGAACAGGTATGTATGGGCACAAAATCATATGTGTATACAAGTCGTACTACTAAGCGTGTGAACAGAGAACTGAAAGATTCTCTGAAATACTACCCACTTAATTCTGTGGCTTCATGCTAATTTAGGAGAAAGAGAAAATGAATCAGTTGCCGTCAAACTGACTGAAAAGCCACCAAGCATCAGTAGGATCCAAGAAAGAGAGAGTGATTCAGCAGCAGATGCTCCCATGCCTCACAGTCCTGCATAAAAGATAGTGCTACTGGTGTTGCAAAAGGCAATTTTTGTGGAAGTACAACTAGCGCAGTTTCTTGTTATCAGCCGGACTCAGTGACTTAGCTCAGGAAGCGTAGAGAAACAACAATATTTACCCAGTAGGTGGAGATTCAGACTTTTTCATATCCCATTTTAAGCAGTCCCAGCACATTTCCCCTAGCAATTGTTTGCTTTTGTTTTAAATGTGAACTGTATGGTTAGAACATTTCTTTGAAAGAGGATAAAGTAGCACCTGGCTTTGGAGCTGTAGCAGTAACTAAATTAGAATACTGCCTTGCTTGAAATTGCTTCTCTTGTTTCCCAACGTGAATTGCTGTGTCAGATGTCAGAATTCATCCCACTGTTCGTGGCGTTTTGATTTGGTATGTTGGAGGAGAGCCTGACTTTTGATTTTGGCTTTGTGCTTATCTTTTTTATAGAATTCTTTTTTAAGATTCATTTCTGTATAGCATCACCTCATAGTTTTCTCCTTCCTCAATTTTTCTCCCTGTAGAATTGACTTTGGAATACATAATAATTTTGTAGTTTGCTAAGCAACACCAGGAGAATAAAGATTTTCTGCTTCCTTTGAGAAAAGTGGAAAATAGGCAGATGAATTTGCATTGCCCCCTTCGAATGAAAATCAAGCTGTTCCCCAAATAAAAGAAGGTGTAAGTTCAATTCAGATTATAAAATCAGAAATAAGTTAATTCTAAATCAAATTAACCATGGCTGGTTTAATTCTCTCCCTGTTTCTTCTGTAGATACGAGCAACCTAAGTGTGATAACGGTGCCAGAGCTCACCCAACGAAAACAAAGGATCTGTACAAAGGACGCCAGCTCCAAGGTCAGAGGAACAGACACATTTGGATTTATGCATCCCGATGCTTTCTTTATTCTTCACGTCAGTAAATTCAAAAGCAGTTTCTTACCCGGTGTCAAAGCAATGTGTTGATTAGACAACTCTATATTGATTTGCCTCTGACTGAATTCTTTGACTTTGGAACAATGTATGCAAGTACGCGTGTCAGGATGTTGTCAGAGAAAGCAAGGCTGGTATTTCTCAGTAGCTTAAAGGCAGTCACTTTTGCCTATGGAATTGTTCTTTGCTGTTCAAACCAGAGAGGTCAGATGTGTTCTTCGTAGTTATTGTTCTAGTTAAATCTATAGGAAGTTTGCCTCTGTGTTCAAAATAGTCAAAAAAAAGTGTTGGTTTTTAGCGCTCGTGTCAGTTTACCTCAGCATAATATTATTTTATTCTTCTCTGTTGTCGGAGCAAACTTGTTTTTTTCCGTTCTTCCACACGCTGAGTAAGTATATGACAGACATTGTCTCTGGACACAGAAGGCAGCAGGCCTGGTCTGGTTTTTAGATGGTCTTTTAGTACGCTTGAATAACTTGAGGTGTAGCAGGTGCAGTGATGCTGCACACATGACATGGGAATTACGAATCACTGACAACTATTGTACCAAACGAGAAACAAGCAATTAACATGCATTTTGAAGGAAAAACAGATCAATACTGTCTGTCATGAAACAAATTGAATTATAAGGAATAATGAAAAATGAGTTAGAAATATGTTATTCTATCACATAGAATGATACTTATTTTTCTACATAGAAGGAAGTCAATTATAGGATTAACTCCAAGCTGTTCAGTCGGTGTGGCAGTAGAGATGGCAGGTGTAACTGAAAAAAACATGTTCAGCTAAGAATGATGGGACAAATGGACAGAAACAGGACAAACAAGGCAGACAGGGAGACACTTGTGGCATTTTAGATAGCCCTATTGTATTTTTTTCCTGGATCTTACCAAGATTGTGGATACAATTCTGATCTGTTTTTTGGGAACATGGATACAGAGGAGAAGGCAGCCAGCCCAAATATGTCAAGGAAAACAGCAACTTTCCCAGAGAAGGCAGCTAGCTTTTGCTTCATTTAAACAAGATGAGTTCCTGAGGCAATATTGCTCCTCTGAGACTGTGAGGAAGGCAATCTGTTCTCCTTCATGACAATTGTGGCACAGGAAAAATGGATGAATTTCACCTGGGAGCTGTAAAATTGATTCCAAATATTAAAGCAGTGAGGAAACAGCCTCCTAAAGGACTAAAAATGGGGCAGAAAATCTTTCTAAGATTTTTTGGATAGATCTTGATTGCTTTGCGAGAGAGACAGTGGGAGGAGACAGGGTCAAATGAGTGAGGTACTCGCTGTATATTCTGTGTTATCCCTTAAGGCACTGCACATGTATGTACTAAAAGATGGAAAGCTGATTAATACTGAATATTTGCCCTGAAGTGTGAATTTCACTGCACTCCATCTCTCTTCCTTTGTGAAAAAGAGATGGAGCATGCCTGGCATGCAGTTCTGCCTCTTTGCTGCTCACAGAGTCCAGCAAGACTCACCTGTACCACATCAGTCCTCAGATATGTGAGACAGTGGCAAATGCTCCTCTGTTGGCAGACAGAGTGCTGATGCTTATCCGTCTTTTTGTCAGCCAGCACTTGCTTAACTGAAGAGATTTAGCGCTGTTATAGCTTCGGGGAAGGTAGCAGTTGCCAGATGAACAAGAGCCAGTGGTGTGCCCAGGTGGCCAAGGAGGCCATTGCTACCCTGGCCTGTATCAGAACAGTGTAAGCAGGAGGAAGGAGACGATTGTGCTCCTGTATACAAAATGCCAGATTAATTAAAAATTAATTGAGTTTTCTTTGGATTGGTTTCTGGAAAACTGGGGTTGAATGAGAATCTTGCACAGATGTAGTTAGCTGTTAACAAGAAAAACCTGGTATATACCACCTGAAAATTTGAACACATTACATTTTAAGCCAATATTTTTAGCAATAATTTGCAAATAAAGCAAGTTTAAGTGTCCTGGCAAACACTGGTATCTTGTTAAGGAAGCATTGCAGAAGGCAAGGGCCTCTTGGAGCCAAACGCAAAATTCCCGCTGATTTATACTGAGCTAAGAATAAATATGTCCTCACATCCTAAGGGTAATGTAAAGCACCTGAAATCGTAGACTAAATGTTTGTAAGAACGATCCCAGCCACCTGTATCTGTTAGACCGGGCTGGAAGTTGCTTCATAATAACCCTTCCCATTAGATTTGCACCGTGGGTTTTTTTTTTCAAAAAACCAAAGCATTTTTCTGAGGTTACTTGTGGTTTTGATCCTCTCAGAAACTAGTTATTCTGAGACCATGAAAATGAACCCAGAAAGGAGCCCAGAGAATGTCACACATCAGGAAAGTGAAGATTTTTCTGTTTTCTCATTGTCACAGTTCTCAAATGCTCCTATTTTGACCTCTTGTTTTCCTATGTGGTACACACATGTGGAAGCCCTGTGATGAACCAGCTCTGTAGTAAAGAGTCTCCAGCGGCTTATTTCACACTTTCGGACAGATGATGTTTTAAACAGAAATGCCATTTTCTGCAATAACATCGGTCAATAATATTTGAAGGGTTATAACATGAAGGTTAGTTAAGCTAAACCTAAATGGTGGGACGAGCTGTAGGCACCACTGTCTTTTCCTAAAAGCATGAGTAGGTATTAGGTCAAATTCAGACAAGCTGAATAAATGTTAGTTTCTGGAACTGCATATTTTCAGTCTGCATCAGCTGTTTTTAAGCTCTGTATGTATTCACTATTTTTCAGCACACAGCCTAAATAGATTTATGCTTATTTATACATTACACGTGCACTAATGGAGTACTGTATTTAGTCCATTGTAAAACTTACCCAAATAGAAATGAAAAAAAATCTGAAATAGATTAAACAAACCCAATTTTTAATATTTATTTGCTAATAATACCAAAAATATTTTTTTCCTGAAATCAAATTGATTGTGCTCCCCACCCCAGGATATGTGCACCACACCTTGGAGAGTAGAGCTTTAAACAGGATAAGCTACCTCTTCATAGAACTAATCTTGCCTCTACTCTAAGTAAGGTGGAAGAAAGGAGCATGGATATGTAAGAAAGCGAGACAGGACAGCATATAGAGCGACCGTCAGATTGCTCAGCTAATTTGCCTTAAGAGAAAATTCTTTTTCTTATTTAAAAAGTATGCATCAAATGCCAGAAGGCTCTGGTCTAGGTTTCACTGTGTTTGAGGGCTGGATAAACTTTCAATAATCCTGTATATAATTTATGAATTTTGTATTGCTAGTTAACCTAGGAATTTATCCCTTTGTAGTTATTTTTTTTCTGTGATATAATTTTCATCCCAAGAACTAGTATCTGAAAAGCGGAAATTTTTGAAAACTGTCATGGGACATGTGATTTTCCTCACATGGCATTCTCAGAACTACCCTTCTGAGCAGGAAACCAAACAAAGAGAAGAATTCCACACAAGTTAAAGGCACACAAACTTGAGAGAGGGGCACAATGCCAGGCTGGATTTTCAGACTGCACCGGGTTTCTGTGTTTTTTGTGGCTTTAAGTCAAAACATTAATTTTGTATACATTTCTCTTTGGTTTGTTTAATTTTCTTCTTCAATGCAATATGTTTTTTGAAGTTCCTATAGTTGTGATACTCCTTGTCATGCAAAAGGATAATTTGGGAGGGGAAACTAGTTTGGAAAGGACAGTGCCATGTCATCTGTAGCAGTAATAAAATCTACTGGCTTGCGTGGATGTGCAGATTCAGTAGGTCAATCCGCAGAAACTCCTGAAAGTCCCCCTTTTCTATTTTCTCCATATGGAGTAGCTCTTCACTGATGAGTATTTCCATTTCCTGAGATGCTGATCAGAGTTAACCCAGTTGGAATCCAGCACCAATTGTATTGAACTTCTAGTAGATTCCTATGGGTGAAATAACATCAGCTTTTCACTTTTACTTCTCTCTTTTCTGGCAACCCTGCAGCTTCTGAAAATCCTTGCTTTTGGTAGCACTGAACCATATGAAGGGGTTCAATTTTTAATATCCAGGGTTTGGATCCAAATTAGAAAATTGGGCTGCTTTGCTCAGCCTCTATGAAATACATTTTGAGTTCTCAGCTTGAACAAGAGTACAGACCACTGCTCCTTTCTCCCAAAACCAGGTGCTTCTCAGCCAAGGGCCTAAGCTCTGTTGTACTGTGATGGACTACTGTTTAGTCCTAGCTCAGTGTGTTAAAATATCACTTAATTGAAATGTCTTGGTGAGTGTTCCTTGTAGAGGCAATCAACTTTTGCTTAGCAGCAAAGATAAAACCCCTTTAAGTATGTCCGTGTTCTGCCACAGGTTGGTTTTGGATTTCAGAATCTGTGAATGACTGTGTTCTCAGACATTGTTTTGTCCTGTGGGTCTTCATAAACTTAGTCTAATCTTGGCATTCAAGTAGTTAGTATTTTCTCCTGAAAGTCATTGCAGATATCTGTAAAAGCAAAGTAAAGCATGGATAAAGATTCTGAAGCTTCATCTGACTGCTTGCAGTGTGGCTTGATCTGGTTCCTTTCTGCTTCCCTTCCCCATGTTCTTTTCCAGCTCATCCTTCACTATCCGGCCAGATGCATTGTGCCCTTTGAGTCTCATAACAGGGGATTCTGTACTGCTTTCATTTTCAGGATAAACATCAAATCAGTGCATCACTGGAACTGGACTAGATGATCTTTCGAGGTCCCTTCCAATCCCTAATGATTCTATGATTCTAATATACATTTGGATTTGGGGTAAAAAACCACCTACAACAAACAAACCAACCCTCAAAAAGCATGCAGCGTTTCAAAGGTGTGCTTGAGAAAAATCCTTCATGTACATCACAGTTTTTGAGGTGTTGAAAGGTATTTCTAAGAAGTGCTGGTGTTACATCGCCTTTCATCTTCCCATGATATGACGGTGTGCAAACCACAGATTGGCATGAATGCTCTGCTCTTCTCACTGAAAACCTGGTAACACTCCGTGGTCAGAGACTCTGAAACTAGCTCTCACATAAATGTGTCCTGCTGGGTCAGCAGCTTCTAACTCAGCTCTAAATTTCCATCATCTCTTTGTCTTAATGACCATAGCTTCTTAGTACGTGAATAGAGAGCTGTTTTGCTGGCTTTAGCTGAGTGGATGCTTCAGGAATTTTCAGCTGATGCCTCAAATGGTCTCTGTAAGAGATATCCAAAAACATTACAATCAATGTCATTTTTGTAGAAAAGACAATTTTTCATGCATGTTTCCAAGGAATAGGCTGCTTAGATTAAGTAATGTAATAACCATCCCCACTAAGCAAGTCCCCATAGTTCAATTTTTCCAGCAGGAAACCAGAATTATGCACCTTATTTCTGAGGTCACTTCCATAACTGCAACAACATACATTTTTTGTAATAGCTTTTCCTTTTCAATGGATATTTAAATGGAAGTAACTAAATGGTTATTTCATACCCATCTCCTGAGAGGAAACGTAACAGCATAATGAAAATACAAGTGAGTTGCAAGTAATGAAAAGGAACACATTTTGACTCCCTGAATAATATTGGTTGTTAATTGTTTAGACTCTCAGAGTGACACTGGGCAGATTCAGATGCCTGCCATATGATACAAAACCGGATTCCAAGGTATTTCAGTTTAATAAGATACTGCTGAAAGTGCTACCACAGCCAGAATTAGCAGCTGTAGGGACAAGTGGTTATGATGTATGGTATTTTAAACAGAAATAAAACCTTTTGAAAATTGCATCAAATTGTTTTTCTCTTCTGGACTTCTTTTTCAGCTCCTTTCTAATTCTGAAACTCTTAGTGTTTAAACAGTGGGCTGCCTGACTTGTGTCACTTCAGTCAAAATCATTGAATTTCTTACACATGGCTAAATTGTCGTCATATTAAATGTAAAGCAACAAGTCTCTAAAGGTTCGGAGCTTGCTTTGGCACAGGCGGAATTCGTTCTTCTTAACACACTGAATTAAGTGTCTTTAGCCTCCAAAACTGGTAGATACTGTCTAGACAAGGACTACCTAATTAAAACATCAGCAGCCTTGTATCCAGTTAGGCAGCAAAGAATCAAAACCTCCTTATCATGAGTTTTCAAACTGTTACCAGTCAAAACTAGAAAGGCAGGAGGTCTACAAGGACAAATAATGCCCACAGACCTTCTCAAGTTATGCTTTTAGTTTTCATAGAATCATAGAGCTGTTTAGAATGGAAAAGACCTTTAAGTTTGCTGAGTCCAACTATTAACCTGACTGTACCAAGCCCCCTGCTAAACCATGTCCTCGTACACCATATCTACATGACTTCTAAGCACATCCCAGTGTGGCGATTCAGTCTGTGGGCAGCCTTTTTTTGGAATGACATCTGAGAGTCTCCTAGCTGGTGCATCGCTGCCTGTTCTCAGAGGGGCATCTCTGGACTGTTACCAGCAAGAAATTAGCTTGTCAAAAACCTTTTGTATTCTCACAGAGGAACAACCAAACTAAAACTGATAATCAAACGGTAGTCATTTCACACTGCCTGTGTTACACTGTGATATTCTGATGGTTTTCTTGTTTGACAACAACATTGCATGAACTGAAATAAATGCAACAAACTGCATTTTCTATCAACAAATGCCCAAGCCTAACTTTGGCCCTGGTTGGCTGCAAAAGTGTTTATAGGAACATAGGTGTTTCTGCTATAGATATTATGCCTTCCTTCTACCACATTTACCTGAAGAGTAACAGTAGTTTGAGCCTAAATGACTATCACAAGCAGGTTTGTACCAGTTTTACGCTACCTGGGATCTCTGAGGCTTTTGAGTGTGTATTTTAGAATGTTTATAAAAAGTTGGACCACAGATTTAATTCCATACTTCCATCCTCAGTAGTAAAGTTAGATGGATTGATTGATTGATAGATAGATGGATAGATAGATAGACAGACAGATAGATAGATAGGTAGGTAGATAGGTAGATATGCAGATAGATGGATGGATGTACATATGAAACATACAATGAATAATGATGATTCTTTGGTTACCATTATATCATAGCTGAAATTAATATTGGTCCCCTCATTGTACAAAAGACGTTGAGATGCTGGACTAGGTCCAGAGCAAGCTTGTGAGAGGTTTAGAGAACCAGTCTGATGAGGAGAGGCTGAGGGACCTGGGCAGGGTTAGTTTGAAGAAGAGGAGGCTGAAGGGGGACCTCACTGCTCTCTGCAACTCCCTGAAGGGAAGTTGTGGAGGGGTGGCTGTTGGCCTCTTCTCCTTGGTGCCTGCTGTTGAGGCAGGGGAGGGTTAAATTGGATCTGAGGCAATGATTCTCTGCAGCCAGAGTGGTTGGGCACTGGCAGGGCCTTCCCAGGGAGGTGATGGAGTCCCCATGCCTGGAGGTGTTGAAGAACCATGTAGCCATGGTGCTTCACACCCTGCTCGAGTAGCAGCAGGGAGGGGGGTCAGGCTGTGTCTGTCAGTCTCTGAGGGGTTGAGGTTTTTTGTTGGGGTGGGGATGGTTGGACTCGGGGATCTGGGAGCTCCTTTCCAGCCAGGATTATCCTATGTTTCTGTGATGAAGTGTGTGTATATTCCTATCATCTATGCTATGTATTTCTTGGTCTGAGGTTTACTCTGGGCAGAACTACCCTTAAAGCAAGTACTCAATTCCGTGTTTCATCTCTGAACATGTAGGCTAACTCTGCATGCTTTCAACTTCAACCCTTTAACAACAAATTATTACTTATGTAAGATGTCAAATTCATGTAGGACATCCAGCTGCAGAAGAAACCAAAGTACATAAACAGTACTGAGAAGCATAAGGCTCCCATAGAAGACTAGTCTTTTCCTTTCAGTATGTGGTCCTGTAAGAGTGAATTATTCATTACAGTCAAGCTAAATCTCCCCCACTCCTGACATTTCATCTACAAGTCTGTTGAAAATGAAAGGTCAGTGTGAAGCCTCAAGAGAATTACTCTGATTTAATAACACCTGCAAAGAACAGAGATTCCACTGTGAGGTAAATTGCTGTGTGACTGCCCCCACACCAGCCAAAATTTCGGAAGGGAGAAATGGAATATTTTCTGTATATTTAACTGATGAGGATTCTGTGGAGTTTCAGTTTTTGTAAGTAGCTGAGTTATAATTTAGAAGTTTCACAGCAAGTTTCACAGTGTTTGTTTTAACAGCAAGATTTTTATTGCTGCCAGCTGCTATTGCAGCTCTGTGCAGTGCACATTTATAAACCTTCCTTAATCTTTGGTGAAATTGTCAGAGACAGCCTTTAAACTATGGAATTTTCCCCCATGATTTCATGTGATTTGGGAAGTCGATACTTTCCCCTACCTAGCTGTACCTCGTAAAGAGCAAGCTAAGTCATGATTTTGATCTGTGCTCAGCAGCTCCCTGGACAGCCGTGGAAACTACCTGAAGCATACTTTGTGTTTCTTCCAGATGTATCAGGGATGCAGTCATAACTAACATGTAGTGGTCAATGGCTCGAAGTCCAGATGGAAAGCAGTGACACATGGTGTCCCTCAGGAGTCCGTGCTGGGCTCTGAACTGTTAAATATTTTTATCAGTGGTACTGATAGTGGGATTGAGTGCACCATCAGCAAGTTTGCAGATGACACTACGCAGAGTGGTGCTGTTGATAAGCTGGAGGGATGAGATGCCATACAGGACTTCTTTTGTTTGGTGTTTTTGTTTGTTTGTTTCTTTTCCGAGTTGTAACAGGAAAAAACCCTCAACTAGTTAAGGGCTAAGGGAAAAGAAAAGTACCTAGGAGCATGACACCTGGTTTCAGGCATGTGCTTGCAGTCCTGTGAAACCTGCTTCCGTGGATTCCTTTTATACCTTTCACAGATGCTGAAATAAAACGTCCCCAGTGCTGAAGGGAAACACACACATAAGAGATAGGGAACTTATAACTGCATGAATGTATCTGGTACTAACATGCAGTGGGTGCTGCTGCTATAGCTAATAGCTGATCTTTTCTGCCTGCAACATGGCTAAGGGCTAATTTAACAGAGGTTCGTTTCCTTGCAACAACATACACATATTAAAAAACTGATCAGTTGGGCAGGAATAGGCTCTTCAGACTCAGATTATCCTGCTGTCTGTTCCAGAGGTCACTAAGAAGTGTAGTGAAACTGGCTGAATAATCTTCCCTTTCCACAAACCTTAAAGTGTTTCCCTTTTTCATGTGAGAACAGAACTGCTGGTAAATAGACCTTGGGAACAGACTTGTCTGTGGAAGTACTGCTGTGGGCTCCTGCTTCTAGCTTGGCATCTCTACGTCACTGCTTGCGGCTTACCCTGGTGTTTAAGTCTGCTATTACGAGGCTGGGGGAAGACCTGGTATTTGGCTCAGGGCTCTAGGAACCAAGGAGAGGAAGCAGGTATACCTATAAGCAATCCTCCTTGTGTCAACACCCATGGGCTAGTCAGACTCATTTATCTGCTCCAGCAGCACCAATCTAAGAGTGGATTGTTCAGTATGTATCGAGCTGATGTACTGTGTGCCTGAAACGTACTATCGGTTTCTGTCAGAGAAGGGCTTTGTGCCACAGGGAATGTGATTAGCAACAATGATTTAGCATCCCTGTAGGATCTCACAGTGTGAACCAAAGTACCAACTAACATCATCTGATTGGGCTAGGTGCTGTGTAGTAAGTTAGCCCCAATGCCCAAGAGAAGAGTGAAAGAGGCAAGGATTTGATTGTCAACTGGGAAACTAGTGCACTGAGAGAATCTGTGCTGAGAAATACAGTGGTAGTTCAGAGGAGCAAAAGTGGAAAAGTGTAATGCTATGGGCTTCTACTCCATGTTTCAAATGGTCTGTGTCACGTAAATATTCCTATAGTTTCCAAGCTGTTCTTTGGAAAATACATATTAGAGAAGGAAAAATAATACCCAAAATTGAAGGAAAGGAACCCAAGGTTCCCTCTTGCCCAAGTTCAGAAGGATGTTTTTACATTGCTCCTCTATGTTACCTGAATTTGTACCTGAATTTAGATGCTTGTCTGAATTATGTTATGTACCTGTCCACAGTTTATGGGAATGTGTATGCCAGGCAGCCACAGCTATCCCTAACGTTGAGCAATCACAGTAATTTAAACATTAGAAAAGGAGGAAATAATAAAAGAAAAAATTACATGTTTTTCTAGGTTGTCCTGGGGCCAAGAAGAATGAGTTTCTGACTAGCGTTTTGGATGCCTTATCCACAGATATGGTGCATGCAGTCTCTGACCCATCATTGTCTTCTAGCCGGTGGGTTTCAGATCCCTTTTTCTGTGTCTTTAAAGAGATTCTGAAAGTGCTGAATTAAATGTTGAGGAATGTAAGAAGTAATTTTCTTTGGGCATTCACAAAGGGTGTAATTCCAAAAACTATCTAGGAGAGATTACTTCAGACGTACCCCTGTGGACTGTGTCCCCAAAACAGAGATGCACTTGATAGCTGGATTCTCAACAGCAGCACAGCTTAGAGTTTTATCTGTAGCTGCTGCTCAGGCTTCACTTGATGAATGTGTGCTGCCTTCCTGATTAATATTTTGCCTAGTTGCTTGTGAAAAAAACCCAAGGCTATCAAGAGACGCAGGCAGTGTTAGAAATGCATTAGTGCTGTCAAACTTTGGTTGTCGGCAGGGCAGGTGCTGACCATCTCAGCAGTGGCATTTACCATTACAACTTACCCTGTACTGCAGACATTTAGGTGTTTTGTCTCTAAGAGCATCCATTGTGGGTTGTAATAGGAGCCTAGCTATTTGGTGATGCCGACTGCTGACTGACTTCTGTGGGGTATATAGTGTGCTTAATGCATCTGCTTTCTATGAAACTGCCTCTTTTTGGCTGCTGTCTTCACTTTTATCTGTTTCAGGAGATGAAAGGGGAAAGCACACTTTTCTGAGTGTAGTGCTGACATCCCCACAGTTTCAGAGAGTTAACTACAAGCTGATTCCATCCCTTAGTGTAAAATTTAAGATATGTTGGCCAAAGTAAAAAACCAGGGACTCACTACAAGAAGCTAATGGCCGAACGTAGGGAAGTTTATGTAACAGAGCACCTGACAGTGATCTAACTGTTCTGAGGCGATGCTGTAAACTGTCGCTTATATATTAGAATTAAGACTAAACTCTTGTTTCCTGTTCCAGGGTTTCAGAGCCTGATCCAAATCACACTCTGGAAGAGAGAGTGGTCCACTGGTATTTCAAACAGCTGGATAAAAATTCCAGTGGTGACATAGGCAAGAAAGAAATCAAGCCTTTTAAAAGATTCCTAAGAAAGAAATCTAAACCCAAGAAATGTGTGAAGAAGTTTGTGGAATACTGTGATGTGAACAATGATAAGTCCTTGTCAGTTCAAGAACTAATGGGCTGCTTGGGAGTAACAAAAGAAGAAGGTAAAGCAGAGACAAAGAAACGCCACAGTAAGAACCTTTTCTAACTACCCTTGTCATTAGATTCTTCACAGTTGGTAAAGTCTGACATGTATGTATGCTGTAAGTATAAAAATCAGAAGAGTACACCTGTTTGTAGCTAAAGCAGCTGCTGCTTAGTGCAGATGGCAGGAAAGCTGCTTCTGTGTAAGAAAATCACCACTTGCTCCAACAGAATCAAAAATTACCCTCAGATTCTGACCATTAAATGCATCACAGGAGGAAACCTAAGAGGATGCGGTAACATCAACAGTCATCAAAAAGCCAGTTTAATATTATTACAGTACTATGTCCTGAATGAGGGGAAGCATCACATCTGTGCTTTTTGGATTCCTGCTGAGGAGGAACAACATTACTGAATTTTCTAATGACTTCTCATTTCTCCAAAATGGTTTAGAGATACAGAGGGGAATGTGGTCATCTGCCAAACAGGTGGAACAGCTGCTGGTACACGGCCACCTTACTTTGCTGCCAAGTGGGTATAAAGGGGAACAACTAAATACAGTGCATAGTGGTCACTGCAGAGTTAAATCACCTAAGTCCTGAAAATAAGAAATACATTTAAAAAACAGTAAGTAAAAAATTGTAAAGCATAGGCCTCCATAGCGTAAAAAGCTGCAGAACATGGATATACACAGTGTTTGTCTGGGGAATGTAATATTAAGCCATGGCAATAAAACAAAGGTGTCGTAGGAAGTAAAAAAAAAGTCATGTGGTAAATGCAGTCAGAAGTAACGTGTTTTCCACAACATTAGCTGTATTCGAGCCTAGAAACTGCAAAAGATGGGACAGCTCTGCATTGTACCAACACATTTTCTGTGGCACAAAAACAGACCTCTCAAAGCAAATTTGGGAATTCTTTTTGGTGCCTTTTGCGGACATACTAATACACCTTGCAATTTTCACTTGGGCAGCAGAGTTAAATATATACATACATATACGTGTGAAGTTAAATTTTTATGTATATACACATGAAGGTGGATGGCTGTTGTTATCTCTACACTTGTAAATGAGGAAACTGAAACATACTTTTTCACTGACACTATTTGGCAGACAAGTGTATTAAACTAGAGGACACTATGGTCACTCTATATGTTAACATCCTCTACAGGACACTGCTGTCCTGCTGCAGTTGGCACTCCTTGGTCTGTCATTGCAGATGAAATTTGGGTCCAAAATAATTGTTCCAGAACATATTGAAAAGCTATAACAAGTTCTTCTGTACCCTCTCCAAAGAAAGAAAACAAGCAAGGACCAGGACAATCTATTTCGGAAAAGAAAGTTGGGAATTGCATGGAATTATACGTATATCACAAACAGGTTTAGGTAAAATAAAAGTTACGTTCACCATAAGTGGAGATTTTTGCTAGAGCCTCACCAAAAATATGTAGTCAATAATGAAAACATTCAATTTTTGGAAGCAAAAATTACTTTAGAACTTCTGCATTGAAAAACTAATGGCGTCCAGTTGGAACAAGATTCTGAAGCAGATCATTTGGTTGCTTTCCTAGAAATACATACTTCTAAGCTCTAGGCAGTAAAAACAGCTTTTGTTGGAATATCGACAGTCTGTTTTGTTTCTCCTGCTTGTTAACTAAAAATTCCTTTCTGATAATCCGTTCACTTGCACAAACAATTGCCACTTCAGTACAGCCACAGTTACACTGCTAGGAACAGGTGAGGCCCTGTCACCTGAGGTGTGAGCTCAAACAAGGAAGTGGCTCTGTATCGGTCTGGGTGAGTCCAGTGTGTCTTACGAGCACCGGGTGAAGCAATATAAAAGGCAGAGAGCTGCAAAGCGCGTTTTCCTCAGGAGAATACCAGTTGCTGCAGTGCTTGTCAATGTTCCACTTCATTCTCCTTTCACACAGTACAGTTCAACTGACTGTATAGCATGAAACTAGTACGGAAAACCATGAGCGAGTTCCTTCCTAGCCTTCCAAGTCTGTTTGAGAAGTTAAATAGGCCAGCAGACTCATGCAGCTGGGTTTGGTATTTCGTTTCCCCATTTAAAGCACTGTCTTAAATGTTTGCCACTAAGAAACTTAAAAATCAGTGATAATCTTGCTGTTTTACAGATCAAATTTGAACAATGTCTTTGGCTTCTAAAGCTATTCCCGTGTAGTATCTTTACACAAACTGAATGCTTTGCAGACAGGCTGCTTGTCCATCCTTATTTCCCACCAGGGGTAATAGGCAGTATTTACTACTAAAGAATAAGTAAGTTTGACATGTTCTGACACTGGCTAGATGCAGTGTGTTCTAAGCACGTGTCACATATTAACTGGCAAAATGTTGTCATTTAACTTACATAACTTCATGAAATAAGCAACACCGGTATTGGGGCAAGGAAAAATCGGTTGTTTCAATGAAAGACCTGAAATATTTGATTTCATTTACTGAAAGATGTACAGTTACCCTGCTCTAAAAAATACCTTTACAGAATTAAGGGTTTCAGTTCTTGGGGGTGCTGCATGTAACTTGTGAAACGTATTTATAATACTTCCTTTTCTCTCCTTTAGCAGCCCCTAAAACCAACACTGAGAGCACTTCATCCAGCAGGCAGGTGAGTACTGAGGAGAGCAAGGTCTCCATTCCTGCCTTGTCCAGCTGAACTTCTTGGGGTTTTAGCAGCTACCATTGCAGCTTCAAACAGCATTCATTTCCCATTCTGCAGACCTGCCAGGAAAACGTGGAGTAGCATAGTGAATAACAAATATTGGCATACGTTCTAGCTGAGGGAAGCTGAATTGGGCCACTGCAGGTGCACAGTAAATGGGCACAAAGGCAAAGACTGCATGTGGATGTTCCTAGCAAAATGTGAACTGACATACGGCTTAGTGACAACTAGATGAATGTGACTGAGCCCTCGTATGAGTCTTCTGCATTCCTGAATGACAGCATTCTCACCCAATTTTAAATGTGCACTGCTTTATCTTCGTTTAACTTAATTCCCTTAACTTTCCAGTGTCACACCACAGACACACTGAATGAAATGACTCTTTGTGAACAAAATCATGCATTTCCCATGCTCCATGAAAATCTATACACCTCACAAAAAACACTGAATCATTACATGGTGACTTCAGACACCTTTTAAAATCTTAGTGTAGAGAAAAGATCTGTCACTATCAAATGCCTGTGCCGGCAGAGTGAAATGATGCTGGAGAACTGGGATTTGCATCAGTCTGCTGATGCATGTTAAAACTAAAATTGGTTTGGTCTGCACAATGATTGTATCACATAAAATGTCAAGTACTCTGACAACATAATCCATGATTTGCTTTTGCATCATTTTTTTGCAAAGCCTTGATTTTGCTTTTTTGTATAAACCCGGTGTATGTCATTCATCGAATTTAGGCTTCTCAAGGCGTCCAGAGTTGTAAAAGGCATAAAATCAGAGTTATTAAAGTCATAGAAAGGTATGTCTTGAAATGGAGGGGCTCATGTTTTCACTTGAGCTCATGAAAAAAGGATTAATGAAGGGTTTTTCATTTCTGTTTGACTATTTTTGTAATCATTACTCCAAAGAATTAACTTTTCTGTGTAACATGGTCACAAGTTCCGAGTACTTTTGCACGGGTCTGAAACAGAACTTTGAGTCTGTTGGTAAAAGGATCGTCTTCATACCATTCTTGTCACAGTTAGGTATGACTTAGAGGAATTAAGTGATTCAAGCCCACAAAAGTATCAGTAAACGATGCATTGTTTTAAAAAATACTCACATAAACACGGTATAAGAACAGCTCATGTAACCCTGTGGTTTGGAAAATGGGGATTTGGCTTTAGCCTAAATTAGCTTGATCCTACAACCGTAGTTGTGATTGATGTCTTCCCATCTATCAGAAAGCTAGACTAGTTTGTTAAAAGCTGAAGCCAAAGGTTAACCTCCCCACAAGGCAACACAAATCTTCCTCTCATTGTTGCTATGCAGTTTGCAACTTGCTTTGTCTCTGGTGTGTTTGATGTTAGGCTGACACTCCTTAAAGCAAGCTCAGCCTTGGTTGTGCCTTTTACCAGAGATGGAATATAAAATGTTCTCACAGCTAGTGGAGTTGTGATAGCTAGAGAGTAGTGATAAGTTTCTGTTTGCTTAAACAAATGTTTGTGGTCTTAACTTTCCAAGTTCACCCCACAAATCACTTATGCTTTAAACAAGGCAGCCTGAAAACGATTATGGTGTCAGAGCTCAAAAACCATTCAAAGGGGTTACTTTAATCGTATAACGGCCATTACTGGCACACTTGAAGCATGACAAGCCCCCTCCCCTTTTTTGTAATCTGACTCTAACTAGCAGAATCGATAACAGAAGTGTCCCAGAGCATCTACGGTTTCTAATTTTGCTGACTCAGCACTAATTACTTCAAGAGTTACTGCTGACAAATGATAGCCTCGCATTTAGGCTTGCTCAGCAAACCATCTGTCGGCAGTTGTATACGCAAACAATACAAGGCTGCCAATGCAGAAGGTGGATTTCAATGCAAAGTTTTGACTTGAAACGAAGATACTGAAAAGCAAATGGGCCAGGTAGGAGCTGCTCAAAGGAAATCACTCATCTAAGGAGGAGTGATCAGATTTGTACCACTCAGCAGATGGGTACTCAAGAGCTCATCTTCTCTGAGTTTATTGCAGGACTTCAGTTATACGTACATGTAGGTATGCTTAGGCATGTATTTTTTTTTGCATGTATGCACATCTCTGTATGTACCTGCACAAACCAGCCAGGTGAGAGAAAGCAGACGCAGCCGTATGCAGCAGTATGCTGAGTCTCAGCTGTGGTTGCTCTGAAAGAGGTTGAATACCTGATAGATCTGACAGGACTGGGGTAGTGCCAGGTGTATTTTTCTTGCCCACCCTGTCTAACAAATGTACACATACACGCTGTCAGTGAGACTCAGAGGGTTTTTTGCAGACTAGTCAAAGGTTTACAAGGAAACCATAAGACTTTGGCCAACAGCCCGTTCCTTATACATCACATACCACAGAAAGGTATACTGCACCAGGGACTTGCCCAGGCAGTTGCTAAAACTGCATTTGACAGGTACAGATTTAAAGAGGCCATAGGTAAAAATAATAAAGATATTGCTTGTACCATTGTTTGTAGATGCCATGAAGGATGCAGGGTAGAGAATTTTTTATTCCTCGTACATATTTGTGCAGAACTCTTGTTGTAATTGCAGCACGCAGACGCTGCTGGAAAATACAGACCACTGATTATAGTTGATTACCTGAAAACTTCATTAATCATGTGATTTCTTTCCATCTTTCAGCAAGTTTCTAAGAAGCAAGGATGAACAGCTTACTGATTCAAGGCAGATCTCTTTGACATGTGGGAGATTTCCTCACAAAAAAGCAATAAAAAAACCTGTAGTATTTGCACTTTGTACGTAAAAATGTAAATTCACTTTGTAGAGATGAAATATTTAAGTAGACCTTTTGGTTTTTTAATTATGTGAAAATATAATGGTTAGTTTTGAAAAATTATCACATACAATGTATGTGTATTCTTTTGTCGTCTGAAATATAGAAAACATGTTGGAGATGTAAAAGTTTGCATTTATGCTTTACAAAATAGCTTTTTGTTGAACAGTAGCATCGAAACCTGATCCTCTGTATTTTGGTTTCAGTAGTATGCCTTGTTTTGCTTAATCAGTAATGTCATTTAAGAAGAGTTATGCTGAAAAGTCTGCTGTATTCTCAGTTTTGTCCAAGCAGTGTTGAGTGTTTCAGGTTAGCCAGACTGAGGGAAGTGTGTAAATGGCTCTTCTCGTTTACTTTGCATTTTTTTCATCAGTGGCAATATTTTGGTTTGGTTTGGTTTTATCAATGAGATTTTGCTTTCCAAAGATCATGCAGTGAGAATGCAACCACTAACGGATTCAACACAGTTACTCTACAATTGGGGTACTTGTAGAAATATGTATCCTTGTGTCTGTGTCTGAGATGCCTTCCAGTGTAAGTTCTGTTAGGATTGCCTCACATTTGATTTCACTTGGGCTATTAGTAAAGCAAACCAAGAAGGAAAAAGGTGGATCACAAGTCACTCCGGTCTGATTCAGCCTTGACGTAAAAGCATGTTTCAGGGGTCAGTGCTAAGCAGAAGCAGAGTTTAAATGGGTCTGGCTTTTAACAATCCTAACCACAGAGTCATGGAAGGCTGAACAGATTGAGTCTTTTTCCCCTACAGCTGGTTGCCTGCATCAACATTTTGGTTTGCCTCGGGGTCCACTAGAAATAAAGCTGAAAAATGATGAACAGTTGTTTATCAGGAGGGGATGCTTGCATAGCCCCTGCCCGAGGCTTTGCCTTTGCTGACTGAATGAAGTTCTTAGAAGTTGTCGTACTTTCTCTGTCATTCCCCCCTCCCCCACAATGGGTTTTTTGCAACTGTGCTCGAGGGGAACGAGAACTCATGGATGTGAATTTGGAGAAGGGGACCTAAGTGAAGAAGGTTCAGCTCTTGAACAACAAGCAAGCAGCTGCCTGATTGATGCAGTGTTTGATGGACTGATGGCTTCTAAGAGCTGACTTGAAAAGGCAGGAATGCTGCAACAAGCAGTGATTTCATTGTGGTTTGTTTAACTAACTCTTGGGATCTGACATGCAGCTAGCTAATCATAATACCATCCTGGCTTGAGCTTGTACCTGGAAAAGCTTTTCTGAAAATAAAAATGTTTTGTTTCAGTTTCAACACATATGCTGAAGCGATAGGAAACGCTGTGTGCAGTGGAATTTGGAATGCAGAAGTTAGGTACTATAACCTTTGGCAGCAGGAGGAACCAAGATGAGAGTGTGTGTTATTCTGTATTTTTGTTTTAAAAACTATTTGCTATTCTTTTTTACTGGTAAACTTTGAATTTCATTTTCTTTCTAGATTAAAGATCAATATGTTATCAAAATACACTGGTGTTTTTTCTACAGCAGCACAGCTAGCCGTGTTTCGAAGCACATACAGTGCATTGAGTTTCTAAGAAACTTCATATTGTGTCCTTTTCTTCTCTTTAAGAGAGGTTAATAAATCTTCCTTGGCGAGGAGAATGTCGTTGTTCCTGTTCAGTATTTAAAGTAGCATGTTTGTTATATAACTAGGTTATAGAAACATGTAGAACAGTAACGCAGAAAATTAAAGGGTTATTACTTTTGTTTTCTTTAGGATGGCAAATTGATGTAATTTTGGAGTAATTACTTTGACGTTTATTGATGTCTGAAACATTAGAATGATTATAGTCAATTACAGATACAAACTGCACTCTTTGTCCCATTTAATTCTTTCAGTTCAGGTTTTGAAAGTGAAAATATGCCCTTTGTTTAAAAAACACAAATAATGTTCTTTTTCTTCTTTAAACAAAAGTTTGTGTGGAAAGTATGAGGGGTGTGACAGGGAGGGAAGTCTCTCCATTTGTTACCTCATTTAACAGTAGAAATACACGAAATATTTTGTGGTCTTAAGTTCACCTTCCCTATTTTATCACTTTGGCCCCTGAATAATGCCACTGCTGCAATACAGAGCCTATTGGACTGTATATATTGGACTATATATTGAAACGAGGGCATTTTGTGGGTGTGAACAATCTTTTCTGTAAAATACTATCACCTGAGACATGTCCCTTTATTCTGGACATTAATTCCGTTAATAGGATTGTTTGCTTTTTTCAAAACACAGAATTCTTCTCCGCATTCTGTGTTTCTTTATGAAGAAAATTTAATGCATAAAAAATTAGTACAGTCTATAAAACTGGAGTTGGTAGGCTACAATTTTGTATTGCACCACGAATAAATATTTATAAAGCCACTCAGTACCTGAAGAACATTTATGAAGATTCTTGTATCTGTTCCAAGGTACGTTCTAAGACAGTCAGGAAAAGCAGATGAGTTTTCACTATACCGTGACTGACCAATGTAATGTAATGGAGATTTTCCAAGAAATTTCACTGTATAATGGCGTTTTTTGGTTCAGAGGTGATTTTTACCTGTAAAATTCCTTCATCTAAAAGCACGATGGGTCAGCACTGAAAAGGGATGTTTTGACATTTTATCCCAAAATTAGATATTGTGAAAGGCAGCAGCATAGTGGTGACTAGCTCTACAAATGTGCATTCTTAGTCTCAAAGAATAACGCTCATTCACTGACTGATTTTATAGGAAAATATCAAAGCTCAGCCAGAGTGCTGATAACAGCATCTTTCAAAGCTTTCTTCCACATAAAGCATCTGTCCCCCTGCTGCTGTTCCATTGTCTACAAAACACAGTTTCGCTAGCTCACAAAGGATTTTTATTGTGCAAAATGAAACCAGAAGTCCTTTGTGGTCTAGATAATTATTTATTATTATTACACATAATTTCCAGAACAGGACTAATAAATGAGATCTGGCTTCTGTACTGTATCTGTTTGCTGTTGTTAGTACTGTAGGGACAGTAACAGCAGTTCTTCAGAATTCAGTCAGACTGCAAGCTTATTAGGACTTTCTTATTTTAAAACATCAGTACTGCAAAGGAGTTTGCAGTACTCCAGTTTACTCATTCATCTGACAGTGCTCCCCATATCCTCCCCACCCTGCCTTTCAAACGCCGGAGTCCTCACTGCCTTTCCGTAGTTTCTACGGAGCCCTTTGCTGAAGCTCCTAGCTTGCTGTCTATCGTCTGGGACTTCTTCATTAGTTTCTACTCTCAAAGGATCAGCCATAACTAGCCCACAGGTCCCTCTGAGACCACAAAGCCCTTGCCACATCTCAAAGAGACAGTCACTTTTGCTTTGCCCTTTCTGAAACCAGACTTAGCAGGAAGCACCTCAGCTTCTTCCTCACAGCTGCAGGTACGCTCAGACCATCGAGCTCTGCTTTGCCATTGTGTTTCAGGTGTATGAGATAGCTCTCATCTGATGCTTTGCCATCCGGGATAGCTTCATTCTGCACTCTAGTACCCTAGAAGTAACTGAGCTTTGTCAACATGGCATTTCGGATGCAATTTCAGAAAGCAGTTCCCTTGCTAGGCCCTTTTTGTGACTTTCATTGATTGTTGCTCTGCTTATAAAATTGTTAATCAGCCAGACTCACTCAGCTCCACCTAGAGGCTGCATCTTCTTATTGCCCGTTCAGTAACAATACCTACCTCAATAACAGCCCAGTTCTACTCAGGGAACCGGACAGATGCCCAGAAAGCAACCCTGGCATCTGTATGCCAAAGTAACCGATTGGGCAGCTGGCTTTTAGCAGGGATCATCACAGAACCAAGCTCTGTTTGTTGACTGCTTCCCCCTAGAACAGAGTGTGCGGTGCAAACTAGGTAGGCGGCACAGTGTGCTCAGATAAGAGCTGCCACCTGCCCTCTCAGAGAGACCCTAGGAAGCTGAACCACATGTCAGTTAAAATAACATCACTACACTGACTAAGATAGCTTCCCGCACCAGTCAGCAGAGCACCAACACTCATACACGCTCTAAAAGAAAAACACGTTTCTTCACTCACCTAACGCCATAGCTGATGTTTTGGGTGCAGTCAGGGTGGAAGAATCATCTCTGTCACTGATAAGGTCATTCTCCTCCCTTTGTTGTTCTCTGGATGAAGAAGCAGAAAAACAAAGACCCTGCAGCTGCCCCTGGGCTGCCTTTATAGCCCACGGGGTTTCTCCCCGCCCCTTTCCCAGGGGGCTGTGGGAAGGGTGGTGGGTGGAGCCAGCAGTATAAGAGCCCCAGCCTGGGTGCTGGGGGTCATTCAGTTTCCTGGCTGCTTAGGAGTCAGAGCCCAGTAGCTGCTCCCTTCTCAAGGGAGTTGAGCTGGTGTCTCTGTGAAGTAAGACCTGCCAGACCAGCTAGCAGTAAGTGATGGTTAAGTCACAGTTGTTGTAGATGTCTGGCTTGTACTAAGCTTTTTCTCTTGTTGCTTTCCAGGTCAGCAGCT
>VZRI01002621.1:0-23221 GCA_013397515.1 Upupa epops
TTTAACAATCTGAAAAACAGAAAATTCATTTGAGATAAGAAGATGTGCAATCCCGCCTTCAAGAGTATCAGCAAAATAATTAAGATAGAAGCAAGAAATTTATTCAGATGAGAAGTCGATGAGAAAATAGAAGGATATATATTGGTATTTTAACTTACTTTAGAATAAAGAACCACTGGATAACCATGGTTGGAAAGGACCTCCTCGATCACCCAGTCCAACCATCCCCACACCAATAAAACCCTCAATCCCTGAGAGACTGACAAACACAAACTGACCCCCTCCATGCTGCCACTCAAGCCTGGTGTGAAACTCCATAATTCTTCAACACCTCCAGGCATGGAGATTTAATCACCTCCCTGGGAAGGCCACTCCAGTGCCTCCCCACTCTTTCTGTAAAGAATTTCATTCTAAGATCAAATCTAAACCTTCCCTGCCTCAACTTCATGATTTCACAGGAAGTATACTTATTAATGAAACCTCAACTCCAAGAGCTTTTGTGAAAATTCTGATCCTACTCAAAGATTTTTGTTCTTGTTACCATAACTTCAAAAATTCGTTAGTCATACATATGTGTGACATTTAATATTAGTTACGTAATGCCACATAACATGCATTACTATAGCAATATATAAGGCCACCTCTCTCTTCCAATGTATTCATTTAGATCTCAGCTGTTCCTACATTCCAATTATCCAATAAAAGCCTGCATATCACTGCCTCTCAGCTTTGCAGCTGTTCCAAATTCTTTTTTAGTCAGAATAGTAGGAAGTTATTTGTGATTACAACCTTGGTTTAAGCTTTTATATACCTTTTTCTATTGTGCTAAATCGTGGTTAACTGGGATGAAAGAGGAAAAAGCTGGAGAGTTTCCTAAACTCTCCATTTGGCATCATGATGGCCTCCACACCTGCCCATGCAGGAGCTGTCACAGAGCAACTGCCCCGCTCCAGAAAGGTCTCAACTTCCTTCGTCCCCAAGCAGGGATGCATCAAAACAGCTGCAGAGCCATCTGCGTGGGCATGCTCAGGCGTGTGGAAAACAATGTGAAGATTTGATTACATATCACAAAAACATAACCTATGTGGTTTGAAAAATCACTTCTTTAGGAAAAGTTAAGTGCATCTGCACAGAACTCACAGGCAGAAAAATTAGCAGAGCTAACAGGTAATAAAATAATAAACCCAAATAATCACACTAATGGCAGCAATTTTATAGTAATAATGATAATAAAATCTGGAAGAACAAGGGGAGACTGAAGAAATACAAGAAGCTAATGTGGACCTAAAGAAAAAGTACATACTCCTCAGGTCTTATCACCGTATCAAGGCAGGAGGAGGATGGGAACGACAGTTGTAATTGAGTGAGCTTCTATTAATGTTTAGTTAGGATAAAAGGAAAATGAAATTCTATCAAAGATAAATTGGAATGTTCCCATCAATTTGTTATAGTGACGCAGCCTTACAGCTACTTTCAACTTAAATAGCATCTTGGAAACTAAAAAACAAATAAATAAGGCTTAATCTGTGTAACAGAAACCGAGATGATTCATATGTTATTAAATTAATGCTTCTCATTACAAAGAAAAGAGCTAAAATTTACAGCCAAAGAATAGAGAACAAACAAACTCCCACAAATGTTTAATTGTGCTTAAAATGCCACAGAATAATTTGCTTTGTGCCATCGAATCTTTCTATCAAATGTATTCCCACGTCCCAAGCTTGGCAAGCCAAAGCGTTCAAGCCACTGAACCTAGGAGCAAAACCAATTAACTGTTTCTTCTGCTATTCAGTGCAAACCCAAATTATAAGGAATAACATGCATTGTGAGAGAAGAAAGGGCAATTCCTTTTATCCCACTGAAGAAAAAACATATTGATGAAAAGCAGGCCCTCGCAATATGATTCATTTTTTTTTTTTTCCCAAAACTATTGAGTGGAAAAGCTTGAAAAATGTCAACAGGATCAAAAGGTTTAATTACATGAATTTCAGCCGTTATAATGTTAATGAGACAAGTCACTCTGTTTTCCAGTTGCATACCACCTGTACAGAAAGAAGTTTCTCCCTGGACCAAGGGAAATTGTACATTTGAAAAAGCTTTGTGAATGCTACGAGTGGCTGTACTCAGGAATTTTTGAAGGAAGGCAGCAGAGAGGATGAGGAGAGTTGTTACTGAACTAAAAATGCTTCAGAGGTACAGTGCTTCAAACAAAACAATGAGCCAGGTTTCTTGTGCTCCTGAGCCAACAGCTAAACAAAATGATGAGAAGTCTCCATCTGGTATGCAACCACACTAAAAATAGCCTGACCTTATTTCGAGATCTGTGGGCTATCAGTAGTGGCTAGTAATGTCAAGAAGAAAAGAGAGAGATCGTTCTGATTCACCAAAACTTGAAAATCTATGCATTTAAAATTAGGAAATATTTTCTACAAGGTACAAAATAGACTTTGTCGTGGGAAATACAGTGACAAATCTATTATGTAAGAAAATAAATTATCAGTGAAAAAAAGAGATTGGTTTTATTTCTTTAAAACAACTTTTTTGATTTTTATTTAACAATTTTATTTTATTTAACAATTTTATTTTATTTAACAATTTTATTTTATTTAACAATTTAGAAACAGTACTCAGGTGTGTGGGATGTGCATTCAAACAAAACAAAGCAGCAGCACCTAAGGGTAGAGGAAAATAGGGTATGAGAACAAGACTGTGATCATGGGAAACACAGTCCAATTGGTAAGATCTACACATTCCTGCCTGTTCATCCCATAGGAGCCTTCCTGGACAAACAGTGTGCTTTCAGGCTTTTCAACAGGAGCTGAACAGTAGGGATCCAAGATGACTCAAACCCCAAAGATCAGCACTTCTGAGTGTTTTAGTCACACTGCACTTATGACAGAGAATTGGCTACTCCAAGCCCACTCACAACATGGATGCTTTTCGATTTGGACCGAGACTGTAGTTTAGTTTGGACTCTAAGATCCATAAAGTTTGTCCCTATAGTTTAGACGGCTTTTGTGGTAACTACAAAAGAAGAATGATAACTTGCAGAAGCTACAATAGCTAGCTAGTTACCTCTAAGGATGCTTAAAATTCATCAGAAATGTCTGGTCATTTAGTATCTCCCTCCAGGCATGACTGGAAGCCCTGACAGTGCTGAAGGCAGGTGGCCAGACTCACGTTCAAGTTTAAAACCAAAAATAATTAAATCTAGTTTTCATTTAATTCTGATGTCCTAAATCATTTTCTACAGATACCTGCTACAAAAGCCATATGATGGCTGTTTGATCATACACTTAGCTCATCCAGTTGGGGAAGACTGTCCTCTGCCTTTCCATATCCTCAGAGAGGCAAAGCCGTGCTAACACCTCACGGTGCTACAGGCTGTGTTACAGATCCCACACTGTATAATGGACTGTACTGGACAACTGATCACAACTAAGGGGTATCTCTGGCCCCTTATATTGGGTATATAACACCCTGTTCAGCAATACAAGCTTAGAGAAAGGAGAAGGGAGGATGGATATTCATGGCTATGGTATGTCTTCACAGGTGTCTGTGCTAACAGACACTCTGGCCATTGGCCACAGTCAACCCAACACCACATGCTGTTCAAAAGCCTGTTTTTAAAAGGTTCACTGGGCTGTGAGGGAATGCACATACAAGCAAACACGTATGTGTCTCAGTGATTACAGCATCTTCTCAGTAGAGGAAACCAAACTAAACTGAACTAGTGCTGGGAGCAAGAAGGAAAATACAGTTCTCCCAGTCAACTATCCTTAAGTGGAGGAAGAGGCCATCTGTACATATGTTTGTCTGTCTAGCTCATTTGGAAGAACGTCCGCACATACACAAATCATTAGGGCTTGGAAGGGACCTTCACCAAGTCCAACCCTCCTGCTCAAGCAGGATCATAAAACCTAAGATGGGTTAAACAGAAATGCATCCAGACGGGTCTCCAAAGGCTCAAGAAAAGCAGACTCCACAGTCTCCCTGGGCAGCCCGTTCCAATGCTCTGTAACCCTTGCTTTAAACAAGTTTTTTTCTTATGAAGATGGCACTTCTTGTGCTCCAACTTACACCCATTATCTCCTGTCCTTCCACAGGGCACAAGTGGCGCAAGTGAACAGAGCCTGTCTCTTTCTTCTTGACACCCAGCTTTCAGGTATTTATCTTCAGTGATTAAGTCCCTTCATAATCCTCTCCTCTCCAAACTGTAAAGTCTGAGATCTTTCAATCCCTCATTATAAGGCAAGTGCTCCAGTCCCCTAAACATCCTCATGGCCCTCTGCTGAACTCTCTCAACCAAGCCACTATGCCTTTTGAACTGCAGAGCACAGAACTGCTGACACTGTTCAAGCATACAAATTCTAACCAGGAAGGAATGCTTATTTATAAAGCAAAGCCCTCGTGCCCTGTGGAGCAGTCTGGTTTCTGGGCTTTGCAAATACACTTCCCCTTGACATTTCTTACTGGCTAGTCCAGACAAGTTCCTTTTTGGTAGCAGTTCTGTGCTTCATATCTGAAGGGCACAACTCTTCCCATGCATCAGGCAAGAGCAAGGTGACTAATTCAGAATTGTCTATTTCAACAAGCAACCTGTTTATTTATCAAGTTCTCATGATGTGTTTGAAACTGAAAAAAAATTGCACAGGCACTTTTCTGTCTACTGCTAAGATTTCCTTTGATTGTGCTCGGCCATTCATCTTTTTTTATGTGAGAGGAACACGGAAGTGTATAAGTATTGATAGACTTTTTATGGGAATAAATCATATTGATTGAACATCTTGTCACTGGTGTAATTGCATTTGTATTTAGGAATTCTAACACTGTAGCTGCAGAGCATCCTGGGCACAGGTCCAGCACTGGAAATCAGAACTGGGGCTTAAAATGTTGCTCTTGGTAGAGCTGAAGAACATCGAGTGTAAAATATCTCATTAAAACAGACGAAAGGCCAGATCTACTGAAAGTCAGGCTACACCAGATGGTTCTGATGTTAGGCAAGAAAACTGAGATGCAGAAATGATAGGAAACCTTTAAAAAAATGTAAAGGCAAAGGAGCAGAGAAATTTTACTTAACTTTTCCACCCTTCCCAACAGTCAAAATTCCAAAGAAGGGATTTAATTCTCTTCTGCTTTACAAGAGCATCACCCTTCTAAATTGCTTATGGCTGTGATCTTACATATGTTCCACACAATAACTTCTAAGTTTTAAGAGTAGTTAGAAATAAGCAAGCTTGCCAGGACAACACCTGAGCTTCTTCATCATTAATAGACAGAACCCAGCAATCTCCTTGGTGTGGGTGGATAAACAACTAGACTCCTGCACTGGTATCTTGAGAAACAGACATGCGTTAGGGGATTTAAAGAAGAAAACATAACTGAGATGATGTGAGGAGAAAGGTTAGATACAAGCTTCATATTATTTGACTTTTCTGCCTCCAACCTTTAAGCCTGTTACTCTAGTATGTGTTTCCTCTGTCTTTCTCTGTGTCCTTTACCTCCAGTTAAAGTTGGTTTTATAATGCAATATGACAATGCTATCAAATGCCTGTAGGAAGCAGGTTTACTAATTAAAAAAAATATTTTAGAGCATTTTTTCTAGCATTTTCTAGCATTTTTTCTTCAAAAAAATGAAGCGCTATTAATAAGAAATCAAAGTCATCTACCTTGTGCTGTTATTTATCAAGAACAGTTTTTAATCTAAAAAAGGAAAGGGACAAATTAAAAGCTTTTTGCATCATTTTAATATTACAGCATGCATCTAGGCATCTTCTTAATAAGCTAGGAGGGTACCTAGTGGCCGAGGTTGGAAGAGACCTCAGTAGTCATCTGCCATGGACAGGGACACCTCTCATTAGATGAGGTTGATCAGAGACCCATCCAACCTTAAACACTTTCAGTGAGGCATCTACAACTGTGCCATTCCCTGCACAACCTGTTCTAGTGTTTCACCACCCTTGTAGTCTAAATCAATCTAAGTCTACCCTTTAGCTTGAAACCATTCCCTCTTGTCCTCTCACTGCAGCTTGCTGGACTGATGGATGTGTATCATTGGACTCTTCCTGGTTAGAAAGGACTTTCCAGATCACGTATTCTGTGATTGATAGGTGCAGTAGTCATCATCCCAACTGAGGATCACGCATAGGTCAATGCAAATTTATCTTTACTCATTTGACATCCTTACTTGTTTGCTGTTTGTGAGCTATTCCATTGGTGGCATCCATCACTGTGTTAGATAAATTAATAATCTGATAAACATCTGATAATATCAGATATTCCCCTCCCTGGAAGTGTTCAAGGACAGACTGGATGGGGCCTTGAGCAACCTGGTGTAGTGGGGGCTGTCTCTGCTCATGGCGGGGGGGGCGGAACTGAATGATCTTTAAGGCCCCTTCCAACCTGAACCTGATTCTATGAATCTATGTTTTCATAGAGAAGGCTTTGAGGATTTCAGACTTTTCATAGATTCTGAATTGTCTCTGTACAGGTGTCTACCTTCTGTTTTAAGGATTCAATTCTACTCAATGTGCTTGGTGTGTAGAGGCTTTGTTCATGGTCAGCAATTCATTTCATTAGTTTGGCTATTGAAAGAGCCTCTCTTGTGGGTGTCAAGAAGTGATGAGTCTCTCTAGAGTTTGAGGATCCTCATCCCTTAGCAAGGTTACTATTCACTGTCCCAGTGTTAAGTCCTTTGAGGTTTGAAGTGTCTCGTGCTTGGCTGAGCCGAGCCTATTGAGTCTGTATTCTCTGGTCAATTCATTATCTGATGCTGAGGCTAGTTCAGCTTTGATTTTTCTAGTTAACTCTAGCAAACACAAAAACCTGTCTACATATTACTCCATCTGCATTTTTATTAATAACCCTTCCAAACTCTTTATTTCATAATTAGTAATTATTTACTTAATAACTGCTTCATACATTGTTACTGGTAAAGAAGTGACATGGAAAGAAATGGTATCGGTAAAGAAATATAATCACAGGTTTTAAGAGGAAGGTTGTGATGAAGGCTAAATGTGTATGCATTACGTTGTAATTTACCTGACAAATTACAATTCTCGATGTCTTTTTCTATAAAGAATTTGCAATGTAACTTAACTGCGCAGATGTTCATAATTTCTATACAATACTGAATAGATTTTTTGGGGTTAAATAAGTTCCACAGAGTAATAAACAATTTGATACTTACATAAGGGATTGTGTCCAAGGTGTCTGTGTTGACAATTATAGGGGCAGGGCTTGCCTGAAAGGAGGAAAAAGAAACGTTAGAATCTGTAATTCATTAACATTGAAGTGCCCATAGTGGCACATGAAATTAAAAGCATTAAAGCCTATCTTCCACTGAATTCACATCACACAACCATGTAACTTTGGTTACTGTTCAACCAATTAATGGTGAAGGAAATAGAGCCTCAGCTCTGAAACCACAGCTCACTGTGTTCTTTCTTTTCAATTTCATTAGGCTTTGGATCGCATCCTGAATCGTTAATAACTAGTCATTCATTTTTGAGTAGAACTGCAAGAAACGTGATGCATCCAACTTACAAAGGAAACCTTTTAACAGAGGAGTTACATCAACATTTTATGTTTACAGTAGTGATCAGTATCATACAGGTAGGTAGTACTTGTATAAACACATACACTATAATATTTATGTTAAAGCTACAAATTCTGCATGATCCTTATGCACCTAGCTGATGCTGTTCAGAACACAGACCCAGTTTAAAAAGATTTGTTAATCTGTAAAGCTGCTCAACCTGATCTGTAACTTCTTGATGAAATGCATGTCCAGGACAGTTTGCAGCTACCTGAAATGCCCTAACCTTTTCCTCTTCCCATGCTGGGACTCAGCAGTGGTGACCTAAGGCAGAGATCTGATTTGACCCAGCTGCATAACCTTGTCTCAGACAGCTACAGAACTGTAGGAGTGTAGAGCAGAACCACACTCCATGTGTAAAATGCAGACAGGCAGGACTGCTGAGATGAGATAGCTAACAGCTCAGGGACTCAGGAGAAGGATCAACATGAAGTCTGTGTAGTACAGAATATGATGGAAGGCACTTCTCAGCCTAACTGGCCTGCTTGGCCAGCAAAGACTCATTGGGCAACACATGAGACCATGGTAGCTCATTACCTCTATTCACCTACAATGTGTAACTGCCAAGGAATGACTGTACTTGAAGCTCATACACACTGTAAGGGGTCTGTGCAGAGTATGCATGACAACAGCACTACTGCAAACAATAATCCGCTTTCTATTATTGAATATTCCCTGTAGGATCTCAAAAATTAAGTAACATAAACCAAATTAAGGATGTAATGTTAGTGCAAAAATTCAGACGCTTAGAGAATATCAGTTTCTTTCCAGNGATGATGAAGGAAGTAAAGCACCTCATCAGGAAAACTGAGGGAGCTGGGTCTCTTGAGCTTGGAGAAGAGGAGGGAAGAGGAGGCTGAGGGATGACCCCATTAATGTCTATAAATATGTGAGAGGTGGGTGGCAGGAGGATGGAGCTAGGCTCTTCTCAAGGCCATCTGTTGATAGGACAAGGGGCAACAGGTGCAAGCTGGAACAGAGGAGGTTCCATATCAATATCAGAAGGAACCTCTTCCCAGTGAAGGTAATGGAGTATTGGAACAGGCTGCCCAGGGAGGTTGTGGAGTCTCCTTCTCTGGAGATATTCCAGACCCACCTGGGTGTGTTCTTGTGTGACTTGGTCTGGGTGATCCTGCTGTGGCAGGGGGATTTGATTCGATGATCTTTCAAGGTCCCTTCCTATCCCTAATGATTCTATGATTCTATGATTTATTCAGATCATGCCCCATAACACTGGTTACTTGGAAATGATAATGTGTGATTTTTAGAATTAATACATCTTTCCCCTGCTTTAACAAACATTATCTATGAAAATGACATATCTCCTCAGGAATCATTTCCCAAAGCTTTCTCATACTATCACCAATCTCTTCATCATTGAACAAAGCCTTATATCCATATCCCTTTGTATTCACCTTCCTCTGACCATCCTCAGCCTTGACAAGGCTTCCAGAAGGCAACCACCAGAACATTTCTACTTGTTAGATCCCTACCTAATCCTAACCCCCAGGTTGTCACTTGTCCCTTCACCCCTTCCCACAGCAAAAGCCTGAGCATTTAAGCTGCTCCTTTTATCAGTGTGATCCTCCTGTCCTCACTTTCCACAGAGCCTGTAACAATTGCCTTTCAAGCATGAATACTTTCATTTCAATACAGTGCTTACTGTATTAGTTTACTGATTGGAAGAGTTGAATTTCAGCTACCAAGCAGGATTTTCTGCTATTGAGCTAACTGTCCTAAGACAGACAGGCATGAGAAAACTCACAGAGCAAGTTTCAGATGGATATAGTGGCTATAACCATCCACACCTCATATTATCAGGGCACTTCTGTTCCTATCTGTGCAGAAGTGTACGTGTGTTACATGTGAGCAACAGCAAGTCTGTAGGAGGATTCATTTTCTTGGGTTCCTTTTTATCCGTTGGTTTGTTATATCGGGGTTTTGTTTTGTTTGGGATTTGGTTGGTTTGTGTTTCATTGGGAAAACTGGTTTATAACAAACCCTTTTGCTTCAGTCCATCACATGCTCATTTGCATAGAGAAACACAGACATCCTGAACAATAACAGTACCTTTAAGTGCAGGAAATGGAGAGGATTGTGTTCTGATTGTAGCTCCTGCTTTAAAGTAAAGCAGGAGGCTTTAAACATGCAGTATTAGACAGTTTGCAACCACTGTAGAGAACCCTAAATACAGTGCTAGCCATAAAGTACACATCAGCATCGAAACAGTCCTGCAATCACAGAGATGTTACTCAAGGCATAGGTCAAGAGAAGATCAGTAGGAACAAGGAGTCAGAAGGATTTTGCCTTCCAGGATGATGTGTCTGTGTATTCTGACTTGAAAACACGTCACATACACCAAATCCTCAAAATATATGCATGAATATCTGTGCACTTACAGAGAGCACTGACAAATCTATCCTAGCAGTTCATCAGCTCATCAGGGATGCTTATAGTTGTGCATATATTAACAAGAGCACACACGAAGATTTTTATCCTCTAGAGAATGGTGCCTTTGAGACAGCACTGCCTCTTATCTATCACAATCTCTGTACCCACACTTGTATCAACTGTATAAGATTGAGATGAGGTAAGAAGAAATGCCTTCCTGGAAGACAAAAATAATTACTTATAACTTGTGACACAAATAATTGGCGTTTGAAAACGTGGTTTCTAGTGGGCACAGTGGTAGGGGTTGAAGGCTGACGGTTCTGTGACTTTATTCCTAGCTCTGCTCTTTAACCTGTTCTGCAGTATTAAGCAAGACGTGTCATTACTCTTTACCTAGGTTTTCCCAGGTATAAAGCAACTCTAGCAAAACTGGCTTAACCTGGTTGAAGTTTTAAGGGGAAGATGGTTGGTAAGAATGAAATAATCTAACTGCAAGGTTTTAAATTTTGCATCTCTGATTGCCTGACCTGCAGGGTGAATTCCAATCAGCAGCAATTAGTTCATGAAAGAGACAGCCTTTCCTCAAGTCAGGTGGCACACAGAGGGAAGAGGCCTTTGTGAATGTATTCACAATTCCGCAGCTGCAAACTAAATCCAATCCAATCACCGAAAGGGGTAATTTTACAGAGTGTAGCTGATTGTGAGCCTGTTTTCCACTGTCTTCATGCACTTTCCATTCTGCCCTAGTGCTCCTTGATGCTTTCTATAATGCAGACAACATACCACTTGCTCTGTCAGCCCTACACCTAACTGCTCCCTGCACAGACCTTCTCCTACTCTTCACCAGAAGCAGTGCTTTCAGCTGAGGCATCTCAGTGCTTTGAAGTAAAGGCATCACACTGACAGCTGCAGTGACAGATTGGCATAGCTGAAACGAAACTTGAATAGCTTTGGGGATCAAAAAAAAAAAGGAGGAACATTTTTTTTCAGCTTAAAGGACGTGATCACAGCAGACTTTGCTTCCACAAATATATATGAGATTGTTCTGCTTGCAGCGAGCCACACAGTCGAGTTGCTTTTCCACCAAAAGCACAACTTAAAAGCAAGATACAGTGAAAGCACTCGAAGCCAGTAGAAAAAGAACAAAAAGGCACATGGTCTACTTCATGAGCCTTTACTCTGCTACCAAATTCTCTACAGGCATATGACATGACTCATACCTCTCAGACAAGAGGAGCTTTCCTTCTATTACAAGTGCTAGCGTTATTCTGGCTGACTGCTTTTACTTACAGCACTCGGTTTTATAGACTACCCGTATTACAGTGGGCTTCATACTTCTTGGAGCATTCACAACTCCTTGTTTTCACTGCTCCTACTATGTAGTGCTGTATTCAATAGCAGACGATGATTTGCATAGGTACATGGAACAGTGAACACAGCACATAACTCCTTAAGAAGAAAACACTACAGCAAGTAAGTGATCATTTTGGAACTGTCTGCCTATACTTATTTTTACCTCTGATTTTAACTTGACTCCAAACTCTCAATTGTTTTTCTGTTAAGAAAGCACCATAGAATCATAGAATCATTAGGGATCAGAAGGGACCTCGAAAGATCATCTAGTCCAATCCCCCTGCCACAGCAGGATCACCAAGACCAAGTCATACAGGAACACTATCAGAGCCTAAATCTCTACACGATCCAAATAAAGGGGTGGTGAAATTTAGAGTAATGCTTTTTAAATTGAAATGCATACACGGTTGTTAGCTGAATTGTCAGTGGCTTATTACCATAGTTTACAGACACCTGACTGTGCACTCTATGCCAGAGCTATAGTCATGTTTGTCTAGGTAGTCAGCCCTAACCTGACTCCATGCACTCTATCTCAGAGCTGCAGTCATGTTTTTCCAGGTAGTCAGCCTTAAACTATATAACAACCTCTGGGATATTCAGCTGCTGACTGATTCTATTTCAAAACATTAGTATTTTGTGTATCAATAGCAAGAAGTGGAGCAGCCCCTATATTTGTAGGCGAGTAGGGCGTGCTCTGTCTCACAGATACATGTCAAAATGTTTGAGGCCTTAAGAAGTTAACACTGAATTTGTTTGATCTAATTTCACGCTTTCAAAAGTTTCCTTTCAGAACGGTAAGAAATAGGTTTATGCTGACACACAATGGCAGGAAAGATTAAATGGCAATTTAGATGTCAAAACAGCAACTCTTCCTTATGTTATGAGGCCTCAAGATCACAGAGCACACAGAACCTTTGTCATATTTACTGCTGAATTACAAACTGCAAGACTAAGAAGGAGAAAAAGCCATCGATGGCTGTGAAACAGAAAATACAGGAGATTGAAGCCTCTCTGAACATCAAAAGAATGATTCTTCACTGAACAATCTACTCAGAGATATAAAACACAAGTGGCAAGCAGCTTTGCATGCAGCCTGCATCTGTCAACAGCAGAAGAAAAATGCCTCAAGAAATCCTCGAGACCTTTCCCCACACCTGTACTGTGACCTCGTATAAAGCCACTGAGTTTAACAGGTGAACAGTGCTTTTCCAAGGAGGTGGCTTTATTCTGGAGCTTGGGGTATGGCGTTGTTTTTTTACTTCGGCTGTAGGAACAATTTCCTATGTGAAATTGTACGAGCTGTGACATTATTTAAACAGGAATTAATTTAGATTTAAGGAAAACAGAACTTCTCTGTAGAACCACAGGCTGCCAGAGGGAATGGCAAGAAAGCACCTAGTTCAGAGATGCTGAAGTGTCATCTGTACTGATGCTGCTGTTGGCAGCTGGAATTAGCAATAACTAACTTTTTGCCCAATATCAGATGGAGTGAAGGACACAGAAATGTCAGAGGGAAGAGCATTATAAAGAACAAGGGATAATTATGGTACAACTGAAATTCCACTGAAGATATTATTCAACTAAATGTTATTATCCATTAAATTTGGAGGTGATAACCTTCATATCACTAGACAGGGTGGATCCATCTGTCTCATTCTAAGATGCCAAATGCCATGCTAAGAGTCACACAGAGGCCCCATTATCACATCTCTACTGACTCACTAAAGAAATTGCCGCAGAGTGTCTTACACCAATGTTCTAGCTTTGAACAGACGTTTAGGCCTAAATCCTGGGTTTAGCTATTCTGCTTCAGTCCATGCTCATGGTCTTTTCAAAGTGAATGGGCCATAATGTTCATTTATTACCTAGATCTCTGATCCAATCTCCACTGTGTTAGGAACTTTCCCCAAAGTCTGTGTCAAAGCAGACAATAACTGCTGTAACCAATGCAGGAAGGGCCACTCTCTACTGCTAAAATCCAGTTATGGAAACTTTAGAACTGGGAGTGAAAACAGAAATATACTCAATCTGGTCTTTTTGTGAGTGTATTGCTTTCAAACCTCTGACATCTGATCCTTCAGATATGTCATCTTCTAGCAATTTTTAAAAACTACTTTATAAAAAAGATAAGGAGCAATGGGTTCAAGCTGGAACAGAGGAGGTTCCATATCAATATCAGAAGGAACTTCTTCCCAGAGAGGGTACCAGACCACTGGAACAGGCTGCCCAGGGAGTTTGTGGAGTCTCCTTCTCTGGAGATGTTCAAGACCTGCCTGGATGTGTTGCTGTGCGACTTGGTCTAGGTGATCCTGTTGTGGCAGAGGTATTGGACTGGATGATCTTTTGAGGTCCCTTCAGATCTCTAATGATTTTGTGATATATTTGAAAAAAATCTTGCTATTATTCAATATTATAGTGGAAAGATGCACTGCAAAAACAAAGTGGTGTGCAGCAATGCTACTGTAAACCAAAGAGCTAAGCTAACGTATGAAATTACCAAAACAGGTAACAAAGACCTTCCATTTAAAATATTTGAATGGCATTCTTCTATATCTATCAGCAATAAACGTTTCTGTGGGAGAGTCTCTGCATAACTGAAGTTAATGGTAAAATATTGATCTCCTCCAACAGAGACAAAATTGGAGTTAATAAGTCTCTACTCAATACCAGTTTTCTCCTGGCAGGGTGTGTAAAACATGTGTGCACTTAGCTAGCAGGTTCATAAAGACAATAATACACAGAAATAACTATAAAAAGTTAATAGCCTTCAGATTCTTTTGTTTCTTCTTTCTAAAGCACATTAGCTGAATATACAGATATTAGTAATCCAGGCAAAAAGCAAACGGTCTCATTGATTGAGCATGACCCTTTTTTTATTAAACATTATTTTATTGCATATCTCAGACTGTAGGTTACTCCTTATATTTATGTATTGTTAAATATTGTTACCATCCAACTGGATTTTAAGCCTCTACAGAATCTATGAAGTGACAAGTATGCGCCTATTAAGTATGTATAGACAGGCATCTACACGCCTGCAAACACACACACACATATGTGCACAGACTCAAGCACAGACTAGGAAAAACACAGACATCCAGCTTTTCAGCATCCTGTTTGACCCAGCTGCATACGGCAACCTCGATATGCACAAAGATAAAACTATAGAACTCCTTCCAGAGAGAGGAAAATGAAATCAAAGCAAACTCACAGCCAGACACAGAGTCACTAAGGTTGGAAAGGAACTCATCAAGTTCAACCTTTAACCCACACCTCCACGACCACTAGACCATGTCCCAAAGTGCCACATGTACATGCCTTTGGAACCCCGACCAGGATGGTGCCTCCACCACTTCCCTGGGCAGCCTGTTCCAAAGTTTAACTGCTCTTTCACTAAAGAAACTTGTCATCATTTCCAATCTGAACTTCTCCTGACACAAACTGTGGCCATTTCCTCTTGTCCTATCATTAATTAACACCAGCCTCCCTACAACTTCCCTTCCAGTGCCTGTAAAGAGCAATAAGGTCTCCTGTCAGGCTCCTCTTCTTCAGGCTAAACAATCTCAACTTCCTCAGCCTCTCCTACGCTCTTCTCTGCACTCTTATACTGTCCTTCTTATACTGTGATGCCCAAAACTGGACATGGCATTCAAGATGTGGTCTTACCAATGCTGAGTACATAAGCATGATCACCTCCATACTCCTGCTGACCACAACAGTTCTTATAGAAGCCAAAAAGCTGTTAGTCTTCACGGCCACCTGAGCACAATGTTCAGTTGGCTGTTAACCAGCACCACCAGGTCCTTTTTCTGCCAGAGCAGTTTCCAACCTCTTTCTTTCCCTTCTTGCCTTTCAAAAGTGAAGATACAATTGCCCACAGCATGGCTCTCTGCTTTTAAAGTCACGGTATACCAAGCTCACCAAGCAGTTACCCAGCACCTTATTTTGTTGCCTCTTTACAGCCTGAAGTACGTGCAGGTGGAGAGTAACGTTTATTCCTGCGTGGAGATTTTTATAACCAGCCTCAAAACACAGAATTAAATGGACTAGAAGTGACATGAAATAGAGTCCAAATGCCCGCAAAACCAACGAAAAAGTGACTGTAAACTCAACATGAGACAAGGAAATCAACAGAACCCAGAATCTACTCAAGAGGTTCATCAGAACATAAACACCAAAGGAATAAACCTCCTGCTTTCCGAGGCTATCGGTGACACCGGGCACTACATACAGCAGCCCAGAAACAACAGCTTCACTGCCAGAGAGCACTCACCTGTGTTTGGCAAGAGTAAATGAGATAAAGACTTACTGGTGCTACAATTAATGCTCTGTGTAGACAGGAAAGAATAAGACATGCACATGTCTTTCGAGTTTTAGAGAGTGCTCAGGTATAACAGAAGTAGCCAAACCACCACTGATCCCATTTTGGCACTGAAGCTGCCCAGAGAACTGCTGGGGGGTTACCATGGCCCATAAAAAACCCCATCACCTTAACTCGCTAACAAAGGAACAAAGGTATTAAGCACAATGTTTTTACTTAATGAATGGGTATTTAACTAATTAGGGAGAGCTTAAAGCATTACAATCTAGTTTGAATACTTGCAATAAAGCCAATCCAACACTGGAGCAATGAGGGGGTTGATTTTTATGTCAGTAGAAGTAAATTCCTAACCCAGTGTCCTCTGGACAAGTTTTAATTGCTGTCCCAGAGTGTCCCCTCATGCCCCAGAATCACTACATGATGAATAAAATTAACAAAACTATTCCAACTATAGCGCCTGCTGACAGCTTGTTTCAAACCCTAAATCATTGCAGCACCAGTGCACCCAGGGAGTGGTATTTCCAAAGATAAGGAACACCAGTGAGTAAAGTGAAGCTATCCAGGGGTCTGGGTGTTTGAGATGTTTTACAAGGTTTTGCCAGGTGTAGTACAGAAAGCATTTCTCAATAGAGATGCACTTCTCCCTAAGCTACAACTGTTTGTAATCAGTTTTCTCACTGATGTCCTTCCACACGAGAGGCTGGGTGCTCTGTGGGGGACGGACAGGATGCTGTGTATCAGCGCTGCCAATTTTTCCATAGCTTTACGGATTGTAGCACCCAGCAGGAGCACCGCAGGCTGCTGAGCTTAGCAAGGACTCTTCTGAGCATACCTCCAAGTTGGTACTGAAAAAAGAAGATGCTCCTTTTAGAATGAAGCAATCTGGTGAAAATACACCTCTACTGTTTTCTTTTTGGTTCTAGAACCAAATTCCATCATCGCTTACAAATTTGCCCAGAAGAAAAGAAAATCCAGCCTAATTTCTCCACTTTATACCTTATTCCTTCATTCACTACACCCGATCGCCCATTGTAAGGAAAAGCCCCTATGGAAATGCAAAGCTCATAGAATACCTGTTGACCTTCCACCTTATACTGGGCTCATGGAGGTTTTGGTAGTGGAGCAGAGGCTGCCCCTGTGAGGAGTGGATGGGGTGGCCCCATGCAGAACATGGCCAATTGCAATAGACACACGAGCCCCACTAAGTCAATCAGCATAGCTAGGGGCAACTCTGAACCAAGTCAGTAACTGAATGTTCATGTCAACTAGCAAAAAAGTCCTTAAGTGGGATCCACTTTGCCTATTCTTACAAAGTTTCACTGTAGAATGGGTATTTGTTCAATATCTTCTATTTATTCATCATATTTTCTGGTGAATCAACAAGTCACGTAGAGGTGAGACTACAACAGCAGAGGAAAGCAAAAGAACAAGTTCTTCAGTTATAACAAAAAATGATGACTTGAACAGCAGAAGCAACAAAAGAGAAAGTAGAAGCAGTACTGCAGCCACAAGGAGAGTGAATTCATTGTGCACAAATAACAACACATAAAGTAGTAACTGATGATTGCTCATAGAGGAGCCTTCCACAGAATCACAGGATAACCATGATGGGAAAGGACCTCCTAGATCACCCAGTCCAGCCATCCCCACACTCACAAAAACCTCAATACCTGAGAGACTGACAAACATAAACTAACCCCCTCCCTGCTGCCACTCAAGCAGGGCATGAAGCACCACGGCTACACGGTTCTTCAACCCCTCCAGGGATGGGGACTCCACCACCTCCCTGGAAAGGCCATTCCAGTGCCTGACCACTCTTTCCATAAAGAATTTCTTCCTTAGATCCAATCTAAACCTCCCCTGCCTCAACTGCAGACTATTGCCCCTGTTTCTGTCAGCAGTCACCAAGGAGGAGGCCAACAGCCACCTGTCTACAACCTCCCTTCAGGTAGTTGTAGAGGGCACTGAGGTTCCCCCCTCAGCCTCCTCTTCTAAAAACCAAACATGCTCAGACCTTCTCCTAACATACAGTCTATTCAGATGTTACTGCTGTCAATCTTTTTATTCTTAGAAATAGCATTTATTAAAAAAACTCCACACAGAAATCGATGTCACATGGTATCACAGGTTTACAGACTACTAAAATCCACTCCAACGGACTGAACTCGAGACAAGCATTAACAAAAGCAGCTCTACACTACAGTTACTGCTTAAATAAAGTGCTTGGGCCATTATCATTCTGAGAAGCACAAACAACATGACAAGAAGGTACAGTGAGACTAGAGGGAACAGCAAGACTGACCGTCTTTCAAAGAACATGTACAGGACAGTACTTAAATCATGTATAGGTCTGGAAACAAATGAAGGCAGTTCCTGGCAAGATATAAATAAGGGAAAGCATCTTTCTCAACTGAAAATAATTTGATTAGGGGTGTAAATAGGTTAACACTAGTAAAAAAGACAGACTTAAGACACCAGACTGAAAACAAAAGCAAGAAAGGTAAAAACTAGGAAGTTAGAATGACACTTAGAAAAATCTCCTACAAGGAAAATTATAGTTGCTTGGTTTTCAACAAGTATGTTGTCATTTTTCACACGGGAATGTTTTTCAATGTCATGCCAAAGGCAGGCAAACACATTTTGTACGTTGCTACGACTGCGTGGCAAATTCACCGAGCTCCACTATAATCTCCCTAGAGGAGAGATAGCACCTTTATTGCCTAGAACTCTTTACATAAACTCAGACTAATGCACACTGTAGGCAGACAGTCCTCGCAGTCTGGCAGATGGGCAGCATGACCTACGAGGTCTTTCCCCATCTCCACATTTTAGCATTCTGTCACTTCTAAACGCTGGTTTGGGGCTAGAATTGGAGGCAGGAACAGTAAGTTAAAAATGTTTATCTTAAACTGAATTAAGGTAGATGGGGGCGATTGCAATGTCACTCATCGAGGAGGTAGTAAACGGCACATTTACTGATGAGGAGTAACAAATAACACCCCACTGAAATACCATGGTTGTTAGATTATAGGGTTACCTTCTAGTTACAGATTGCAAGATGTTTTCTTAAGTGTAAAATGCAAAACTCCAAGATTCTACCATTTGAGTATGTTATTAGAAGTGACCTAGACAGGACTAGGACAGACCTGTGCTCTCTGCATTTACTGTATGAATCTTATAAGTAAAAGGCATTTATAGCACAAAATGAAACAACCTTTACACAGAGCCAACATTGACCTCTCTCTGTCACTGTATTGAACAATGACTGTGACAATCAGAATCATAAAACCTAAAACCTGTCAGAACTCATCTACTAAGATTGAGAAGATGGATTTGCAAATCAATTAAGGGAACTTCAAATGTCACAACAACCTTTCAGGCATTAACATGATCCCCCAAAACAGTGGTATATCAGATGGTTCATGATGTCAAGGCAGCCCCTTCCTATAATAATTATAATTATAATCATCATCAACAATATTAAGCATCTCCTGGAAGATTGTCCAGGACCTAACAGTGTTTTGTTTCTCTGTTTTTAATGGGAAGGCTCCAGGCGAGGACTGTCAGAAACAAGCTTTGGTTACTGTTAGGAGGGGGAAAAGCAAACATTTCTTGGCAAAGAAAGCAGTGGAAGTTATGCACTGTACATCAGGTGCTGGGAGAGAACACCTGGAAAAGCACAAAGCATAACGTTTAGTAGCACAGATGGAGCTGCTTGCTTAAGGCAGGAAGGATGTAGATATAAAACAGGCATCAGAATCAAAGAGTGCAGTCCTGAAATTATTCAGCCTTAGGAGCTGTCACATCCCAATCAGATTTCCCTTGAGCCTGTACAACAGTGCTTCAACCTCAAAAAACAACTTAGCATCTATCTCATGCAATCAACATTCAGACACAAGGCAGCTTTTAGCAAAGAACCCTTGGACAGATGCAGTCTCCTCCTACCCTGTCTTTTAGGCACCAGTTCCACCCTCCAAAGGAAGCAGAAATTTTTCAACACATTCCCGTCACCCCGTAAATCATGATGCCTGCCAGAAAGATCGCCTTTACCATTCTCAGCCTGTTGTAAATCCTGACTTTCGCCATAGGACGTCTGGGGAATATTAACACCTAATCTGATGGTTCATTCCAAAAGCTAACCAACTTCACAGGCAGGTGCACCAATTCTGAGCACCAACATATAAAACCCCACTGCAGACCTGACCCTGATACTAAATAGATGTTTGGTTGGGAGGACAAGAAATGGGAACATCATGTGCTTCAGAGGAACGGGAGAAAAATGACATAGAAAATATTACAGCAAGAAGAACACAGAAACTGTGGGAGGCACCAGTTTTTTTAGGGCAGCTGTAACAAGGAGAAATCTTTATGCTTTATGACACATTTTGAAATGTCGTCTTCAGTTACAGTGAAACCTCTCTACTCACACAGCAAAAGAGGTCCAAGATTCTCTTGCTACCAGCCCACCCACTACTGAAGTAACGTAGTTTTCCTCACTTACTAGTTCAGTACTAACTCGATTTAATTAGTACTTCAGATTGTAGATAGTAGATAATTCTTCAGATTGTTGATAGTTTACTTGTCTCTTTACAATATACTTGTTGTTTCTAGAGAACACCAATGCATCCTCGTTTAAAATCAAATTGCTATTTTACATTCGGTGAAGCCACACAGAAGAAAGCAAAATCCTCTTTTCCTTCCTCTGCAGCAAACTGTCTGGTTTACCTAACCCTGCCACCAAAACCAGCACCCTGCATCTGCATATGGGAAAATAAGGATTTCCAGTGGACATAACAAAAAGCTAAGTGAAGTGTTTATCAAAATATTTTAAAGTAAAACATTTACAACTAGTAGGACACATTGATGTAAACACAGGAGAAATCTGTCAACTCCCTTGTTTTATTTTATATGCAATATACAATATCACGTTATTGTACAACATTTGGTGGAAGGCAATAATATATTCTATTTATGTTTATCCAATACAGCTTATAAATACTTCTTAACTTCAAATTTAGACCTCAGTTATATACCTCTCTAGAAATAAGACTCATATGCAGTGTAGTTATCTCTCACTAACTATAAAACTGAAGCATTTACACTATGTTTTAACCCCAGACACGTAGAACTATGCATTTGCTTCCTAGAAGCTCACCAGCTTCTATTAAAGGGTGGTCTTTCCCATTCATCCGCAAGAAGCACAAAAGATGTGTGCTCAGAGGGCTTTCATCCAGCTCAACAGAAAAGTTCCCTTTAAGTCGTTACCCCCCACTCAAAAAAGAAGTCTAATGCTTCAAAGTTAAACTGTAAAAACATGCCCAAGGATTTCCTTACCGGAACTAAAGACTCAAATGCATCTTGTTCCCGATTCTCAATAGCTGAAATTGTTTTCAACCAGAGGAGATAGCTTGAAATATCAGACATTTCAGAATGCTCCATAGCAAAAGCTGCAAGATTAGTAGGACTGAGGTGAGGCAGACTTTTAAAAGGAGGACTTCAGCAGTGTTACATAAAGTTCCTAATTAGATCCTTGGTACAAATTGCTATCCTAAGAATAAAAAGTTAATCAAAAAGACTCATTGGAAGGATAGGAGGGCAAGATTAGAGTCGAGACAGCTGTTTCGCTCTGGGATATTCGTGCTACTGCCTAACTAGATGGTGTTCCACTATTCAGGAGTGAAAATCCATGTGTGAAGTCTGAAGTGCTCCCTTTGTGTTGCTTATGACGGCACTGTCCACAGCTGGCTTTCCTCACTGGAATGTAGAGGATCAACCTGCATCTGTAGTCCAGTGCACCTCACTCTCACAGAGTAAGTGTGTTCATGAAAAGAGGTACTCAATATAGATTTGATGTGAGAGAAATGTAAGGTCTTTTTGATCCCAAAGAGTAAGAATCAAGCTATGAAGACATGTTTACTGTGACTAAAACTAAGAAAACTACCCTAGCAACCACAGGAGAGTGATGGATGTTTTCTTATCTCTCTGTATGGATGCTATTCCAGTCTTTATTGCCAAAGTGATGTTGAACAGCTGAGACTTCTCTTTACCTGTCTAGGTTTACTTTCCCTGCACTTCTGGGTGGCATTATCATCCTGCAGAAATGACAGGACTTTCAACCTCCAGCAGACAGATTTGTTTGGTTAACCCACGATAAAATCCCGAGCCCACAGAAATCCTGATGATTTCAATAAGGTTGGGATTTTAATGACAGCATCTTCTTGGGAGGATGATAGGGCCTATGTGTGGGCTGGTGTTTTGCTCATAAAGAAGGCTGACATTACACAGATTTTCTGGAACTAGATGTTACCCCATCCCAAAGATCCTCTAAAGTAAATCCAAATGTCAGAGATGCTAGGCAGTCATGATGAAATGGAAATATCAGGTATAAAGGGTGAAATACTGGAAATAACAACTTTTAGATTCCCCAGTTCCTGATCTTCTCATAAAATCTGCTTTCAAAAAAGAAGTAGGGAAGAAAGAGTGAGAAGAGAGAGAGATGTAATTACACAGTAGTATGAACAAGGTTAACAAAAGGTGGCCTTATACACTATGTCCTTCTCCATGTATTGAACTTCTTTTCTACTAGCAAAAATTTGATTTTGGACTCCAAATAGTCAGAATCAAAGTTAATTGGCAAAATATGTAAGAAGAAAAATATATTTGAAAAAAACCCAAAAATTAGCAATTAATACCGATTGAAGATGGAAAATTAAAAAGAAAGAACAAAAATCATAAAGAATTGCCTGGTTTAAATGAAACTACTTTACATCAAAACCCTTGAGAGCTTTTTACAATAGAGAATAACTGCTATTTCTTCAAAACGTGATATAAAATTCTTTAAAGACAAAACCTGTAGATAGCTGAAGTGAAAACTTTGGGTTCTGTTTCCAAGCAAAAAAATTTTGAGAAGATCTAAAGAACATTTTGCAAGAAACCTCTACAATGTAGTTTTGCACAATGGAAATGAGAGAAGGGAAACTGTGAGGGGCTTCTCCCCCTGCAGCCCTGCCCCTACTACTGCTATGGGCAACAGCAAAATTCTACATGAATTTTACTCTACAAATACTTCAGTACTAACTCAAACAATATCCCTGCAAAGTCTGTTTCATCACATATCTTACTTGACCAAACACAATCGTTTAGTAGTAATTCTTGATACAAGTGAACTACACATAGCTCGTGCATATACAACACAGAACATTTCCTTTCCTTTACAACTCCTTCCTAACTAAGCAGTCAGTACATTTTGTAGTAGAATGGCTTGGATAGATCGTTGCTTTCACAGTTGTTGCTATCGTATCACAATTTAATCACTACCATTTGATTCATAGAAAAGTGGAAGACTTAAAAGTGGAAGCATTAAAAATTAGTCAATTCTTCATCAGTGCCAAGAGCTAATAAGGGAAGTTATCAAAAGGGGGATGGTTAGCAGATCAGGGGAGGTTCTTGTCCCCCTCTACTCTGCACTGGTGAGAACGCATCTGGAGTATTGTCTCCAGTTCTGGGCCCCTCAGTTCAAGGAAGACACAGAGCTGCTGGAGGGTGTCCAGCATAGAGCA
>VZRI01002621.1:23349-79368 GCA_013397515.1 Upupa epops
CTGTGACTTGGTCTAGGTGATTCTGCTGTGGCAGGGGGATTGGATTAGATGATCTTTCAAGGTCTATTTCTATCCCTAAGGACTCTATGATGTTTTAGGAGGTAGAATAGATCCCCTATTGGAAAAGGTTATGATTAGTTTGTCGTATTTCTTACTAAGCTCAAACAATAATTTAATTTAAGGGCTTTCTGTACCTGTACATTTTAGAGATTCAAAGGGACTCTGACAGACACAGCTGAGCCCACCAGCCAAGCCAGTGGCACCTCTGTGAAACTGTGTTTAATAAAAGAAAATGCTGAGGAGGAGAGAATGAGGTAACAACAGGACAGGAGCATACAAAGAACTGCATAGAAGGCATACCCCCCCAAAGCCACCTTAGTCAGTGGATGAGCCCATGATGAAGCAGGTTCTCCCTCAGAGGGGCTGTGGCCATGAAGAAAACACTGCTTAGGAGGAAATAAGTAGGAAGGAGCAATGGAAGAAAAGTGTGAGAGTGAAGGAGCAGCAGAGAGAAGCTGTTACATCCTGACTCATACAGCTGCACCTATAGGTTACTGCTGTAACCTACAGCAATAACAAAGGAGAGAGTTGCATCTGAATGAAGCTTGGAAAGTGAGAGGACAGGTTTTGTTCTCTAGCTCTCTTTTGTTTCTCAATACTCAAAGGAACAATTAAATCTTTGTGTGTCTTCATGACATGAACTTCCACAAATGGAGTCTGTTTTGCCTGTGACAGTAATTAGTGAGCAAACTCCCTATTTTTATTTCAGTTCATGAGATTTCTCGCTCCTGTTCTTCTGATTTTAATCCCCTGCCCTGCTGCAGGTGCTCGGCTGCCAGTTGAGGTAAGCATACAACGTGACGTACCACACAAGACAGTAGATCAATCTTTAAACACATTTCAGGAGACACAGTAAACATTGCATTGTCGAATAACTAACGCTGTTCTGATATCTCTGTGAAACCACTATAGACATCTAATACCTCCAGTCAAGGCTGTGATGATAAAATATGACTAAAGGTAATGAATCGAGATGATAGTATCATGCAAGCTGATACCAGTACACCAAATAAAAACTCATCCGGTTTACACACAGAGGCCCATCTGCTCCAGGTACACCCTTTTTTCCCTTTTATAGGAAAAAATTGTTTATTTCTTATAGTTCTTCATAAGTTCATACAATAGTTTAATTAACAGAGTACCTACACCTGAGTACCCAGCGACAGGCTGAGTTGGGGCTGTTCAATCTGGAGAAGAGGAGACTCCAGGGAGCTCTTAGAGCAGCCTTCCAGTACCTGAAGGGGCTACAGGAAAGCTGGGGAGGGGCTGCTTCCAAGGGCTTGAAGTGGTAGGAGGAGGGGATGGCTTCAAGCTGGAAGAGGGGAGGGTTAGGCTGGAAGTCAGGAGGAAGTTCTTCACAATGAGGGTGCTGGCACACTGGAACAGGTTGCCCAGAGAGGTTGTGGCTGCCCCCTCCCTGGAAGTGTTCAAGGTCAGACTGGATGGGGCCTTGAGCACCCTGGTCTAGAGGGAGGTGTCCCTGCTCATGGCAGGGGGTTGGAACTGCATGATCTTTAAGGTCCCTTCCAACCTGAACCATTCTAGGAATCTAATACATTTTCCTTTCCTAGGAAAAGAAGCCTTGAAGGTTGCTTCATGTTTTCCTTATATGTGTAATGCCATTTATAATACAATTTTATTTCTGTGAATACCTGGACTGGCTATTAATCAAGTAAGAGTTAAATAATTCAACCAGTAAGATTACCTTTTATAATTTGATATGACACATCAGCAGGGATTACCTGACTGTGTCTCCATCAAACAATGTTAGGAATTACTTAGCCCTATGTCACCATTTCACTCCAACTGGGTTACTTCCTCTCTATGCAACATTAAAATGCTTAATTTTAAAAATAAATTGTAGGTTCTCTAAAGCTTCTTTGGAGTTTTTCCAGAGGCTGTTTTACAAACCTCTAATAGTGAATTTTCAGTCTAAGGTACATAAGAATAGCACTCTGATTGCTAAGCCCTGCCTGGCATCACAGTGGCTGAACTTTTACATCCACCAGAGCTTTATCATTCTTTCAGACCAACTGGAATCCTACGTCATATTTGCTGGAAGACATGGTCCAGGGAACGTGCTCTTGAATGAACCATTGATGCTGAGGGATATAAGCATGGACTGAAGGCACTCTGTGTTTCCACAAGGAACATAATGGGAGGTGTTTTTTTTTCCTTTTGAGGGGATGGAGGGAGCAGCTTATCCAGTTGTGTAAGAAGACGTGATTAGTCTCTGTATGTCTTTGTGGGGGGGCTTTTATTTTGTGTGAATCAAATGTGTTTTGCTCTTTTTCTCCAGATTGATTTAGTTTTCATTTTTGCCTGCAATTTATAGGTGGTTTTTGAACCCTCCTTGTTTTGCTCTTGGTTTGGTACATTAGCAGTATTAACTAAATTGGTTGTTTAGTTTCATCTAAGGATAAACTCTTCACTATCATAGAATCATTAGGGATTGGAAGGGACCTCGAAGGATCATCCAGTCCAATCCCCCTGCCACAGCAGGATCACCTAGACCAAGTCACACAGGAACACAGCCAGGTGGATCTGGAACATCTCCAGAGAAGGAGACTCCACAACCCCCCTGGGCAGCCTGTTCCAGTGCTCCGGTACCCTCACTGGGAAGAAGTCCCTTCTGATATTTATATGGAACCTCCTAAAGCAGTAACCTTGGAAAGACTGAAATCCTATCAACATACATAGGCTTATGGACCTAGGAAGTCACTGATCTTCCAGCTAGGGTACTAGGGTTGATAACATAGCTCTGTATTAGACACAAGCAGCAAAGGACCTTGTTGGTCCAGTGGAGAACATATTCCAGATACCTTTCCACATAGACAGAGCAGCACAAACCCACTGTGAACCAGCTAAACATTAGAGTACTCTAACACAGGGTGTAGGTTGGTCTACTCTAGCAGTTGCCTATAGAACTAAACTATGAAAGTGGTTGAAATGCAAAGCTTTCCCTCTGTTCTACTGTACAATCCACAAGATGTTGATTAACCTCCTTGCCTCAGCCTTCCCAGTCAGAAACAGAACAAACACTGACCTAACTCACAAATGTACCAGAGAACACAAGAATCATATCGCTCTTCCCTCTGAGGCACTCTAAGAAATGTCAAGACATCATGCAGTAATGACATCTGGAGAAAACATAAGCAGGATCAATTTTGCTTTGATCACCTCTCCAGCCCCTTGTTGTTTGTTCAACAACTAATACTTCAGATGGCAAAAAGAATTTCCTGTGTCTTAGTGGGTTTTTATTGCTATAACTATTAATAAAAACCTAACCAACCTCCTTTACCCCTCATGCCCCTGCCACCCGACGTTTCTGATGTGGCAACTCTGTTCCCTTCTGCATTTTGCTGGCTTGTCAGATTTGCTGAACCTACAAGTGCAAGAGGTAACATGATGAAATAGAAACTGGCAGAAAGTACATTAAAGTTATTATCACCTGAGGACAAATCCTGGCAAGTGAACCACAAGAAAAAAGACTTCCATCTGGAAATGAGACAAAGAGCAGACAGGTAAACTCTGTGATTCCACTACTCTTTTGGCAGCTGTTGAAAAATGAGAAGGTACAAACAAGGTATGAAAAACCCAAAACAATTACAATGAAGTAACAGGGCTCTTCAAATAGAAGACAGGAAGGGACAAAGGTGAGAATGAAAACAGGTACTAAATTTCCCTAGTACCAAAGTCTCTTTTGAAAGGACATTACATAAAGGAGACCTTTTCATTAGACCTGACAAGTGCTACCATCAGAAGATACAAGGACCCAATAATTACGAATCTTAAAAGCTTTTTGGGTTTTGGCTATTCAGCAAAATATTTTTGCAATTCTGCATTTTCACTCGCCAGAAATAGCCGATTCATTCAGTTCTGTGTTCTCTGTATGATTAACATAATGTTTTATGCCTTGGTACGTGGAGTAGTTTAACTGGTAGACAGCAAGCGATGCTGAAAACTAAAACAACTAGGAGCCATAACCTCAATTTTCAGCACAAATGATTTAAAGAGCAAAGTATGAGTTCCAGGTTTGTGCTGACTATGCAGACTTAAGTGCACCTCACTACAACCAGATCTACTGAGAGTACTCCCATGACAACTCAAAGGAAAGAAAAAAACTGCAGAAGACAGTGTTTTTGAAGATTGATGCCTGCAGAAGGGATCCAATTTCTACTTCTTTATATTTGCAAACTAATAACTGCTCCAGAGGCAAATGCAGTACACCACGACTCTTCTCATTATATATCACAGTATCACAGTAATGATGAGGCTGGAAAAGACCTTAAAGATCATCCAGTCCAATCTAAATCCAACCAAACCAAGTAAACCTAACATCTGACATCTAGCTCGTGCCACTCAGCACTTCATCCAGCCTAACCTTGAACACCTCCAGAGACAGTGACCCAACCACCTCCATGAGCAGCCCGTTCCAAAATCAGATCACTCTTTCAGTGAAAAACCTCTTCCTAATGTCAAGTCTAAACCTCCCCCGATGGAGCTTGAGACTGTGACCCCTTTTCCTGACTCCAGTGTCCAGGAAGAAAAGACCGATCCCTGCCTGACTCCAACCACCTTTTAGATAGTTATAGACAGTATATAGCACAGCTACAAGTACTAGCCAAATGCAACTCCAACAAACTAGTTGTGCCCCTGATCAAATCTCTGTAGGTTTTGACTTCTTTAAAATCATTAAAGATGTCAATAATAACAGTAAAAATGTACAATAGTGATGTGCACGTTATTAAATTTGTCAAAATTCCTATAGGCCTTTTTTTATCCCATCCCTCCTCCCCCAGGAAATGACCAATGTTTGGTGTGTTCACTGAATGCCCAGCCAAGCGAGTGTTTCCAAAAATCTGACAACTTGGAAGTATGAAGAGGTGGCACTCTCTTCATCCATCACTTTCTAACCCATCCTCCAATTTTGTGTGACTACGTCTCTAGCCACTTGTTACTGGTTATTCACCTGCAAACAAGTTCTGCCCATAATCAGTCTCCTGATAGTGTTATTAGTGATAGGACAAGGGGCAATGGGTGCCAGCTGGAACAGAGGAGGTTCCATATCAATATCAGCAGAGACTTCTTCCCAATGAGGGTGATGGAGCGTTGGAACAGGCTGCCCAGGGGGGGGTTGTGGAGTCTCCTTCTCTGGAGATGTTCCAGACCCGCCTGGATGTGTTCCTGTGTGACTTGGTCTAGGTGGTCCTGCTGTGGCAGAGGGATTGGACTGGATGATCTTTTGAGGTCCCTTCTGATCCCTGATAATTCCATGATTCCATAAAATCTTTGAAAAAGGAGCAGTGCCATTACCACAACTGAATGAGTCACAAGACTGCAAAAGTTCTTATGTGTTTCCTATACCAATGCATGAGCATTGGCAGCATGAACAGCCAGAAAAACATCAGTAATCTGCAAAGGACCCTGTATTTAATTCATGCATTTAACAGATTTTAGTAGATTTCTGCATATAAAGGTTTTTCTGCAGGTTAGTGCAGGGAAATCTACGGACATCTCCCGCAGTCTGGAATCAGGAGCTGTGTGCTGTTCTGAAAAGGCAGAGATGTACACGTGTAATGAGGAACACTGACTATGGTCAAACTGCTTAGATCTTTCACTTCTAAGCAACTCTGTATTCCAGTAGTTACAAAAGAAGGTTAAAATCCTTGCTTTGTCCATCATAAGAAACTGTGACCTGATTATCTGTCCTGCTTTGGTTTGCGTGTAGTCACTTAAACAATCCTAATTCCCATATAAACATATCCAATCATCACACGGATTGGGTACTCTCTAACCAGGCATTTTCAGTGTTAGCTTTCCTCCCTTTCCACACACAATTAAAAAAAGAAACAGAATTCAAGTCATAGGGGTAAGAAATTTGTGTTGCTAGAGCAAAAATATCCACTCACTAAGAAAACCCCTCTACAGAGCCACTACTGTACTGATGAGAAAACGGAATTTCAGAACTAGTCTAAATTTTAAAAGCTGTAGCAGTTTGGTTTTGGGGGTCTTTTGGGTCTTGTTTCAGCTTTAAACTGCGTCTTATTTACCTGGCAATTCAAGTCTTGGAGGAGTAAGCTATTGGACATTAAAACACCAGATGTGTGGCTCTCTAGATTCACGCTTTAGGAAGCCCAAGGTCTGAGATCTTCCAGAACCCAGTAGCAAATTTATCAAGGACTCTGATTTTTGTAACTGCCCTGTTGAATACCTAGATAAGAAGTTTTGTTCTCGTAACATGACATTTGCTTGTCTGAGTCTGTTTACCTGAGTGCAGTCTCCAAAAGCCAAATTCAGCTGCAACAACCGACGTGTGACAAATGATTTCTAGACTCATGACTGCAAAATGGATGATGTATTTTGGGAGAACCCTGGCAGGAAAGAGAGAATAGAAAGGGAAAGGGAGCAAAGTGTCCCTGAAACTACCCAATTTCTTACTGAAGCACTACCTTTCACTTCTGAATTCTTGAGGGTACCAAAGAGTACAATACAAGTTTCTGCACTTAGTACAGTGAAGCCTCCGAGCATGACTGCGTTGTCAAAAGGAAAGCACACACATCAGAAGGCACATTAAGTGTGACTATCCTTGAAAGGGGCAGCTTTGTGCTATCTTCTGGGATACATCCCTTGTCACATGCTTCTGCTCCGAGCCTTGTGATGGTGCTAGAAGCTGTGCTGGTGGACATCAAGCTGGCTCCTGAAATAGGTCTCCCAAACACCTTATTTTTTTTCTAGTTTAAAGTTTCTGGAGTACCAGTTCTCTGGGCTCAATGTACAGTCAGCACAACGAAGGCATCAAAGGGTAAGGCCAGGACCTCACTCCTCTGGCAACCACTCTTAAGTGGAGCACAGCTGCATTTTTCCTTCACAAAGCTGTCAAAATCAAATACTTCACAAAATAGACCCTACAGAGTGAAGATAAGTAAAAACAGAGCCAAGGCCATACTTACAGTTTCAATAAATATTTAATGTGCTAGCAGGTGAGTGATGACTGCAAAAAACACCCTCCTCTGCTCCCTCAAAAGACTTGGACAAACCAGTGCAGGGATAAACAGCAAAGCTTTCTGTGATTGTCCGTGCTGCAAATTCCAGGTCAGTATGGAGGAAGTGTTTATTCAAATTTAAATGAAAAACAAATGTAAACAAAGAGGCTTAAAAGCCTCTGTTTAACTGTTTTCATGCCCGAGTGCAGCATAGCTGCTCTACAATGTCAGTAACTGGAAGCCTACAGCACTGCTCCATCCTGCTCTCGTTTGAAATGCATAATGGAAATCATTTGCCTGATGTTCTGTTTGACCAATTGTAAGAGCAATTTCAGCTGCTGAAGCAACCTGCTTCTCCTTGCACACATGCTTCATCAAAAAAGTGAAACTCCCTAGTAAAAGTAGAGTAGATCTAAATGCAATCCAGATGTTATTTGGCTAAACTGGAATTTGTACTGCATTCAGGACTGGCTCCTGTGACTTAAAAGAAAGCTTAGACCATGATTGGAATTTACCAAAAGGATTATTCTGTTTGTTTTTCTGAGATTCATTGTAGATATTACAGAACCTGTATTTTGAATACATAAAGAAGTCTTGTTTTGATCCCAGTATTTTTAACTCTAAAAACAATGGAAGCTTTTGAAATGAGGTGACTATTGAGGGAATGTATCTGATTAACTGTAGCAGTTCATTAAAATAATAAAAAAGGGTAAATGAATATCTGTTGTTTAATTTATAAATCGTGTTTTAATAATCTGTGGTTTATTACAAAGTAAACACAGTTTTTAAAAGCAAAGTAATTTAATCCGTAATTCATTTTTGGCTTGAGTTTTAATATCCTTCATCCAAAAGTCACATGCAGGCTTGAGGAAACAGAGAGCTAAGCTGGCAAACTCTGTAAATCCTGTCATTACTACAACCAGAACCTCTTTTCAGATTTTTTTTTGTCGGGAACTCTGACATTTTCACAGTTGATTCAATAACCTAGAACTGTAGAGATAGCCATTTCCAAAAGAGAAATTCATTTTCAGGCTGTCTTCAAGTTCATGCCAAAATAGCTAAGACAAGTTCTGTTTCAATCTTAGCCATTGCTCAGCATCCAGCTAGAAATGGTCACGCATCATCCTTCACTTGTTCTGTTTTCATCAGACCAAAACCATCTTGCTGAGTTACTGCAAAGTTTTTGCACTTCAAATGCCTGATTTAAATGTACTGGAACATTAGACAGAAAGCACAACCAACGCTGTCTAATCATATTCCCATCATCTTCAGCAAGCCACAAGGCAGCCCAATTTTTCACCTTTCAGTCCAGAAAACATCCAGTTTATCAACGGTGCTGACACGCCACAAAACACTTCCAGCAACCTCTACCCTCACAGCTGCTAGACAGGAAGACTAAAGTCTTATAGAATCATTAGGGATAGGAAGGGACCTCAAAAGATCATCCAGCCCTATCCCCCTGCCACAGCAGGATCACCTAGACCAAGTCACACAGGAACACAGCCAGGTGGGTGTGGAACATCTCCAGAGAGGGAGACTCCACAATCCCCCTGGGCAGCCTCTTCCAATGCTCCCTTACCCTCACTGGGAAGAAGTTCCTTCTGACTGAAGGTTACTCCTTGGAGTGGGTTACATGACAGACCATAAAATAAGTAAATAAATAAATCTGAAACCTTTTGGGCTTTGCCACTCATGTCCTAGGGAAATATCTCATTGTCAAATGTGATGAACAGCTTACTCATGGTGAATACACACGCCAAATATTCAAGAAGTTTATCAATAGCAGGACCACGAGAGCACTTGTGCGGCAGTTTTGGCCAATTACCAATGCTACAAACAATCCCCTTCCAAATCCTACAATTCCCTTCCCACGTGCCATTTTAACCCCCCTTGAAAAGCCCAGGAGCCAATTTATATGTCAAGGGGAGAAAATGTTCTTGGCTTCTTGAAGCATTGAGGAGGGGAAACTTTGAAACATGGGATTAATTAAATGCAAATCTAAATATGGTGCAACAAATCATGCAAATTAAGCATTAACATATTTATGACTGAACAATCAGCCAGAGCCAAAACGTGTGTAGATAAACTGTAAATCTCTGCATTCATTGGCTAGTACAGTATCGAGCATATAATTATCCTTTCAGTATTAAAATGAAAAAATACAGAACAACCTACACACAAATACTTTCACAGTCTGTGTAACCATGTCTACGTCCCAGCTGCTTTCACTGCTACTTAAAATTAGGTATAATCAAAATTATTAATACCAATGACAGACCTGAGGTATTAATAGGAGACAATATTATACAGAGAAACAAAAGACAACATCATCAATGTTTTCTTTACTCCTTTACAAAACAAAACTACATGGGAAATCCAGGCAGAGAAGGCTGAATTCCTCCAGACACGGTTGAAAACTTTCAATAATCACATCCAGAGAAGGGCGATGAAGCTTGTGAAGGGTCTTGAGAGCAGATGCTCTGAGAGGCAGCTGAAAGAACTGGGATTATTTAGTCTGGAGAAAAGGGGACTGAGGGGAGACTTTATCTCGCTGTAGAACTACCTGAAAGGAGGTTGGAGGGAGGTGGCATCAGTCTACTCTCCCTAGTAGCAGGTGATAGGACTAGAGGAAATTCTTGCAAGCTGCACCAGGAGAGGTTCAGATTGGATATTATGAAGACTATCTTCACTGAAAGGCCTGTCAGACTTTGGAACAGGCTGCCCAGGGCACTGGTAGAGACACCATCCCTGGAGGTATTTAAACAACATGGAGATGTTCTGCTTAGGCACAACATTTAGTAGTGACTTGGCAGTGCTGGTTAATGGTTGAACTTGGTCTTAAAGGTCTCTTCCAACAGATTCTGTGAGTCTGTGATCCCTGGTATCTGAGTCTGCAGAGCACAAAGCCTCATGTCCTTACTAGTCCTTCTTTCTCATTTAAATTTGTATATTATAAAGTCCAAACTGGTCTCAGCAACTTTTGCTTCTGGTCTTTTTATGACTTATCATGTTCATCTTTCAAATCAGAATCATGTAACTAAGGAAACTGTATTTATGAAAAATTGTAATTGCAGCATTTCATGTTACTTCTGACCAGAAATATTCCTTACATCACTAGTGAGATTACTGACTGCAGCGGCCAATGTTTGACCTTTTTATCATAGAATCACTAGGGATCATCTAGTCCAATCCCCCTGCTCCAGCAGGATCACCTAGACCAAGTCACAGAACATCACAGAACAGAACATTACGGACTGGAAGTGACATTAAAAGACCATGAAGTCCAATCCCCCCACCACAGCAGGATCACCCAGACTAAGTCCAGGTGGGTTTCAAGTGTCTCCAGCAAAGGAGACCCCCACAAACTCCCTGGGCAGCCCCCTCCAGTGCCTCGTCACCCTCATGGGAAAGAAATTATAGAATCAGTCAGGGTTGGAAGGGACCACAGGATCACCCAGTTCCACCCCCCCTGCCATGGGCAGGGACACCCCACCCTAGAGCAGGCTGACCAGAGCCTCATCCAGCCTGGCCTTAAACACCTCCAGGGATGGGGCCCCAACCACCTCCCTAGGAAATCCATTGCAGGCTCTCCCCACTCTCACAGTGAAGAACTTCCTCCTCCCATCAAGTCTAAATCTCCCCATCTCCAGCTTTACTCCATTCCCCCTAGTCCTGTCGCTACCTGAGATCCTAAAAAGCCCCTCCCCAGCTTTTCTGTAGCCCCTTTCAGATACTGGAGACCACAAGAAGGTCACCGTGGAGCCTCCTCTCCTCCAGCCTGAACAGCCCCAACTTTCTCAGTCTGGCCTCATAGGAGAGGTGCCAAACATAACCTAAATGTTAAGAATTTGACAACCCTTTCCTGCCTGTGGTAGAAGAAAAAGGTAAAACATGAAAGCAAAAGCTTAGTGTTACCTAAAGAAACTGTCCTGGGAGTGTGTCAGATATGACAGTCAGAGTACTGTAGACTCTTCAAAGTCCTCTGTCAGTCAGTGAGTCTTGGTAGAGGGATCATGAGAGCAGTATTCCTCATGTTGCTGAAGAACCCACTAACACTGTCAGCAGTCTGTAGCTGTCACTTCAAAGATGTTCAGGTAAGTTTACTTCTACAAATGCAGCACAATGATCCATCCAAGGAAAGATACTTCTTCCTAAAAGGAGCTGTTGTTTAAATGTACTGATAAAACATACCAGACTGAGTATCTGAACTTCTGTCTCCAGCTGCTGCTCCGTTTTCTCCTTCTTAGCACTGTCAGGTACACTGAATCTTTAACTATTGACATCTCGCTCTCGATAGCCTTGAAGATTTTAGAAAACTAAATGGAGAAGTCAATTAAACAGCATTATTTGTCTCCTGCTAACTGCTATTTTGCTGGCACTTGAACACACTGACAATGAAAAGATCTCCCTCAGCTAACTGGAACTGCTCTATGTACCTCCACTGCTGGGAGGGACTGGACAAAAGGGTGGCCAGTTGCGTGCGGTAATCTGTGAACCTGACAGGGGTTATCTAAGCTTTCAAAAGACAGGCGATGACTATTTCTTTATGCTGTTAGAGAAGCCAGAATCTCTTGACATAGATCTTCTGCTTTAATCATGTAGCGGGATGCCTTGAAGCTATCTTCTCACCTCTGCTCAACATGCAAAGAGCTCTCCGAGGACACAAAGAAATTTCATTACTAGTGCCAAAGGTCTTCAATGACAAAAGACCATTCTCAGCTCATACCTCACAACTGGGCTGCCCACCACGCTTTTTGATACATGCCACATCTATAAACTAGAGTTTAGCTCCCAGGCCTCCCTATCAGACAACAAAAGAGCTCAATGATGCTATTTCTCCTAGAAGATTTTGACTGCAAGAAAGTATTTTCTGATATTGTTGGAAAAAAACAACCAAACCAATCACCAAAGCTGACACTGACTGTCAGCTGTTTAAAAATCTACACTAGCTTTTGAATCAAAGCACATGTAGGCATTTCTGTGGATGATACATCCAGGATACTGCCTGATACGAGGTGTTTTTTCCTTGAGAACACTTCAAAACAGAAGTGCCAAAGCTTTAATAGATTTAGCTGAATTACAGCTGTGTCCATTATCACCTTCTGCACTGGGAAACAGCCAATGATGGAATTCACTTCTACCTCTTCCTTCCCCTTTAACAGAACAATATTGAGCTCTAGGAATCTGAAATCACACATATTGGAAAGGTGTTTAGAGAATGCCCTCTTACATGTAGACTCCATGAAGTAAAATTTATAGCTTGGACTTCTTAAAACAGCAGCTCAATCTCTGCAATTTTCTTTTCAACCTGTAATCAGCAAGACAGACTTCTATCCCTTCACCCTTTCTTCACAAGAAATAGTCTTCATCACACACCTTGAGATACGTGTTATCAGACATTTCCTATCTGATTAATCAGTAGATTATAAGACCCAGCGATCTATACACGCCACCAGGAAAGTATATCCATTGTTAGAATGTCTCATGCAAAAGGTCACCTCCTTGCCTCTGCACTCTCACCACCCCCTGTCCCCTATTTCACTCAGATGTCTCACAGTTAGCACAACACTGACCTTAGATGTGAAATCATTGAGTGAAACACACAAATTAGATAGAGACAGCCAGTGCACTACAGAGAAGCTAAGAAATATTTCAGGGCCACGAGGACATATAAAACTAGCTATTAACTTCTTTTTTTCTTCTTCTTTTAATTTTCTTTTTAAATAAAAGAAAGAAGAACTGTAAATAAGTTTGTAAAAAAGACTGGAAATAAAACCCCAAATACATCACGGAATAAAATATCTATCTAAACTTGATTCCATCTCAAAATCAAGTGTTTCCTTTTTCATAATTCCAAATACATTTGTCTGGATCTAGAGAGAACATTTTTCTGCCTGCAATTCAATGTGAAGCTAGAAGTAAACACAAAGATGCAAGCTAGCAAGGCAGAACTTCTAAGCCAGTTAAAATATTAATAGTACCAGAATGCCATTCTTTGCTCTGACATGCTCAAGGTGAAGGAACTGCTAAGAAAATGGAGCCATGTCCTCAGCCATAAAAATCAATTTTCTCAGGATCAGGATGAGAAGATGGACAGCAGTGACAGCTGTCTACAACACATCCGAAGACTTAAGGAATTGTGCATTGCGTTTGGTACTACAGTACTAACCATAATGCGTTTTGCCAAGCTGTTACATCTTTCCTATGCTTGAAGTTTATTTCTCACAAAAATGTCAAGCAGAAGAATAATCTGCTTAGAACTTTACAGAAAAAACCCCTCCGCCTGGATGTGTTCCTGTGCCACTTGATCTAGGTGATCCTGCTGTGGCAGAGATTGGACTAGGTGATCTTTCGAGGTCCCTTCTGATCCTTAGTGATTCTATGAAGCTGTTCCTAGCATGTTTATTATCATATTTACACATAAATTTCCCCTTTGTTAGGCCAGCAAATATAACTTTTTCACAATTGTTTCTCAAGTTGGCAAGAAAGACGGCAGTTTCCCATTCAGCATAACCATCAGAAATCACTGCTTCACCTCCTATCCCCAGACTACAAGCTCTTATTGAGGGCAGCTCTCTGATGTTTTACCATACTGCACCTATGCAATGTAATTGACGGTCAGAGCGTATGCACGTACAACAGCATGCACACACACACATCTAGATATATACCCACACTCTTTCCTTTCTTCACAGATCTTGCACAATGCTTACTTTGCACAGAGGTAAGGTGTCTACACAACTCTGTGACACAAAATTATCAAGAGTTTACCAAAGTACGTTAGTCCATCGTTAGGCACAGACCATCAGTTTGCTTGGGGGTAAATGGATTCATTATAGGCAAAACACAATAAAGGGACTTTCCTCAACAGAGTAAGGTAGCTGGCAGTAAGAACGTAAACTTTACAGTGCAGAGATCACAATTAAATGTATGGAAGTACGTGCACCTGAACACTGTGACACTATCTGCACACAGGCAGATGTCATTACACATGCATTGAAAATACTGAAATAGCTTTACCGTGCACCTATAACTTAGATACTGAAGTGGGCTTAGAACTGGCCTTCAATTTTAAAACTTCTAATATTTTTAAAGTGCTTTTTAATATTCTCTTCATAAATCTATACAGTTGAAAACCAAGATACACCATACAGTTTCGTTTCCCCTCAGGCTTTTTCCAAAACAAAAATCTTCACAGCCTAAGAAAATTATTAGAGCTTTACGTAATTCAAATTACAAAACCATCTAGCTCTGTGTTTTATGCATTAACATTGGTTTTATTTGAACGCAAGCAGTCATATGTTCTTTGCATATGGCAGCAAATTTACTGTAGCCACATGCAACACTTTAGTTACCTCATAATAGATGACCAAAGTCAAGAAATAAAGAAAAGGAAGCATAATTTTTTCCCACTTGAAGCAAAAAAATGAAGTTTTTTATGTAAAGCAATCACTTTCAGTCAACAGAGCATCACTTTTTTAGACCATACAACAAGGTAAATAGCAGACCCACTGTCTGACGATCTTCTGCCTTCTTGCTCTTCTGTTCAGTGAGAATATATTAAAACTATTTCCTTCATCCCGAGAGGGTCCACATGTTCAGTGTGGGCTGAAACTGGTTAAACTCTACGCTGTTTCAGTAAGTAAACTTACATCTCAAAAACCTATTTCAACATTAAATTCTGCTTTTTTGGTGTGAAACTATGACTAAAGGATTTGATGTTGACATAATACAAAGCTGTGGAGTGAGCCTGAAGATTCTAAAGGGGAAATTAAAACAAGCATCAGTGGAAGAAGTATTAATGCATTTTAATATCAACATCACGTGAGTGTCACAATGATTTCTATTTCACAGTGGTGGGTTATCAAAGTGTGCAATCACCCTTAGTCTAACTGCTTACAGGTATAGCTACACATCCTAGCCCCTGGTTGGTTTATAGATTAAAATGCCATTAAACAAAAATCTATGGATCTGTTGAAAGCTAAAGAGCTATTTCATATTTATGAAAGATTTCAGTTCCATTTGAAGCTCAAAAAAGGGAAATACAGGTCACACACTGTAGTATCAAAACCTTAAACACACACAACCCCTCCTCCCCTTCTCAATTTGAAATATCCTAATTAATTTTATGCAATATTTGAAACTGAACTGTTAACAGAAGCACACAAACCCCATGACTCAGTGGGGGTAAACGCATCCCTTCTTTACACAGCACAAGGGAATACAAAGTCAGTAGAACTTGCAGGCAGAAACCAAAACATTTTAAGGAGAAATGCGAGTTCCAAGAGAACCCCACAAATTACACAGGCCACAGAGAAGCAATACTCAAATCACAGCCCTTACCAACCCAGAGCCCAGCTCACCCTGACATAGAATTATTGCAGAAGGCACCACTAAACCCAATGAAGACACACAGCATGAAAAGTTGCCAGCATCCCCAAACCTCACTGGAGCATCCTTCTCAAAGTGGCTGGAGAGTGAAGAATTGGCTCACCTGCACGGGGGGTGCCCAGCCACGGGCACAGCCGCACTCTGCCCACCACTCCCCCGAGGTGCCCTGAGGCTTGGCTGAGGATTTGTGGGGGCTCTTCCGCACAGTGTCCCACAAATGGACAAACTTGTTCCTGCTCTGGTTGGCACCCCCAGATCCCCATGACTGGAGCCCCGGAGGATGCTGGTGCCAACGACAGGCGCACTGGGCATCCCCCGCTGCAGGAGGGGGGATGCTCCTGCCGCCCTCCGCCCTGTCGGGCCCCCGGCCGCGCTGCCGGGGCAGGTGTCCGTGCATGGCGCACCCGGGGCTTCCTCTGGCCGGGAAGCATCAACGCGCTTCTCCTCCCTGACGCGAGGTCCTGGTGCCGGGGTAGGGCGGGAGCTGCTGCCCGGCAGCTCTGTGTCAGCACCGGGCTCCACTCGCGCAGCGACTTGACAGCATCCCCGCTGCAGGCAGAAGCAATCAATGCTCTGCGGGGCTGGGACGCCTGCCTGCATCCCTTTCTGGATGACAAACCACAGGAGGAGGGGAAGTAAAACCCACAAGAACCCAACACACCGAAGAAAAAACCGCATTCCTGCAATTTTCAGGAAGATTTAGTATTTCTCGAGCCGACCCTGACACAACTTGCAGGCACCCTGCTGAAGTAGAGTCAGACATACGAGCTTTACAGGCAAAGTGCTTTCTTGTGGACAGAGCATCTTGACAAACTACTGAAAAAGATATCCCTCTGCCAACGCTCCAAACAGATGCACGAGTGTTTATTCCCCCGCATGCCTGCAAAGACCTTGTCATCAGAAATTGTGTCAGAAGATGCAAATGACAAGCTCAGGAAGAATGTTATCTGCCCCAAATGCTAAACCATGGCATAAATGTTGGTACAACCTAATGCATGAAAACACAATGGAGAGAAAGCAATCAGGTGACTTGAAAAAGAAAGGCAGCTAGGAAAGATCTATGCAACACGTTAATAAATCTCCAGCAGCTTATAGACCTGAATACATTTATTTGTATATACACTCTTAAAAATGATGATTGAAGTGCCATCTCTTTAATTCTCCTTTTATAAATGCTTTGGTGCTTGCCAGTCACCCTCTGTACAGAGTTTTCTGTATCTTCCCTCTTGGATTTTCCTTACTAATACAATTATTTCCTTTAAGAAGTGCTGTAATTTTAATTTGCAAGTATATTTTTTTCTCTCTTTACATAGAAGTGTGAGGGGTGTAAGGAGTTTAAAATCTGGACTGATTGCCTCAAGTAGCTGGTGAGGTTCAGGGATACACTCCAGTCTCAGGTGATGAAGTCTCTAGTCCTTTAAGACTTAGTAGAACCTGGATCCTTACATAAGCATATTTCTTTGAGATTTTCTTTTAACCTAAGTACATCTCAGGCACTTTTAACCCTAGAAAATAACCAACTAATTTTAAAAACAAATACAGAAGTGCATCACAGAACCCTTTAATGTCCATTGTTGTCCAACTGGGATTTAAGTAGGGAGAAATTAAACAGAATTCAGAAGTGCTGTGCATAGTTTTACCATTCCACAGACTAAAGCAAATTTACTTTTAAAGATTTCAAAGACAAAGAGACAACAGGGGCAATCTACAAATACACTTTTAAATGAGATCAATGGATTTTTACAAATGCTTTGGTGCAACACGGCTTGATATGATTATTTAACTCTTCCTTAATTACTAACCTAAAAATCCTCAAAGCTTAGACGTTGGCAAAACAGCTAATGATACAACCTGGCACTAATTCTGACAATGCTGTAACTGTGGAGGAAATATTTTGACAGCACTGTAATTCAAATTGACACATGGGACGCTAACATCAGTTCTAACTCCATACTCATTCAAGGTGCTTGTCCCAGACTACACTACAACCCTATTATAATCCAAGATATACTCAGAACTTTGCTGAAAAGTTGAAATCACACACCTGGCTGTGTCCTCTCATCTAACAAGTGCCCAATGGCCAGCACGCTCATCGCTTTGCATACAGTTCCAGTGACTTCATGTTTGAAAAACAGATATTAATGCACTTTAGAATTGCATGTGTAGATATGGAATCCAGCGGTTACAAAGCTGAGCTAAGAGATTACACAAGCTAATCATTGCTCTAGTTAAAGTAATGTAAAGGTGCATAAGACTGAATCCATGCTTTTGCAATTTTACTCAAGCATAGGGAGTAAAGGTGCATGAGCTGTACAAAAGATGCTTTCTTCTAGTGCTCAAGGGTAACTCAATCCTGAGCACCTTGTCTGCCAGAATATAATGTAAATCATTACTGCTTCATTTCCAGCAGGATTACCTCCATGTAAATAATATATCCATACAGCCATTGTGATATTATAAAGCATATGTAATAACTTTTATTTATATTTCATATATATTTGAAAACAATACACGAACAAAGGCTAAGTCAGGTTGTCTTTTCATCCTCATGTGTCTGAATGAGCAGTGCTCATAAGCATAGAACCATCAGATTGAGCCTGGTGGGACCAGGGGCAATGGTTTCAAGCTGGAAGAGGGGAGGTTTAGACTGGAAGTCAGGAGGAAGTTCTTCACAATGAAGGTGCTGAAACACTGGGGCAGGTTGCCCAGGTAGGTTGGGGCTGCCCCCTCCCTGGAAGTGTTCAAGTCCAGAATGGCTGAGGACTTGAGCACCCTGGTCTAGTGGGGGGTGTCCCTGCTCATGGCAGGGGGGGTGGAACTAGATGATTTTGAATGTCCCTTCCAACCTCAACCATTCTAGGAATCTATTAATCAGCTTTATTGTCACACAGCAAGCAGCATGGTTCAATCCAGAATACAAGAATGCTATTTCAGCTTTCTCAAATGACAGTGCAAACAAAAAAACTCCAAACCCCTACTTTAATTATTATAGTTCCATTAAATTATTTGGAGGAATCTAGATAATTGCCAAAGTGAAAGAAAAGTTCGTATAAAATTTTTTAAAGGCCACTCAGAAAAAGATGTAGTAAAAAAAGCAGGGCAAGCAACAGCTATAGCAAGGTTGGGGAGCGGAAAGCATCTACACATTCTGTGACCAGGCACACCTACACTAAGAATACTGTGTAGAGCCACTTGTACCAGAGCACTACAATAGCTACCACAAAGCTGCATAATTTTATACTTTAATGCAGTGACTGACCTTTCAGCAACTTTCTTACACCCCAGCTGAACAAAGCAGAACTGCAAAGGCATCCTCTTGACTGCAGTGTTTACTTCTGTGCTGTTAAAATGCTGTATTTGAAATGGCCTCTTATCAGAACATGGAAAAAGAATTCTTCAAAAGAATTTGACAGCACTGAACTCCCTCTGAACCTACACAACCTTTCTAGGATATTTCTTCCTTAGGAAATCCATAAATAAAAATAGTCTTATTGATAACTTACAGAACTGCCCACTTTGTTTTGAAAAGTAAGTTTGTCACCGCCTATGTGAGGCAAATACGGGATGCACATGTCTATCTAATTGTTAGAGGACACAGTAAGATGGATTGAGAACATAATGCAATTTCATCGGCTGTAATCGAACCGCTGTTTTAACCAGGATGGCACACACTTCTGGACGAACTGGGATTAACACATGGCTCAAATCCACATGCCTAACTATCCTCCTAATTTGATAACAACTGGTGCACAAAGCAAAACCGAACACTGTACAGTACACTAGGTGAACTGCGTTTGACCCGATAATGTTGTGGAAAAATCTCACTAATTTTCTTTTTAAAATATTAAGTAGGCATGACAAAATGGAGCAAATAGATTTAGCTGATACTCTACCAGCACAAATAACTCTAACTGGATTACAGTAATGTTGGACATACACCAAAAATAAACACTGAGAAGAGTTTGCTTCGGGCAAAAATGTGCATATGGGAAACAAAAAGTGCATACGGGAAACGAAAATTATTAATAGAGTTCTGAAAGGGAAGCTAGAAGCACGGGCAAAGATGATTTAGATGTAGTAACAGATTTTTCCCCTCCAACCAAGAGCGCAATGTTATGCAACCACATAAAATACAAAATAAGAGAACTAAACGTTGAGTGGACTGGCTTATTTAATGGTCCTAAAATATCTATAGATATCTCTCTAGAAAGAAAACTAATGAAAGCAATTATTATCATGATAGCAAGGCTGCTGAAATAAGTCAGATGCAATTTTCTTGCAACTGTTTGGTTTTTGTTTGGTGAAAAGCAATTACGCTTGCATAGAGCTAACAGTATTAGTGGTGACACAGGCTAGAAGGAATGGTGCTGATTAGGCTGAGATTAGGCCATAAGCCAAATGATCTGGCAAAACTCATTGCCATCACAGGCCACCTAGGAACTGTTTGGTACACTGATTGATTCCCATGACTATGCTCTATGTAAAATGAACAAATAATGCTTCATTGAATGAAACCAGAGCATAAAGGGTGGGGAAGGGCGTATCTGAAATAAAGCAGCTCAGCTTCTATTTCAGACCTGCCTACTCCTCCCTTTCTCCAGCAGTGCAAGACAAGAGAGGCTTGCAGGGCTACGACACCAACAATTAAATCGTTCTAAGAACTAAAAGAAAGGTAGTTATGTAGAAATTTCACTAAGGAAATTTTATGGCAAATCTATCAATGCTCTTTAATATTTTGTTTACTTTAAAAAGTTTTACGAGCCTTTAAACAAAAGGAAGAGTCTCAAGCTTTGAAGTTCTAGGCACAAATATCAGCACAGCTCTGAGACACAGCTCCCTGCACAACATATCTGTATGATCAAAGGCACGGTCTTTTGATTTTTATGAGAGGGTAGAAAAGCTTAAGGATTATAAATGCAAACATATCCTTCTCAGTGTTAGCTGCATGTCCTAGGGTTAAAAGAAAGGACAGCCATTTAGAAATCAAGATACAATGAAAAAGAAAAATGACAAGGCTTTGGAAGGGAACTATATCAACAGAAGAAAACAACCCTCAGCTGGGAATATTAAGTCAAAGTCAATCATGTCAAAGCTAGTAGAGAACAGAGCAGCAGGTTTACCAATTTCACATCCAAGTGAATCAAAGGATCATGAAATTGCAGTGGAAAGACTGAAATACAAGAGCATTCCATGTCAATACAGAAACATCTTTTACAGGACCTGTTATTTTCAGGTAGAGGTGTGCAATAGCTTGTGGAGTTCTCTTCTCCAGAGAATTCTGTGCACTTTATTTCAGTACTTCAGCTTAAACTAGATTAATATAAAGCCATTAGGCAAAATAATTTAGAAGGAACTGTAACAAAAATTTGTCTAGGAAAGACAGATTAAATGTAGAAGGTGGAGACGATGCCAAGAGTTGCTATAACCATCATTTTCACAAGGGAAATGCTCACCAACACCTCTTTTCCATATGGTGTTCAGGAAAAAGTAGGCCAGATGCAAGGCATTCCCACAATACTTAAGTGTAGACTGCAATTTCACCTACTACCATGAGTAATAAAAGTTCTCTGGCTTGAGTAACTTTGGACGGGTAGTTTGTGGACAAGCACTGCTGAGTCCCTTTAATAACCCTTCGTTTTACAGAGCCTAACACCAGCAAATTGGCATATTTAAGACAGCTTCTTAAAGACGTGAGTCTGCATTTCCAGTTTCTCTAGGAGCTCCATTTCATAACTTCAGTATCATCCTAACACTCCAACGTTCTTTGGTTTTTAATAAAAGCAATATATAGAAATGCTCGTGGATAGTATTTACTTAGAATTCTTGTATCAGGTGTCAGTCACATAAAGACAGTCAGTACCTTAAACTATTCTGATTTGTTTCTGCATTAAATTAACAACATGTTATTTATGACAGATTATTCTGACTTAGAAAAAGGAATTGAACTACGTTGGCTTCAGTTCAGATAGTACCATGAGTAAAAAAATACCATAAATACCCAGGGGATATCCATAGAATAAATTCATCAGGAGATTCTTGGAGTCACATTGCATAAAGACATAACCACAGCTTGCATAAAGAAAGAGGACAATATACTGAAGGTAGAATTTTTGCAGAGGTATATTTTTATTCCATTTCATGTAGCAAATGAAGAATGTCAATTAGCTAATGCAGGGAGTCTTTCTTATTAGTGTCTGCTACTCTATCTTCTTTCCAATCAATTGCTTCCCGTTAATGTTAATTTGAAAGAACTTCCTTCAAGTTCATTAGCAGACAATGAGAAATTGTTTCTTCACTATGAAGCTAATTGTGCTGTGCTCATAAACCACAACATCTTTAAAGACTTTGACACAGTTTGGGCACTGTCATTCAGAGCCAACTGTGAGATTTCACCATAGATAAATAGAGAGCAGAGAGATGTGATCACATGGCACAGCCAAGAAAGATGTTTAATAGCATACATTATCAAGATTTAAAGTTACTAAGCTCTTTCTTCAGCCTTTGAAAAACAAAGACTTGTTTTAAGTGACTAAGAAAAGTTTCACTGCAGAAGCAGAACTATTTGACTGGAACTTCACTGATTCAATATTAAAAGAATAATGAAAAGCCATCACGTTTCTCTGTAATCCATACCTGGCCACCCCTGAGATCTCATTTCAAAACAACGTCTGAAAGGGTTTTGCAATCAGAAATACCAGCGTGTATTTGTAAAGGAATGACATACACATCCGTGTGGTGCACAATTGTATGACAAGCACAGTAATTTAACCATGTCAGGGAGACACAGAAGCAAGATGAACCCTTAATGGTTTTATACTGGTAAGAACTTTAGCCAAAGTCACTCTAGATGTAAGAGGTTTGTATACATTATGGGTACTTCTTTCTTAATATCTCTCTTCATCATGATGGAGTAACAACATTCTACTGGCATCATTTGAAGCACCTATGTGTCATGTCTGAATCTCAAGGGCCTGGACCAATTGCTCTTTGCGTTGGTACAAATAGAAGCTGATGAGTCTACTACAGGACCAACAGGATAAAGTTCTAGAGTGTGTGTTATACAGTAGGTCATCAAACTAGCTAATTGCAGTCATCTTGCTAACTCTATTATGAATGAAACCGAACTACGATGTCTGTATTAGTGGATGCAAAGGCACCTTGCTATTCATAGCTACTCATTTTCAGCAAGATAAGAAAATGTCAAATACGGTCCCAAAATGACACTTTGGAGGACCACCTCTAGGATACAGGTGTATCCTGGTGACAACCTGTGCCATCTCCAGGTGCACTGGATACACGAGAGGAAACATGGTGACGCATCCTTTAAATTGTGAGGACTACTCTTACTTTTATAAAACAATCCAGGAGAACAGTAAACTTTCAGTAAAAATATCACAACTTCTCTTGGAAGCACTTGCTACTTGTAGGAAAACCATGAGGTCTGTGTAAGAGTATCACATGGAAAGCACATTAGCTTGTGAAGATAAAAAAGAAGGCACCATATAGTTTCAAGTAGGAAATTACTTGTAGATAATTCAAATGAATCCAACTCATTTCTGTGTTTGGTAGAAATCTCTGACATTCTGCTTTTCTGCATGCTGGTAAACAGGACTGGAATCATAGAATCATGGAAGAGTAAAGGCCAGAAGAAATGAGCAGCCTGATACCAAAGCCACAACAATCTTTAGATTTCATAGACCTACAGTCCTAAATGAGACATCTGAGCAGCTGAGGAGTGATATGCTGACAAGCAGGTAGTGATGTGTATTGCAGAGATTTCCTCTTGCTTGGCATCGTTTATTGAAACAAATCCTAACATCTAGCTGGAAAAGCTGCTCAAACAGCTCTTGTTTTGAGAAACATTTGCCTGAGTTACTTTCAACTTCCATCTCCTTTTTTGCTTCAATAATCTTCTATTCTCTGATTTCACTATATATTGCTCTTTATTTCATCTCAGTAACCGTTACTTTTGAACAAAAAAATCACTGTTACTCCCATGGTTTTTCAGTCTGTTAATCCAGTTTGTTAAATCATCAGTGGGTTCTTCCATTCTACAGCATTTTACTGTTTTCTTTAAACTTTATTGAGTCTGAAGACAATGACAGTGGTTTAGGTTTATGTGACAGCTACCACTTAGTGTCAGCTTAGCGACCAGCATGCAGTGAAAAAACCCACCCCTGGAAAAGCAACACAGCAAGTTTATATGAAAATATAAACTAAATATGAAGCAAGTATGTGAGGAGTTCTTGCAAGACAGTTCTTGGCAAACTGTATTCATTACTTGCATATCCTGGAGTACACGTCCAAATAGAGTCTAACATCTAGCCACTGAAAGAACAACACAGAAAAGAAAGTCTCTAGCCAACGCACACGATACTATTGCAATAAGATGCACTGTTTCAAAATGATCTGGGTCGATTTATTAAGTCCACATGTAAGACTTGTTGTTCTCCAAAAACAGGTATTTTCTATACTGAAGGATCTTACCTAAAAGTGTTCAGGGAAGACAAACCAAAATACAAACCCAAACACCAAAACATTGCTGAATGACTTTTGTTTCCTTCAGCAATCTGGTCTCTCGTGTTTCAAAATACAAGATTTTTAATTCTCTTTCAAGACCCCAAAACAGCGTTTTGTCTCTACCTTCCAATATCTGAATAGCACTTCAATATTTTTCAAACGAATTCTGAAGTGAGGAAAAACTCAATGGCAGTTGAATACCTACAGAACACAAGAGATTCCACTCATCCATGTTACAGGACCTCATCAAGAATCATTTAAAGGTGTTGTGTTTGCCTCTCTTTACATGATAAACTCCAGAAGGGTATTTATGTTACTGGCACCCACGTTTAGATCCTTGGTGTCTATAAGGATTTAATGTCTGATTTTTATCTATCAATGGAGTGTAATCTAGAGGTCAATGAAGTATCATGTAGCATAGTAACCGACTGCAGTGTTTAAATCCAGCAATTTCTTGAAGAACCTCAGTCATCTAAGAATCCAGAGCTCATTTTTCAAAGGACTCAAAGTAGTGGGAAATTAATTAATCATAAACTCCTTTTATATAGAGGACAACTCAAAAAGGCAGTTCCTCATCTCCTCAGTGGTTGACTAGCTGGACTCTTTCAAGGGTATCTTCACACTAGATAGGCTGACAGACAAATGTGTAGATAGATAAGCCCCATACTTTAAACACACCTGCAAAATAATCTACACATTTCTGATCTTAATATATGCAAGTATTTAAATTATGTTTTTAATGAAGATTAAGAGTCAACCACTTCACACCCTATGGGCTGATCTGATGAGTCACTAAGCTGCTTCTGGAACTTCACAGCTATCTGTAGACTAAGTTAATTCATCTGATTTTGCACTCTCATCCAATCCTGCTGCCTTTCCGGGTTTCTTATATGTTCTTACAATCCTTTCAACCCCTTCAGGCAGTGTGAAGACAGACATCCTGGTCTGTAACTCTTTGAATTTTCAGTTCCTTCCTCATCTAAAGCCACATGGTCCCAGCAGTATGCAACTATTAATTCCATAAAATCCCTGTTTTATAGCACTTTGACTTTAGACTGGTCTCTTGACACCTTCCCCGTGGGGGTAAAAAAAAGCTTTCAACTTTTCTGTACACTAGAAAATGAAGTTACATTAATTTTAAAAATAATATCATTGTCAGTGGCACCTTTATTTATATTTTGCTCACTGCTGAACTCTTTGAGAAGATAATTGCTGCTTCTGTGCTTAAAAAGTTACTTTTTCTCTATTGAAACTTTTAGACCCATTATGATGGTTACTTACTGAAATTATCAGAGTTTATGGACGTCTACGCATTCGTTGCTTAGAGGCAATACTAACTTGTCATAAAATGTTTTGGTGATTTAAAAATAACTTATGAAATTAGCTTTTAATTAATCTTATTTTTTGAACTTGAATATTTCTGTGATTTCCCCCCTCAAATCTTATAAGGATATGAAGTGGAATACATTACATTCGTTACATCACGTCTAGATTCCATGCGTTGATCAAGACTAATTGAAGAGAGACTCTGTGCAACTTTCTGATTATTCTACTGCACATTTTGCACCTAAAACCACAACTTCTTTATTTTCAATACGCAGTATAGCTTTAATACTCTGCTATAGATTTTCTTACCCTATTTTGATGCAGATTCACTACCTTTTGTTCAGTTTGCTTTCAATCGCATCATATTATAGCGTTCCTATGCAGATCACGCCTATAGAGCATGGATTTTCTTCTTTGTAGTAAATTTCCTAGAAGCATGATGCACTAATACCCAATACGCTAATACAAAGGATTACAGTCTATCCATCTGAGTAATTTATATGCATATATTACTTGAATTACAAAAACTGAATAAATTCCATGTCTCAAAGACAAAAATATGGAAATAAACATGGTACAAAAACAGAGCTGAAAAAAATTCCTCTAAAATGCATTGTTACCTCGTGTAACTCACCTATAAATAAAACAAAAGCTAATTTTTCAGCCTTGGTAGCAGCTACGGTTATAGTTTGTATAATGTATATACAATTACAGTCACAGAATCACTGAATTATTGAGGCTGGAAAAGACCTCTGAGATAATCCAGCCCATGACCTGACATCACCACATCAGCTAGAACAGGGAACTGAGTACCCTGCCAGGGACTCCACCACTGCCCTGGGCAGTCCATTCCAGTGTCTGATCACCCTTTCTGAGAGGAAGGGCTTCCTAACATCCAGCCTAGCCCTCCACTGGCGCAGCTTCAGGCCCTACCCTCTTGACATATCAGTAGTTGCCTGGGAGAAGAGCCTGACCCCCACCTGTCTACAACTTCCCTTCAGGTAGTTATAGAGCGTGACAATAAATAAATAAGCACGCAAACAAAAATATATCTATAAATAATAATAATAAATAAACAGAGATCAACTGGATAATCCCAATAAAAATCAACAGTGCTATTAGCTAATAACTCTGGAAAAGTGAGCTATACTTTTCCTGAATTTCTGTCTCTCTGCTAGCAACCACAGAGCATTAGTCTTCATTAAACAGCAAATCTGCAATTATACAAAACTCCACATAAATATGAAAGCATATTTTTAAATAGTTCAGCGTGAAACATGATGACACATCCATCTACCATTTCAATCAAATATAATTTTGTTCCCTCGTGACTAATGACTGATTAGCGAATCGCTTTTATGCTAAAATAACTCTTTCAAAATATGCACTTAAATAGATATAATGATTGCCAAAAAAAATGACAACAGGAAAAGGGAGCACATATCAACAACAATGTTCCAGATTTCTTTCAGGCCGTGTACGTATTGACTCCTGAAGGCAACACACAAAGATGTAGAAGAAAAGTTCAATATGAAAATTTGTCGACTGGAAAGAGGAAATCATTAGTTGCATTCTCTAGAGTTTAGTGCTTCTCAGAAAAGAACTTGGAGCAGCGAGCCTGAGAAGACACTGTTATCTGTGCTGATAATTTCCAAGCTCTGCTTTCCTCCTAATGTTTTCTAGAAGATGCGCTCCTCGAGTTCAGCTAAACTTAGAATTTGGAATGGATGTGAAAGGTAACAATAAAGTTGTCTGTAGGTACACGAGCAACACAGGAGATGAATAAACTTGTGGGGACATAGTGACAAAGGCATTTGCTGTGAACTAGCCGCTTTCTTGTTTATAGGTAAGGTTAGTTCTCTGGCCTCCCTACTCCCTGCTATGAGCCCAGGGGTGGAAGTCCTACCCTACAATAGAGGAATATGAAGCCAGAGAGCACCTACATAAATCAGATCCAGAGAAGAACTGGATGATCCTGTGGTCCCTTCCAACCCTGACTGATTCTATAACTTCTCCCAGTGAGGGTGATGGGGCACTGGAGGGGGCTGCCTGGGGAGTTTGTGGAGTCTCCTTCTCTGGAGACATCTGAAACCTGCCTGGACTTGGTCTAGGTGATCCTGCTGTGACAGGGGGATTGGACTAGATGATCTTTTGAGATCCCTTCCGATCCCTGATGATTCTATGATTATATAAGTCCGTGGGTCTGGATGAGATGCATCCAAAAATGCTTAGAAGGTTGGCAACCATAGTGACAAGATCGCTGCCAACTTTGAAAGGCCATGATGTCAGCATAAGTCTTGGTAACTGAAAGAGATGAACATCACATGCATTTTCAGAAGGGGAAAAGAAGGATGGAGGAAGCTATGGGATGCTCTTCCTAATGTCAGCACATGGGAAGGTTACAGAGCAAATACAGAACAGAATTCACAGTTACAAATTGGAGGCAGCTGTCAGTCCACTGACATTCATAGGAACCTTGGCAGAATGAAATTTTATAGGGATTATCCAGTTGATTTCTGCTTATTTATTATTCTTTATTTCTTTATATAATTTTTGTTTGCTTGCTTATTTATTTATTATCACACTCTATAACTACCTGAAGGGAAGTTGTAGACAGGTGGAGATGAGGCTCTTCTCCCAGGAAACTAGTGATAGGACAGAAACTTGTTGAAGCTCAAGGATGGCAGTGTGGAGTCTGGCACCTTGGGCAGAATAATCTCATGCCACAGCACTGTTTGGGAATTGATGGGCTGGAAGCCAGCTTGCAGAGAAGCACTTGAGGGTACTAATGGACACGTTGAATAGGAGTCAGCAGTGTCCTCTTAGAGCAACAAAGGTAAACCCTAAACTGGTCTGCTTGTGTGTAGAAAGGATGTCAAGTGATTCTTTGCTTCCACTGAACATTACAAAAGCATACCTGAAGTGCTGTGGCTTGTTTTAGGCCACCATTAAAAGAGAAACATAAACGAATGGAAGGGATTCAAATCCAGAAGCATTAGGATGGCCAGCAAGCCGGAGAACAAGATGCACATGGACAAGATGAAAAAGCTCTTTTCAGGCCAGAAAAGGTGATAAGAGGCAAACCTGGCTGACCGTCTGTTTAAATGGATGGTTACAGGAAAGCAAGAACCAGATGCTTTTAAGAGCTGAGCAGTAAAAAGCAAGAGCCAGCTAACACAAAGGAGATGTGATTAGATGTCAGAAAACAAAAATTACCATTAATGTGATCAAGCACAGGAGCAGGATGCCCAGAAAATACAAAACACCAATGCTTACAGAAGCACTACAAATGCTTCTGCTACTCTTTTACTCAATGAATGTTCCCTAATGTGGAGCACATCTTTTGATGTTTGACTGTTTAGTCAGACTTTGGTGCCTCTCCTTGAGACACACAGCTAGTAGAACTCACATTATAAAGTTAACTTAATGCAAAGTAAGCTAATTGCTTAACAGAAATTACATTTGCTTCATATTTCCAAAGGCAATCACTTGGCAAGAGTCAGTTCAGCCTTGTTTACAGAATCACAGGGCGCTGGGCCATCTCATTTAAACTGTATTTCTTTAGACTTAAGGTTTGGACTCTATGATCTTTGTGGTCCCAACCTGGGATACTGTGATATAGTCACAGAATATATTTGGTTGGAAGAGACTTTTAAAACCATTAAGTCCAACCTTGGACCCAGCACGGGCAGGTCATCCCTAAACCATGTCCCTCAGCACTGTGCCTTTTAAATACCTCCAGGGACAGTGACTCTGCCACTGCCTTGGGCAGTCTGTTCCAATGTTTAGCAACTTTCAGTGAAGAAGTTCTTCTTAATATCCAACCTAAATCTCCTTTGATATAGATTGCAACCATTTCCTCTGGTCCTATTGCTTGTCAACAGGGAGAAAAAGATGTCCCCGTCCTCTCTCCAACCTCTTCTCAAGTAGTTGTAGAGAGCATGAAGATCTCCCCAGAACCTCCTTTTCTCTAGGCTAAACCACAGTTACCTTAACTGCTTGTCACAGGACTAGTGCTCTGGACCCCTCATGAGCATTGTTACCCTCCTCTGGGCATGCTCCTTGTAGTGAGGGGCCTAGAACTGAAGCCAATACTCAAGGTGTGGCCTCTCTACTGCTGAGTACAGGGGGATGATCATATCCCTGCTCCTGCTGGCCACAGTATTTCTAGTACAAACCAGGATGCCACTGGCCAATCTTGGCCAACTGGGCAGACTGCTGGCTAGTATTCAGGTGACTGTCAATCAGCACCACCAGGTCCTTTTCTGTCATGCACCTTGCCAAGCACACATCCTCAAGCCATGAGGTTGTTATGACCAACAGGTTGCTGCAGGACCCAGCACTTGGTCTTGTTGAATCTCATACAATCAAGCTTGGCTCATCAAGCCATCCTGTCTAGATGCCTCCGAAGAGCTTCCCCACCCTCCAGCAGATCGACACACGCACCTAGCTTGGTGTCATCAGCAAATTTACTGAGGGTGCACTCAGTTCTTCATCCAGGTAGCTAATAAGGATATTAAAGAGAGCCAGCCCTAATACCTATTCCTCAGGAGCACCACTGCTGACTGGACAGCAGACAGTTTTAACCCCAGTCACCACCACTTAAGTCGGTTGCCTTGTTGTAGAAAGAGATCTGGTTAGTCAGGATCTACTTTCTTTCATAAATCCATGCAGATTGTTCTTTATGCGTAGTGTGATGGCACTCAAGGTGACCTGCCCCACAAGCTTCCCCAGCACTGGTTTCAGACTGACAAGCCTGTAGTTCAAAGGATCCTCCTTTCAGCCCTTCTTGTAGGTGGGCATCACATGTGCTAGTGGCCAGCCCATGGGACTGTTGGTAAATGATGGAAAGTGTCTTGGTGAGCACTTCCCCCAGTTCCTGCAGCATGCTTGGGTGGATGCCACCTGGCTCCACAGACTTGTGCACATCTAAGTGGCTCAACAGGTCACTCACTGATCATATCTTCTTTGACTATGGGGGCTACATTTTGCTCCCCAACCCTGTCTTCAAGTTCAGAGGGCTGGGAATTCAGGAAGCTACAGGCGTTGCTGGCAGAGACTGAGGCAAAACAGGCATTTAGTAGCTCAGCCTTGTCCTTGGTCATCAGGTTTCCCCCTGCATCTAGTAGAGAATGAAGATTTTCCTTTTAACATATTTATGGAAAGACTTTTATTGTCTTCAGTTCTAGAGGAGCTTTGGCCTTTCTAATTTTCTCCTTACACAGCCTTGCAACTACCTTGTACTCTTTCTGAGTTGCCTGTCCCTTCTTTCATAGAAAATAGACTTCTCTTCCCGAGTTGCAGCCAGAACTCTCTGTTTAGCCAGGCTGGTCCCTATCCCACTGACTCATTTTTATGGCACAAAAGGACAGCTTGTTCCAGTACTTTGAAGATTTCCCTCTTAAGGAATGTCCAGCCTTCCCGGACTCCTCTGTCCTTCAGAATTGTCTCCCAGGGGAGCTCCTCAATCAGTGTCCTACATAGGTCAAAGTCTGCCCTCTGGAAGTCCAAGGAAGTAGTCCTACTCATTCCTTTTTCCTAACTATTTGTTTTAAAATACTGATGGTAGATCTTGGCAGGTGAAGGAGAATATTTTAGTCTGAAAAATTCACTCTGTAGAACTGCCAACATACTGAAAGAATGTGAGAGAGCTGAGGGAACCATCACAAAAAACCAAAACTAAATCAACAATAATACATTATCTATGGTTCTTCAACAAGGCAAGAGGAGACTGGAACTGGATAATGCTGTGGTCCCTTCCAATCCTGACTGATTCTGTGATTCTATAACTTCTTCCCAGTCAGGGTGATGGGGCACTGGAAGGGGCTGCCTGGGGATTTGTGGGGTTTCCTTCTCTGGACTTGGTCTGAGCGTCCTGCTGTGGCAGGGGGATTGTACTAGATGATCTTTCAAGGTCCCTTCCAATCTCTAGTGATTTTGTGATTCTGTGAGAATAGTTCACATAAAATCTTAATAGTTCATTCACATTTAGGGAACAAATAATGCATTCTTCCTCAACATCTTTCACCAGCTGTTGGTAGATTCTCAGGGAGGTTGATTTTTGAAGTTTGTTAACATAATGATTGTTTCAGAGTGAAAAGAGCATGAGAGTTTAATTGCATATCCTTTGTCTTCTAAGTCCTTTACTCTTTGTAGGGTGGTTTGAAGGACAGTGTACATATAAACAGGAGTATGAAGACAATAGTGTCAGGAACCCTCACTGTCCCTGCTTACCTTTTCCAGCACCTTTCTCCACGTGGCCACAGACCAGGTCCCTATTTCAACCATCCTGGTGCTGTCAGTCCTTGCCCCAGAAGCTACCACATGATGTCCACGTCCACTGCAGCTCTGCTTTGCACAGCCATGGACCCTGTTGATGGGCTGACTTTCTAGCTCATGAATGCCTACAAATATGTGAGGGGTGGGTGTCAGGAGGATGGAGCTCTTCTCAAGGTCATCTGGTGATAGGACTAGGGGCAATGGGTGCCAGCTGGAACAGAGGAGGTTCCATAGAAAGATCAGAAGGAACTTCTTCACAGTGAGGCACAAGCATTGGAACAGGCTGCTCAGGGGAGTCGTGGAGTCTCATTCTCTGGAGACATTCCAGACTCGCCTGGATGTATTCCTGTGCAATTTGGTCTAGGTGATCCTGCTGTGGCAGGGGTATTGGACTAGATGATCTTTCGAGGTCCCTTTCAATCCCTAATGATTCTATGATTCTATATTTGCATCTCCTCACAGCCAGTCATTTCAAAACCTTTACAGCTATAAAATAATTTCTTCTAACTAGAATTAAAAAACTCAATCACAGACATAAAACTATAGAAATATTTTCTCTATTGACTGTCTTCTATGACCTTCACACATTTTTATTATCCACTTTCCTCTGGACAGAAGGCTTTTGTAAAGATCTGTAAGCAGTGTTTTGCCAATATATTTGTCTTTGCCATCCAAAAGCAATCTACCCACCCAATTAAAATAGAGGTTCATACTAAATCAATATTAGAAGTTAATATTTTGCTCTTACTGAAATAAGCAGTCTTCTGCTTCAACTAACACAAAACACCCACCATGACTCACATCGTATTTGATTTACCTGTTCAAAAAAAGGAAAGCAAAATAAAAGCTGTATTTACAGAAGTACTGCAAGTATGACCTCATTTTCCAAAACAGCTCATGTACTGAGACACTCACCCAAGGCAAGGTTGCCATGGAGTCTAAATGAGCAATTTGTACTCTAGACGTGACTCAACAAATTTATCTTGACCTAAAACCAAGCCTTTGCACTCTTCAGAGCATCACAATTCAGTGTTCCTCTGAAGCTGTCCCGCATGAACGGACGATTCTAGCCAACATCAATGAAACTCTGTGCTGGGATGTTTGTTGTCCAAGAGTAGTGAATAGCCAAAAACACAACCTCAACATTAGGAGGAAAAGCCTGACTAATGTGAACAATACATAAATGCATTTCAAGAAGAACAAGAGCTGCTGGAGGGTGTCCAGCGTAGAGCAACAAAGAAGATGAAGGAAGTAGAACAGCTCCCTTATGAGGAAAGGCTCCCTCACGTCTATAAAATGTGAGGGGTGGGTGTTGGGAGGATGGAGCCAGGCTCTTCTCAAGGTCATCTGGTGATAGGACAAGGGGCAATGGGTGCCACCTTAATATCAGAAGGAACTTCCTCCCAGGGAGGGTACTGGAGCATTGGAACAGGCTGCCCAGGAGGGTTGTGGAGTCCCCTTCTCTGGAGATGTTCCAGACCCACCTGGATTTGTTCCTGTGCGCCTTGGTCTAGGTGATCCTGCTGTGGCAAGGGGATTGGACTGGATGATCTTCCAAGGTCCCTTCCGATCCCTAATGATTCTATGAAATGGCTGAGCACATTTCTTTGTTTCATGTTTGTACACAAACAGGTGATGGGCACTCCATATACAGGATGTGCTGCTCTATTGTTTTCTTGAGCCTCTCCCCATTTTCCATTCAGCAAAATCTGAAATTAATAAATAGTTCAAGGGCAATGAAAAAAGGTAATGTGGTAGCCTCAGTAGTTATCAAACAAAACAGTTGCAGGTCTAGTTGAGCTGCTGTGGTTTTCTGATTTACTCAGCTAGTTGATCTCAGCAAGCCCAGGACATTTTCACGTAGAACCAGTTCCCCAAATCACTAAACAGCTGAGGTGAGAAAGGGCTTTAAAGAGAAGAGAAGGAACACCTCCTTCAACTTGCTGGCAACACTCTTCTGTTCTAGCCCACTCTGGTGAGACTCCAGCTCTGGAGTACACATGAAGGACTTGAACCTGTTGGAATCGGTGCAGAAGAGGCCAACAAAAATGATCAGAGGGTTACAGCCACTCTCTTACGATCACATGTTGCCAGGGAAGGCTCTGGTGATCTTACTGTGGCCTTCTAGTACTTAAAGGAGGTTTATAGGAAAGACAGGGACCATCCTTTTAGTAGGGCCTGTTGCAACATGAAAAGAGGTGATGTTTTTAAATTAAAAGAGGGGACACTCAGGCTAGCTACAAGGAAGACATCTTCTACAGTGAGGGTGGTGAAAAACTGGCAGATGAATGGTAGATGGACCATCCCTGGCAACATTCAGTGTCAGGCTGGACAAGGTTTTGAGCAACCTGATCTGGCTGGAGATGTCCCTGTTCGTTGCAGGACCACTGAACTAGATGATCTTTGAAGGTCCCTTCCAATCTGAAGTATTCTGCAATTCTATAGTCTCATTGTTAAATCTACAATCCTGGGGGGGATATGGAAGGCCACTTAACCTTATAAGCCAAGAAAAGCCCCTATTTGCTTGGGCTGTCTCACAAAGAGCTGAATGACTCTATGACCAGAACAAAACTGGACTGGGCACTGAACAATGCACTGAACTATACACATATGCACTGCTCTGGGCAAAACTAATGAGAAGCCACAGGGAATTAAAGGTCTGTCTCTCTCCCCACATGCAAATAAACACCATACTTTCACAGTCAAAAGCAGATCAGAATGTGGTCCTTAGTATTTGCATCTCCATTACAGTCACATTTGTGCTTCTAAAGCCAGCTCTCATCGGATTCTAAATCATTCTGTTTATGGTAATTTCCTTCTTTTACAAGCCCTTTTGCAATTCTGCAGTGATTGATGTTATCCCCAAAAAGAATAATCCTCACTTTCTCCAGTAATGAACCACTGAATTATCCCATGATATTATCTCCCCAGACCCTGAGGGTGACTTTGAAAAGAATGTTAGTTACCTCCAATGTAGATATGTAAACAGATGTTATATTTGCCATCTGATTAAGCTTTCTGGAATGATCGTTACAGTCACTAACCCATATGGAACGTCATATGTACCCACTGTTTAACTGGGCAAAGCGCATTCCTTGGTCTGAAGAAAATATATGATCTGTGACAGCTAAGGAAATACTAGAAATCAGAACTTCTCCATTCTCCTCTGGAAATACATTAAAATTATCTGAGTGATTCTGTTTTCAAGGCATCTATCTCATCAGCACCGGAATAGAGAGCATGTGCAGATAATCAAAAAGATCTTATGGTTAAAATAACTAAATCGCTCCCTTGACTGCTGGCTTTGACTCCCTCTTCTGCCAAAGTGTTTCTGTGTTCCACTGGGGCAGCCTTTTAAAACAACACTCTCGCATGTGGCCATTGAATATGCCTAATTTCATCACTATTCAGTTTGAAAGCTTTTGCTCTAATTGCAGAAAGATTAAAAAAAAAAGAAAGCAGCTGATGTCAACACGAAAATTATAATGTAGTTCATGTGCTCTGCAAGGCTGAGCAAATCCTGAATTACAAAGCATGGATAAATCCAGCATCCCAGATTAGTCAGAAGGTGGGTTTAGGTTTTAGATTTGGGGTTTATTTGTTTGGGGTTGTTTTGTTATTTCTCTGTGCTCTAGTTTGCCTTCAAGTTTGTTATCCAAGAGACTCTTTCTCCTCTCCACTACTGCTTTCCAGCTGCACTGCCCTTACCTCTCCCTTTCTTTCCTAGAATCCATCTAGACACATGGTCTCATACAACCACTAATGCCCAGTTTCTAAGCTCCTCGGACTGAAAATGCAGCTGTGTTAACCCACTTCTTTTCCCAAGCTAATACAGTCTATTTCTTAGTTTAGATGATTTTCCTGGGGCACAAAAAAGAAAGGCTCTGTGCTCCCAGTTCCACATCCAAGGATATAGCAGTTGTTACAGCAAAAGGCTGCCTTTTGGTTGTGTGGTGCTGTAAAGGGGAAAGCAGCCATCAGCCACCACCACATCTATGACTGGATCTAGCAAATTCATGCTAATTAATTTTTGTACTTCATTAAAGAAATGGAGATTTGCGATTTAATAGGGCTTGGATTTTACTTCCCATCTTCATATTGTGGCAGTCCAGAGTCTAAGTATCTTAATGACAGTATGCAGTCAATTAGCACAGACTTTCATTTAGTACCCTTGTGTAGATATTAAAAGTAATGACACAAAGTGCGCAGTAAAAAAACAACCCAGCAAATACAATAAACACGAGTTAGACGTAGAACACATTCACTTCTCGTAAGGCTTTTAAAATATTTGATAACTTTAAGGATTACATTCAAATATGGACAAAGGATGGTCATCATTAAATATGCATTGTTGGCCAACCTTGATGCTTGTCTTGTGTGCTGATAATGTTACTCATCCTACGATAAATCTTAGCGTACAGGAAGATGGTCACTTCCCTAGTCCTGCTGGCCACACTGTTTCTGATACAAGCAGGATGTTATTTTCTTTCTTGGGCACCTGGGCATACTGATGGCACATACTCAGCTGGCTGCTGCCCAACACCCCCAGGTCCTTTTCCACTGGGCAGCTTTCCAGCCACTCTTCTCCAAGCCTGCAGCTTTGCACTGTGTTATGACCCATGTGCAGGACCCAGTATTTAGTCTTATTGAACTTCATAGCATTGGCTTCGACCCATCAACCCAACCCATCCAGATCACTCTGTAGAACTTCCCTATCCTCAATATCAAATCCAGAGCACGATGATTACCTGGCACCAGCTCCCCGTGTTATTCTGCCCTGAGTGCCTGTGTGAGTCCAGGTTAAACTCCTCTGCCAAGGAGAAATTGCAGAAAGGCACTGCGAAGGTGATTCATATAAAGAGCAAATCATTCTGTAGAAGCTACGTTGGGTTGTTTCCCAGTTCCTTGAGATACAATCCATAAGCCTGAATCTTAGTTGCTCCAGTCAAATGCAGCCTCTCTAATACTAGAGCTCTTGCTCAGGAAACCTCCGCGCAACCACAGCAATATCCCTGCCTGCCTATGTTACGCAGCACTGCACACAATGCCTGAAGTCCGCAGCTATGCTGTACGCGTGACAACACACTTTAATACACCAGCCACCCAGCAGCCCTGTTTTGAGCCAAGTCCCTTACAGCACCATCTGCAAGCATCCCTGACACTAGGATCTTGGAGACTTCCTAGCTAGGTGAAATCCTGTCCTCTTTACACACGATGTGAACTTTTGTATAGGTAGATTCAAAGAATTCTAGTGGTAGTTGGTGATAGAGTGTTATCAATTCTAAGTTCTTTAACATCTTCTGTGGGCTACGTGTCAACCCAGCCTCAGGGGCTATAAAATCCGAATTGAAAGTCTCATCCACTGCACTTATAGCACAGCAGTTTAATTCCTCTCTGCAACCAAGCAAGCCTTTTACCGAAAAGAAAGTGAAGAATTCTTTGAAGCCTAGACTTCTCAAATTCAGTTTTTCCCCCTTATTAATAGTTAACACCTGATGTGCAATCCATTTTTAGATTGTTTTGATCCCACTCAATGAATTATGGCAGCTTATTAAGAGCAGTTCTATTTACAAAAAGTGCATTTACATTTAAATTAACCTTATTTAAATGCGACTTTGATTATTTTTAATGCTAATATGCCCATTTTAATATTCCTTATTAATTTATTTTCTGACCAAACACATTTGAAAAAAGGCAGCCTTGAAGTAATTTTCAAAATAAAGGATACAAGAAATGAGAGTAATTTTTGCTGAAGTGCTTATCAGGCATAATGATTCGTTAAGAGAGCTTTCAAATGATTAAAAATGTAAAACTTGACAGTCTGGTCTTAGTAAATAGTATGATCTTAGTAAATAATATTGTTTTTAAAGTGATTTTAAGGAGTGAACTCTCTTTATGTGCCCTCTTCTTAAGAGTCCTTTTGAGCGCCTTCTTAAGTACCAAATCTTTCGAGGTCCCTTCCGATCCCTAACGATTCTATGATTCTATGAATATTTAAGGTTCATGGTCTCTGAGACTCCAGGAATAGTTTTAATGAATACACACACTACTCTTGTGATTGAAACTTCCTGATTTCAAAGATAACATTAAAAATACAACAATTTTGTCTATTTAGTCGTGAAAATAACTACCTGCATAAACCAACTTGTGTCTCCTTCCTTAATGTTCACTGCTCCTACACAAACTCAGACCAAATCAGATGCATTATTAAAACACATTTTCTAGGGACTGCATAAGTGAAAAGGTCAGTGTACTGAACACGACGAGAATCACACACACACAAACCCTTGTTACATATTGAGCAGAAAGTACTTGTATTTCTCAGTGTTGTACACTTGGCCCAGGAATATGTTGGACTGCTACACCTGCAGGTAGGTGTAGCTATGTAGGAAGAGAAATACTTTCAAAACCAATTAAGAAATGTAGTAAGTATTAAGCAAAGCACTGCAGATGGAATCAAGGAGGGCTGAAATAAGTGCTCAGTTATTGACAACAAAGTTATTGGCAAATAAACTAGAAAATAAGAATGACAATAAATGGCCTAAAAATTGCTAGGTAGACTCAATAAAATAAGTATTAGATGGCAGAGCAGCGATGTGTTTTTGGAGATCTTCCATGACATCAATCTCTCAATAGTTTTCTCCATTCCAACTGAACCAATATGGAGATTCTAATTTGTAGTGAAGAAAATCAGAAGGAAAAGCACACAGCTGATATCCTGACAAACACTACAAGAATGTAAGCATTGAAACAGATTTCCCAATCTCCATTCTTGGAGACTTCCAAGACAAGGCTGGACAAAACCCACAGATGTCTATGAAATCAGTATTGCCCCAGCTTTGAACAACAGTGTGGAACAGAGTCCTCCCAAGGAGGACTATAAAATGTAAACCAAACAGTATGTAGGCTGTGAATTTTATATACCAGTATATTAGTTATGAACCTTTATGGATGTATGCCTACAGACAATAATATTTAAGATAACAGATATTTCTGTAGGATACATACAGACATACATGATTTCTATTAAAATACTCTTCACCCAGCTTGCTCCTTTTCTCTCCCCCACTTTTCCCTTACTGCTTCTTCTCTGCAGTATTTTGTGCCTATAGAGGTATTTATCCTACCTTTCTGCCCATTTTATTAAGCTGATCTGGACTACAAAATCCTGAACTGGATCTCAAACACTTTCTCATTCTTTACAAATTCATTCCATACTTCTTTTGTGCTTCTTGTATAAGAAAGTTTACCTTTCTGTTGCCCAGTAGTTGTGTGACTCCCTTTTCAAATTTCAAAGGTGAAATTATGACCACTGGAACAGAACATTTTTCCAAGTACTGAGTATCACATAGAAAACATACTGCAACTAATCTTTGTGTTTTATTGCAATACAGAGATTAAAGAGAAATTGAAATTGCTCATAATGCCAAATCGTGCTGCTGGTTTCCCAAGATTAGTATCTAAAAGCTCATAACCTTCTTGTTCAGCAATAACGAAGTGATATCTGATTAGAAACATGTGCAAAAATAATCTACTTGAAGGAATGAGTCACACAAGGTGTCAAATCATCAAACAGAGTCAAGTAATCCTGGTGCCAAACTCTGGCTGATAGATCCAGCTGTGCTCTGACTTGGCCAGTGTTTGCACAATAGTTTGAATGACTGGAAATGTACAATGTGCTTTCACTTCAGATAGGAGAGAGAATTCTGAGTTTGAAAAGTATTGATGCAGACAGAGGGAAAGTCTTTTGTTATTCTATGCTTTCATACTTCTGATCTGAAATAGCAGGATCAATCTCAGATGTATGAATATATGTAAATCTTTAGCTCTCATTCCACAGTTTGTATGTATTTGAAGCAATGAGACTAAACCTGATTGTGAGTCAAGCAAGTAGGAATTCTTCACACTGTGCCCCACTTGTTCGATCATAAACCTGTCAGACAACAATTCTTAAAAAGAAATTAAGAAACAGGTAAATCAGAAAATCACAGACTGGTTTGGATTGGAAAGAAATCATCTAGTTCTAACTCCCTGCCATGGCCAAGGACACCTCCCACTAGACCAGGTTGCTCAATGCCCCATCCAATCTGGCCTTGAACACTTCCAGGGATGGAGCATCCAAAGCCTCCCCGAGCAACCTACTCCAGTGCCCCAGCACTCTCACAGTGAGAAATATCTTCTAAAAAGTAATCTAAATCTACCATCTTTTAGATTGAAACTACTCCCTCTGGGGCATCCATATGGAACAAAAAGCCTGGAAAGGCATACAGGTTGCTTCCTTTTGTAGATGTACCAACATCTTTTGCCTTTTCAAACTGCTAGTTCTGTTCTCTCTGCAATACTCACTGCCACTGCAGATGGTATCACAGCAAAGGAATCCCTTTCCTCTCATTCTTTCTCCTGGAAACAGCAGGTCACTGCAGAAAGTGGTCTGGCACATTTTTTAACGCAGGGATTGATCTGTCAGTTTACCCCTGCCCACACAAATGCCCTGTTATTTGCCACATTTTCTGCGGCTGCAGCTCAGAGGTAGAGCCTTTGTGACACTGCAGCAGAGCTTTACTGGCTATAACTTGAAGTTTCTGTTTAAGAGCAATTGAATTCTTCATGAAAGATTCTGTTTTGTGGTTTTGCTTCAGTTAACTGTCAATACACACCAGAAAGGTTTTCTAGGGTTGCAAAATAAATCAGGTTGGGGTTTGGGTTTTGCTGCATTGCTGGCAATAGATGAATAACATATCTGGTTGTCTATATCAAAGCTAGTCAAGTCAAACAGTGCACCCAGTTAAGCTGTGACTGTCTGTTTACACACAGCTGAAAGCTTCTGTCTCGAAAACACAGCAGCCAGCATGTCAATGGCTTTAAACAAGAAGTACAAGTGGAATACACAAACAAAAGCCAACTTTACCACTGCAAAGGGCATTACATTTAGATGAGGGATGAACGACAGCACGTTTTTCCAAGTTGTTCCACTGTCTTGTGGAAAAAAATAGGAGGAAAGGAGAAAAAGAAAGAAATATCCAAATGCCTCTGCTTCACATTAAAACATTTCCAGTGACCTACAACATTCTCCCAAAGGAGTCTCAATTCCCACAGTTCTCTTACCTAGAGCTCGCATGAAACTCAGCAGTTCAAAAGAAAGGGCATGAAAACCATTCCCACAACCACTTGAGGGTCTCTATTAAACCAACTGCAGTAGCTACAGAAGCCACAAGATGGCTCTTCCTTTGTTCCCTGTTCTCCCAGTCCAAACAAAAGATTGTGTTAGATCCCCTATATTTTAGCAACAAACACTTTCTTCTAAGTGGAGTCTCAGATTTTCATTTCGACAACAAAGTTTTAGGGGAAAAGAATTAGTTCAAGGGCATCACCAGAATGTCTACACATACCCTGGCAGGGGAATAACATTGCTTTTACCCCAAAAGCCCACTGCAGTATCTTCACGGCTATATTTTTAGTATAATCTGACTACAGCAAGCAAAACAAACTTGTAAACTATTTCAATGATCAAAACACTAGTACAACAAAACTTGCTTCCAGACCCATTGCTCTTTGATGGGATGCATTCGCTGCTCAGGCAATATTTAGGAGTCTCACACACCTGCAACATAACTATAGCACCACTGATATCATCTTGTTTCCTGAACACATTTTGTTCTCTGTCAACGTTACCTGAAATACAGCAAGGGATACAAACAGCTCTATGTAAGTTCTACACGAGGAAAGACAGCCATGTCCATTCCCACCGTCTCATTCCCAAACGCTACTCGGCGTTCTAGATGACCACAAAAGATTCTATCCCGATAAAGCCTTCAAGGTCTGATCTGTATTCAAATGAAACTAACATCTTGAACTGGGGTAAGGGGAAGCAGGATAGTGAGTGCTTTGTGCTTTAGTACATCTCCGTGATACGTTTTGCCATCCTTAGGATGAACTCCTTCAGCTTTTCCAGACAGACTTTCCGGCATCATAGAGTGATTCGGTACCACACTTGTCCCTGTTTCACACACTGAAAACTGTGTCTTGAAGAAGACAGATAAAACAAACGTGAAAGGGAGAACCGATGTTTGCTTCTGCCGTAGTTCACACTGGACCAGGATGTCCAGAAAGACACTATTTTAGACAAACAGATACTGACTACAAACACCAAACATCTCTTCCAATTGTTTCACAGGCTTCTTTTACTTCTAACACCAAGAATGATGGAATGTATCTACAAATCCCTTTTAAGTAAGCTAGCGAAGTAATACTCCAGATCCTTTAATAAAAACTCTTTGAGCTACAGTGTTTCTAGGTTTCAAATATTAAAGCTACATTTTATGTGGTGCTTATCCACCACAGCGACAGGATCCTAAAAGATGGGTTCCAATTCAATCCACAGCAGTCCCATTTACTGCTTATTGATGTTCCTAAGCTGGTGTAAAATTATATCGTGTTTTCTTTCCAGTCTGGGAATATTTCTCTGTTTTGGATTTTATTAAACCTAGTAATCTCTACAGTTAAATTTGTCTTACATACACAAGTTAGGCTGCAGTGAAACACCAGAGAAGTGCTGTGCTCCAGCTGTACCCTTTCCAATATGTTCAGCGAAACTCTTGCACTTTAAATGGAGAGATCACAGCTACCAGTTCCTGCCTTTAATATATTGATTTTGTAGAATAAATTGTTCAAGTTAATCACAATCTTGTATGTGAAACTATTTGCAATTACCAAATATTTCACGTAATTCTTAATGGTGTTAGCACGGTTCTCTTGTAATATTGAGCTAGGAGCATTTAGTGTAGAAGCAGTCCAGAAATATCTATATGATTAATCACATCAATATAATAGATTAAGAGCAGTTATTAAGGAAATGACTGGTTTTGTCTCCAGAAGACAATTGTTTTGCAAGTATGAAACAAAAGAAACAGGCTCTTATTGTTTTTCATTCTTTGCTTTAGAAACTCCCTACTTTGGCACGACAAAAAACAAAAGCAGACAGTAAGAGGAAGACAATGACAGCAGGGAAAGACTCAGCAACAAGGAGAAGGAAGACTACTTCTTCCCACAAGGGCTTGCTGTGGTCATGAAAGATTTATGCAGTAAAACAATTACAGATAGTAATTTCCTTTCTCTATCTAATTAGAGTAAAATCACATTAAGAAATCAAATACATTTTTTATTCAATTCAATTCTGTAATAAGCAACAGTAGCATTCAACAAACTGTAATAGCTAGAAGGAAAGACTTACTGCAGGCTGCTTTCAAACATTAACTCATACAGAGTAGCCTCAAAACAACACAGATTGTTGGTACAGAGCCGGTGACATGCTGTATGCAACCAACTGCAAGTTACATGAAAATAGCAATGCTTAATTTGCTCCCACTTTTAAAATTACACCCTGCAACACTTTTATGGGAGGTACTCTTCTTAAACAACATACATAGCACTGTCCATGGCGCATACTCATCACTCAGGGTAACAAAACACTGGAAAAGAGAACAAACTATGACCTAAACACAGCATACGTGATCTTGAAGTCAAAATTGATGCTATCATGATACCACCTGGGAACTGGATCGACCAGTAAAAGGGTCCAGGAGAGACCTTATTTAGTCAGCGAAGGGCTTCCCTGAGTTCTCATACTTCAATGAATGTTACAAATCTGACTTTGAATGGGTGCAGTGATAAAAGGCCTAAGAAAACACAGGTGAGAAGGGTTCCGAACTCATTATGCAGCACACTTAAAAACAGGCTCATTTCACAGTCAATAAGACAGCAATTTCTCTTGTTCAGAAGCAAAAAACCCTCAAAACTGGGAAGCCAGTTTCCAGGTAGAACTGCAGTCTGTTAAAGCCCATGGTACTGCAGGTGAAATACCTGCTGAGGTTAGTGAGAGATCACAGCAATGACTATGCTGTTTCACCAGTCCCTGGTACTAATCCAAGTCCACAAAGGATGACAAGCAGTGAAAGTACTTGTCCCAATCCTAGTCAAGCACTCTGACTGTCACTGTCAAATTGATTAATCACCCTTTAATCAAGGTTTCTGAAGCAATAAATCTATAATCTGACACCATATGTTCATCCCCAAATAACGCTTCAGCAGAAATGTTTATAAAGGGCTGTTCTGGCTGTACAGGTACCTTCTTGTATCTCACATGAGATTTTCTCCATCTTTTTGAAGTTGAAATGGTCTGAAATACAATTTAACAGCTACAGCAGAAGCTGTTTGTGCAAGCAAAGCAGAACATATTAATTCTCTGTTTCCCAGTGACAGGCAGGTGTTCAGCCACCTCAGCAAAGGCTGGGTTAGATCACACGTGCAAAGACAAACACAGTAATGTGTTTGAGAATGTTCTTGGCTGAGTTTACCGAGCTTGGAATGCTTCTGGATCACAGTCTGGAATGTGAGACCCCAATGCTGCATGCACTGCCCTCAGGATGACTTCTGTACTGCATCTCCCTATCAGTTCCTTGGAAACATGAAAATTCCATGCAATCATATTCCCCCTCACCTCAGGGTTACCCAACTGAAAAGGAAACTCCTGTCTGTCGCTCTGCTTCCATTTTCTTCATTATAGTCACGTTTGCTTCTTTGCCTAATAATTTCTAATATAAAAGAAGGATTTGGATGTTCACTGCAGGGTTTTTTTAGCATGACAGAGGTGGCCTTATCTGGCAACTATCGTGATTCTAAGATCTCTGTCCTATAAACCCAGGGCCCACCTTATTAAAAGTGTTCACCTAGTTCCAACCAGTATGTGCACTGCTTTGCAATCATTTGTACTAAATCTCACCAGCTATTTAATCTCACAGTCTTTAAGATCCTTTTGGCAATTCATCATCCAGACTCTTTTTGTTACCCGAACCTGTAATTTTTCATCACTTATTAATATAATTTTTAACTATTCATTCCAAACTCCAAATAGGCTATATATGATGTCTTTTGTTCTTTTTCTTTCCTGATTCAATCACCTACATGTAAAGTTAATACCAAACTAGTAGAAAGACTCTGTAAATCTTTCCATACGTGTCCTCATGTGAACATTCATACCGCAGCATAAAGTTTGCCTCGTTTGTACTGCAATGGCAAATCTACCTGCTCTCCAGTATCTGTGTCAAGCAGCAATCTTAGATCTGTTTTGGATCTACTCAAAGTTGCCTCATGTTTTTTTACCTCCACTAGCACACATGAACAATGGAAAGATAAAATAATTACTTATTTCTTGAAATCATGCAAAATGTTATGGAACATATAAACAGAACTCTGCAATATTTACTGAGAAACGGCCAGGTAAATTTAAAAACATATCTCAAATGTGTTGGGTTTGGGGGAGGGAGGTGGGATGAGGAGAGGTGCAACAAAATGGGGAAAAGACCCCATTTTCCAAAGAGATTTTTGAGTTGGCTGTTTAACACTGTCAAATGGGTACAAAGCAGTGCATTCTGTAAGGATTATTCTAAATACGAGCAGTAAAAGAATTCTTCAAAGCAATCCCCTACTAAAGCCTGCACTGTATTTAATTTTTAAAAGGGAAGTGTCTGAAAAGAATGGAATTGTGAATAATTATTATGACCTACTCTCTATTATCACTCAAGTGCTGCAATACCATTTATTCCTAATTAAAAAATGCTTTATACTCTTTGCACAGCTTTGTCTTCTGAAGTTTAGAAGGATTTCTGTTTTAAGGTTACCTTAGAACAAGAGATCATTACACCCATGCATTATATTTGTTCATCTACAAGGACAGCACTCACGAGAATAAATTTGTTAAAGCCGAGTAGTAGCACAATAGGGCAAACTAAGTTCTGTAAAGAAATCCCCCCGAAACAGATACACAGAGCATCACAGAGTCGATTATATTCATCTCTGTCAATGCTGGTAAATATTCTAGTGTTGTATTTAGAGATTATCATTGACACTCTGCTTGTATGCACGTCAACAGAAGTCTTTGAACTTCAACAATCTCTTACACCAAGTCATAATAAAATATTGTGCTTATTGTATTTTTGTTTGCTCAATCTATAGCTATTTCACGTGGTTTAATGTGGAACTCCAATCTGTGATGTTGAAAGAAGCTAATAACTTGCATGCTCTTGCCATCATTACAGTGTCTGTCAGCATTCTTATTTCATAATTACTGCAAAACATGTTTATTTTCAAATTTAATTTTTTAAATGTAAAGAAAATTCCAATTCAAATTCCCTTTTTCTTCTAATTTATTTTTATTTCAAATATGGAGAAGAAAAAACATAATTCCTAATTCTATATATGTAATATAGAATTAATGTGTAATCTCTGAAATAGAATAATACATGATACTCAGTATATGCATCCCCAAATTAATGTCTTTATATTTAATGTTTTACATATTTAATACATTATATATCATATAGATTATATAAATAAATAATATATATTATTAAATGTAAATATCTATTATATATTATAATATTTATTACATGTATAGTTGGAATAAATTATTCCCTAATTCAGACCTGAGCCATTGCAAAGAGTCAGTAAAACCTTCTAAACCATATTTGCTGACACCTCAGAAAGCATCAATCGGTAAGAAGAGACAATCTTTTGAATCATCATACACTTCTCTGTGCAGTAAAAAACATTCTAAGCAGAGAAAGTTTACAAAGCACTAGTGGATGTTTGAAATTATATATTGCAAATATATCTAGTGCTTATCTTGCAGCCACAGCCCCACGCAATTGCTTCATGTTCAATCTTACTACTTACAACAGCCAAGCTATTCTCTGACTGACACATTACCTGAAAACAATTGAGTTTAGTTTTGTGCTTCCTCAGCAGGCGCTCTTCCAAACTCTGTCTCCATCTAAAAATGGTGAGAATAGACGGCCACTTCAGCTGGCTTGACTCTTGTTTTTTTCCTTTCTGCCCATCCCAAGAACACCTTTTGTGGTAGTGTGGGCGCAAGACCTCATGAGATGCTGCCTTTACGCTTGGTACGCTTCCTCTGTGGTTTATCAGGCTTGAGTTATTTACCAGGAGATAGTTCATTTCTAACCCTAGTCTTCTGATCACTGTTTTCTAACTTTTAAAACACCACTATAATAAAAAAAGAAAGTGTCCCTTACCCAACTGTTTTCAGTTTGGCCTGAAGAGTTGGTTATTTTCTGTATATCATAGTATTCTATGCTATAAGTTATAAACCTGTAAATACAGCTGTAATTTATGGTATTTGATGCTAGTAACTGTGCAATCCCAAACTAAGTTATGTCCTGCACACGCCCCAAAATTGCTTACCACTTTTATCTGATCTAGCTCAGAGCCTTAGAGAGGCTCCTAATCCATCATTAATAACTCTGACATGAGACAGGCTATATGGTAGCTGTTGTCTCTCACTCGTGTGTCCTGGGCTGATCCTTTCTATTGTACTAATGTTAATGTTCTCTACTTTATAATTGCCAAAAGCAGTTCGCAGCATCAGCGCGCTCATGCAGCGTGAAAAACAACGCCATTGACACATAGTCAATGAAGCCAATAAAGATGTAGTAACCTTAGGAAAAGCCTGTGAAAAAGCAGGAAAAAGAAAAGGCTTCCTGAATATAGTTTTCAGAGCTACATAATTAAATGCCAGGGGGCTCTGAATTCTTCTGGATGAACTGATCTGGTTCTGCTCGGGGCTTTTCATTCTTGTATTTTTTTTTAATGAATCATGCAAGCCTGAGCCCATGCAAGGACACACATATCTCTCAACACCCAAACAATAATAGGAAAACAATGCCTAAAGCAGAAGCTATAGCTAGTAAAGTTGCTATTGTGAAAAAGCTGTCTGACCTTTCTCTCCCCATCTACAACCTCCTCAAACACACTGGAAATAGAAAGAATTGTCCACAAATTTTACAGCATTTAACTTCATTTTTTAGAAGATGAGCTGTCGTCAATCAGGAGATGATCCCTTTACACAGACAGATTCATTTCAGGTGACAACCGAGAAACAAGTTCGCTGTGAGTACTAACTCTAAACATAAAATGAATGCACAGAAAAGCACTTTTGCTGCCCCCACCTTTCTTTTCTTGTACTTAAAAGACTCAGTGTCCAAACACCCATCTGCTGGCATTACTGAGCAATGAATTCAAGAACAACTGTGATGTTTCTGAGCAAATTTAGACAACTCAGACAATGCTGGGCAAATTTTGAAGGGACTGTAGAAAATCTGAAGGATGGAGAACAAGTTGCTTCCAGTGAAGGAAAAGCTGCAGTAGTATTCATTTTTAAACAGCAGATAATCCACTCTGTTTAAATCTGAGCAGAACTGCAACGACAGCAGGCACTCAGTAACATTTAAGAATCAAATGGGGTGATAAAAGTTTAGAAATTAAACTACAAGGAATGGCAGAGTTATTTCCTATTATTAGAAGTAGAATATCACAAAGGAAACAAATACAGCACTATCACCAGGAAAGAGTTAAGATACATGAATCAAGCGCTGATGGGCATGATGATTCTTGATCTTGTAATGCAAGATGGGTTTGGTTTTTGGTTTGGTTTTTTGGGAGGAGACAGGATGGATGGTGGGAGGATACACATTACATATGGGACTAAGCACCATTTGCTCTAGAGCTACAGCAATAGGGTCCTCCCACCAAACTGTTAGATACCTCAAGTGCAAGCAAGCCAGAAAGATTCTGTTTATCCCTGAAAGCAAAGCATCCTTTCCAGCTGGAAGGCCTCTGTTGCATCTAAGCAGATAAAAAGCAATCATGACAGTCGAGTAGCACAAACTGACTTTATCATTATTATCAGAAGGGAAGTGAAAAAGTCCAAGGGAAAACTAATTTTGCTGCTCAGCTAATTTCTGTCATGACTTGCTCAGCACTGGGCTTGATTAAAGCGTTTTATCATCTTCATGATTTTCAACACTTGTCTAATTGATTTTTTTGTTAGAATCTCAGAAATCGTTTTCTGAGGACTTTCAGCAGTAAATTCACGTGCCAGTTATAAACTACTGTGTCACTAAAAAAAATCCTGATTTCTTTAGCTTTAGGATAAGTTTTACAGTACAAAAGGTCATGAATGACGCCATCAGAGGACCATTTCTGTCAGGATCAGACTTGAAGGGGTTGCCTCCCATTTCTTTTCTTCCTTTCCCAACACTATCAGCAAACGCAGGGAAAAAATATCTATCTATAAACTCTCAAGGCCTCTACACAACATTCAATGTGATACTTTTGTAGGGCTGGTGGTTGGAAATAACATTAGAAAAATAAAAGCATCGAAGTGTGTGAGGGGGAAGGTCAGTCGCCAGCAGAAAATATCAACTCAATACTTCAGCTGCAAACTGTTTCTGTTTCTAGTTGCAAGGAAACAGTGAAGTGAGTACTTAGAGTCCATACAAGAGCCAGGAGGAAGAATGGGGGTCTTGAAAATATAATATATGGAGAAAAAAAATGGGTTGACTTAGTCTAGCCAAGGAAGGAGTCATAAAGAGGCATACGAGTCTTTAAAGAAAAAGACTGTTGCAATAAGGCAGAACTATGTGTTTATTAACACAAGAAGGCAAGGTGCTTAAATGTCAGTAAACATTTGGAAAGAAAACTGTAAATACAAGGTGTGCTGGAGCATTTTGCCTGAGATGACTCTGGAAAAAGTTGAGTTTTCAGAGCATCATAGAAAGGTATCTATTAGGAAGAGCTGATGAAGATCATAGAATCATTAGGTATCGGAAGGGACCTCGAAAGATCATCCAGTCCAATCCCCCTGCCACAGCAGGATCACCCAGACCAAGTCGCCTAGGAACACATGCAGGTGGGTTTTGATGGTTAAAGCAACCTTTTGCATTATTTCTATTCCTAGTTCCTTTAGTTTCTATTCATCAGCACTCATTATTTTTGACAGGGAATATATGCAATCAAGGACTTTAGCCTCTAGTTTTTACGCTGAACAGGTTAAATATGGTTTGAAGAAACTCCTGTAATAGCTAAAATGATTAGTAGTAACCTGGAATCAATTCCTTAAATTATGCATATAAATTCACTGGCAATTAAAAATGTAATAGAAATAAGAAAACACACTACTCACCCCCCAAGCTCAGGACATTTTTAGGATTATCTTAAAAAGAAATAACTACAAGTTTGTTTCCCACTGCTCCAACAATAGGTTTAATACAAATCTAAGAGAGTTTATAGAAGCAATGCAGCTACTAGAAGCTCACTTATTTTCACAAACAGCTATTTGAATTTCTAATGGGCTGGAAAGCCAAAAAGACCCTGCTGTTCCCTATGCCTAACACTGTAGCCATGAGAGGAGCTTGAAAACAGTTAAATTAGTATTAATGATTTTTTTTTGAGAGGTCTTACAGTATCTGCTCTCTTCCCTGGCAATAGCTGAGATAAAGAACACATACCACAGAGCCACAAAAAATCACGCTTAAAGCAGACAGGACTTTTCAACATAACCCCATCTCATAGATTCTCCTCCACAGAAAAGTATTTCCTATAAAAATATTGCAGATAAGTAAGCCTGTACAACAAAGTGTTATAGCCCGTTAAGAACATGAAATAAAAGATCTGGGGTTGAATTCAGCTGGGTATGTATGTGAGACTAGTAACATTTCAGATGCCCCAGGGTATCTTGCCAAGCCTAGAGCTGCCACTCCAGGAAAGGTCAGATTTCTAAAGGTACCGTATCATATCTGCCACTTCACGCAGCTGTCTCCGATTCTCTAAGGTACCTACAATGCATGAGAGACTGCTATCCAGGCACCTAAATCGTGCCAATTATATTTGGAGATGCCTTAAGCAGTTTATGTCTGCTTGTGTATTACAACCACATAATTGTGTTAAAGTCATTAATTTGCCCAGATGCGTTTGCAATGAGCAAAGAGAAATGACAATTCTTAATAAGATTTCAAGTCCCAGTTAAAGCAGAAAACACTGAACTATTAGCAACAGAGAGCACTTTTGAGCAGGTTAATGTCACCAGAAATTTCGAGTGCCTAGTAAAATGAAATACACAGGGAAAAGAAGAGGGGGGAAACAAAGGATAGATAAAAACCAACCCCCTTTTGAGTCTAATAAGCAAAGTAGTAAATTCACCTTCCAGAATAACTGGAAACCAGTTCCTACTAGTTTTTCAAGAAAGCTTGAAGATCAAAGAAATGTAAATAAAAACCAGCTAGGGCAAGTATGCTAATGTCAGCCCAATTAGAAGAAAAGTAATCAATAAAAAGGAAACAGGGATAGGAAAACTGGAGAGGCATAAAGGGAAAAATGCCAGTGGAGATTTGAATATAAAGGGTCTTTCTCTGCATAATTCTGGAAAAATATAGAGATGGTAGTACATAAATCATTATAAAGGACCTAAAAGTGAAATAAAATTGAATAAGCAATTAATATAATCATTGGTTTTAACATAAGTTTTTCTCACAGTCGAAAATCTGGAGATGGGGACAATACTATCATGTCTATTCAGTTGCTGTACACCTCCCACTTGCCATAGCATCATCGGATCATTAGGGATCGGAAGGGGCCTCAAAAGATCATCCAGTCCAACCCCCTTGCCACAGCAGGATCACCCAGACCAAGTCGCACAGGAACATAGCCAGGTGGATCTGGAACATCTCCAGAGAAGGAGACTCCACAACCCCCTGGGCAGCCTGTTCCAATGTCACGCTAAACAAGATGGGCCTCTTTGGTGGATCCAGTGTATCTGTCCTTCTAATGAATTCAAAGATGAATAATAAATTCTGGGTGTAACCAACACCTTCTTTCCCTACTGTGCCAAGGAAAAAATATAAGGCAGAAGATCCTCGTGTGAGAAGGACATGACTGCTCTTTGAATTTGTCCATTGACTCTTCTGTCCTCAGAGAACTGACAGGAATCTCTGTCTCCATTTGAAGACTCTAGTGTCCTGCTTCCAGAAGACTGAGCACAAAATTTTCCAAAACCAATGACATGTTTAGAATGCTGATGGTATCTTTTAGAGTTGTTTCAGGGGTCGTGCATACCCTACATGCAGACTTTCATCACAGCGTTGCCCATCTTGTCAGTGATCACAGCTGAGAAGTAAATGAAGGTTTTTCCCTTCCCTTACCCCACCTCAAAACCCATCTTCATTTACTGTTGCTACAATTTGACTGTGATGTTTCCTTTCTGACCCTGACAGCATGACAACACCTTTCAAACCTTATCTACACCATTAAGAGAAGACGTGATAATATCTTAATTATTCCTAAAATCTATTCAGATCTGCTAACTACCATTCTCTTAATGCATCAATAATTGATAACCTCTAGGCGAGATCATTACCTGAATCTGTGACTAGAGCTGTTATCAGCTTCAATTCATAATTACAGTTTCCATTATTCTCTGTCAGCAGAGATTTCAGGTTAATGGACAACAGATCAACTAAGCTGCTGATTAAATGACTTCTTAATATTGGGCCACGTTACGTGAACGCAGTTATACCTGGAAGATGCAAATTTAAAGGTCACAGGATGAATAGTTCTTATATCTGTTATTAATGTCATTGAAGAACTGGATCTGCCAAGATCCAAATTGTGCCACGGAAGCTATGAAACAGAGTTTATCCCACAGACGATTTTTAAACAACCTGGTATTAAGTATTCAAAGAGTATAAAGAACTGCAGAAACGGAGTGGTCTTGCTCAACTGCTATTTTAAAGAACATTAACTGAACAACCTAAAATTAAGATTGTGTGCTTTATAATAGCTACATCTTTCGTACTTCAGCCAGAGAATACAGGTTTGCTCAATCTTCCCCCCTCTTTCCCAAGTGTGTATGCACTGTAAACTCTTTGCTGGCAATACACTTATCAATTTTTGCCTCACGTCAGAATTTATCTATCACCATGGTAATGAAATGGAAATGTTTAATAGATATGGCACTGTGAATACTACTCAAACCTTGAGTCATCTTTATAATTTGCTGGTAAGCAGAAGTGAATTATGCTCATATTATCGGTTACCAAGTGGGGGTTTCATGACCCCTTGAATACTTCACTACAATCTAAACGAAGATGTTAGTCGAGAATGCGGGGTTTCAAACGCACACATTTTATCTCTGGAACACGATCAACGGCTTCATCCCCACAAAATTTTAATTACATTATTATTTCAAGTGAATTATATTCATTTTTAGAAATGGTTATAGTGCTCATCAGTGTCAGAATTAATCATCGGTACTACAATATAACTTAAATAAGCCATCTATATTCAATACAGAATTATTCACAATTTAAGTGAATAATTTTTATTCTTGACAACCCTTTGGCTTGCAAAGCTTTAAAATGTTAAAAAAGGTACTAAAGCAGCCGGTTTTAGCCTTTGAAACAATTTCCCACAAATCTTTTCGTTGGAGTCAGCATAAGCAGCTGTGAAATCTAATCAACACCATTTTGATAACTGACATTTCTGTGCTTTGTGAAATCAGAATATTAACACGTTGCTCTTCACATCAAATCACCCTTCAGAAGTTCCTTTGATTTACTAAGTACAGCGGTCTCCTAACAAAGAAATCTTCCGCAGACAGTCTAATTTGACGTGAAATGACAACTCTAAGTATTCAAATCCTACTTCATCTGTTTACAAGAGATTGTGGTTAAAATAGCAACATTACTGAAACTGCAAGCCTTTGATTTTCTATTTTGAGTTACCTGTGTGCAGGTAGTCATAAACACATGGTTTTGAGTACATTCACAGAATAAATCCAGATTAGAAAGATAAGAAGTAGAGAGAAATGCCATAACTCCTTCAATTCCCACAGCTGCAAGAGGTAAAATGACAAGTACAAGAGGTCTGCCATTGGCACAGCTGCTTTGTAAAATGGAGATGATGCCAATTATCACAATGGGTGTCTTCAAACCAAGGTGTTTTCTAAAAGACTGCAAAACCCAATCAAAAACCACCTTCTGATTTCAAATTATTCATTATTATCGGTATTCAAATGGGACTGATCTAAAATGCCTATGATTCCGTGTTAGCAGATTACGTAATAATATTTCATTCAAAAAATTGAGCTCAAAACGAGGTGTCTCAGAAAAGAATGAAAGTCTAGGGAAGGAATAATTCATTTTAAAGTTTATTTTCTTGTATTTCCATTACAGAATGGAAATACATTATTGTAGTATGCTCTCTACTACCTCGGGACTTGGAGATACAGAAACATTTGATAATGATTTTCTACTTTCATAAAAATAGCTGGTAATTTACAGACTTTTATTATTATTATTATTATTATTATCATTATTATTATTATTATTATTTTCAGAAGCACCTCTAAAACTGCCCGACAGAATTCAGTTGTAGTTATAATACCAAAATATTCTGGGACACGTCTGTCCTTTGGGATAAACATCTAAAATACTGGAAGCATAGAATCATAAGGGATTGGAAGGAACCTCAAAAGATCATCTAGTCCAATCCCCCTGCCACAGCAGGATCACCCAGACCAAGTCACACAGGAACACATCCAGGTGGGTCCTGAATGTCTCCAGAGAAGGAGACTCCACAAACCCCCTGGGTAGCCTGTTCCAATGCTCCAGTACCTTGTAACCTTCTGCCAAAGGGAACAGCAATCATGAGAGTTCAATGGTAAATCCACCACAGCGTGCATAGAGGACACTGTGAATTACTGAATGAGGTCCATGCAGTCATCTCACATGGAATGAGCCTTAATAGCAGTTTGTCCCTTACTATTTTATGAGGATTGCAGATGAATATCTTCTTAGTATGATAGTCAGAGTTGTAAAGACACCTATACAATGGAACAGCTGCAGTTTTATTCAAAACTCCATTTACATCTCTCTGGATAAAGGGCAGCTTCAACTTTTATTTTCCTAGCTTGGAAAATATGTGTGCATATGTTTTGGGTTTTCTATTAGCTTTTGCCCCCAAAAACTCTGTTCCTTTTCTGCTTGATTATCCAAAAATACCAAATAATTTCTTCAAGCTTTGACTGTCTGCACATCTCTCCTATCATGAATTGCTTTACTATTCAAGAATGACAAAGGATTTGATTCAGAATTTGTTCGGGTAAGCTTCCAAGGTCTGGAAGGACACTCTCAACCTTGCATATAGGGCAGGTACATTATACCAGCAGGTGTAGCTCTTCACACCAACTTTGTATTATTGCTGTGTCAATACAGCTAAATGATCACTCTAGACAGAGCCATGAACTGGGCAGAAAGTTCACTTTGAAAGCAATAAATCCTGTAATGGCAAGACTTACGATGTTAAAAACCCTGTACTATTTAAGATTAAAAAAGGATAATAAAATTAGACTGCCAGTGTCAGCTATTAGAAACATTAATACTGAAGCAGAAGAGTTCCTTTACCCTGTTCGTGCAATAAGAATTTGTCTTAGAACCACAACTGAGACTTTTACCCAAGTGAAGGATAGTTGCTGTTTTGCAGAAGTGCTTCTATTAGCCATTAGTATAGAACGTAAACTGCTCTTCACGTGTCTGAACCTTCTCCCTTTTACTCTCATCTGACATTTCAGAGAGCACAGCAGTCTAAATCAAGCTGGGAGATAGTGTATTACAATCAACAATTCCTACCTTCCAGAGATTGTACTGTAAAAATACCCACACAGTATGGAAAAGAGAGATGAAGAAAAATGTGAGATAATTTGCAGAAGCAGGTAGTGGCAGAACCTGGGAATAGTCTATCAGACTCTTGGCTTTCGTTGTGAATCTCCATTAGGGACCAAGGTGACCTTGCAAAGCTAGGATTCACTTTCAATTATAACAATCTTGTAGGGATTGATGAATATGCTCAATTAGACTGCAGGAAATATTTTTGTCTACCAAGAGGCAAAAGTGTTTTGCCTCATTTGGGAAACATTCAGCTTTCAGTTCAGCACTATTTCGTGTCTTCTCAGGAGACACTAGGATGAATGGTAAAATTTGCCCTTGTCTGCCACGGTGCAGGGGCTTAAGCCCAACCAGAAACTAAATGCCACACAGCCACCCTCTTGCTTACCCACCCAGTGAGGTGAGGGACTGTGGCAAAGGCTCTAGCCACTCCAGTCAAGTCCCAGTAGGCAAAGATGAAGACAGGGTGAAGGATGATCCAGCCACTTTCAGTGAAAATCAGGTTGAGACATCTGAAGAACCTAAATATATACAAGTTCATGGGGCCTGATGAAATCCACCCACGGGTCCTGAGGGAAATGGGAAATGAAGTCACCAAGCCACTAGCCATCACATTTGAAAGACCTGGTCTGGCTGGTGAAGTCCCTGCTGACTGGAAAAGAGGAAATGTCACCCCCATCTTTAAAAGGGATAAAAAGGAAGACTCTGGAAACTCTAGGCCAGTCAGCCTCACCTCTGTGCCTAGCAAGGTCATGGAGCAGATCATCCCAAAGGCCCTGCTGAGGCATGAGGAAAATGAAGAGGTGATTGATAACCAACAAGGCTTCATCATAGAATCATTAGGGATCAGAAGGGACCTTGAAAGATCATCTAGTCCAATTCCC
>VZRI01002621.1:79642-123398 GCA_013397515.1 Upupa epops
GAAGTCAGGAGAAAGTTCTTCGTGATGAGGGTGCTGAGACACTGGACCAGGTTGCCCAGGGAGGTTGTGGATGACCCCTCCGTGGAAGTATGCAGGGACAGATTGGATGGAGCCTTGAGCACCCTGGTCTAGTGGGGGGTGTCCCTGCTCATAGCAGGGGGGTTGGAACCAGATGATCTTTGAGGTCGCTTGCAACCTGAACCATTCTATGACTTTATGAAACTCTTTGGTTGAGCTAAACACAGTTTTATATGACAGAAAAGGAATAAAGTAATAATTTTAATGATGGTAATAAAATATCAATAATAATAGGTTTATACAAACCAAGTGCTGTACAGTGCAATTGCTCACCAATTGCTGACCAATGCCCAGTCAATTCTCCAGCAACTGCCCCCATTACCCTCCCCTCCATGTGTACTGGGCATGGCATCATATGGTATGGAATGTTCCTTTGGTCAGTTTGGTTTAGCAGTCCTGGCTGTGTTTCTACTCAACATCTTGTGCCCCTCCAATCTTGCTGGCAGGGCATGAGGAGATGAAAACTCCTTGACTTAGAATAAACACTACTTAGCAACAGCTGAAAGCATCAGACTGCAGCATTATTCTCAGGTTAAATCAAAGCCACATCACTGTGCCGGCTACTAGGCAGAAAATTAACTCCATCCCAGCTGAAACTGGGACACCTACTCCAGTGGAACAGCAGCATAGTTGCTGTCCTGTGTTTTTCTGAGCACAAGGAGGAGTGAAAAACAACTCAGTGTACAGAGGGATGACATACGCATCTCTGAAAGATGAACAAAGTTCTGTCATCGTTCTTTAAGGTCTTTCCTTGACAAAGCAGGAAAACATATTCCCTTCACCTGTTGATGAGATCACTAGCAGGCAAGGTGACTAATGTCAAAAGTAATCGTGCATTTCCTGTTGCTCAGTATCGATTTGAGGCTCCTGTTCACCTTAGTGATTGGCACTGACTGACAGCCTCAGAAAATAACAGTATTCTAATTGCATTCCCTTATATAAACCCTACATAGTCATTTAAAGTTAGAAAGCAAATTCATTAGCCTGTGGGGTGAAGAATTCAAGGCTGAAGGACTAATAACAATCTAACTAGACCCTATTCACAGAAATGACAGGCTTTTCCATGACATTCATATAATGAAATGCTCCTATGGAGAATGGGCTCTTCTTACAGCTTGTCCTACAGCACTGACAAACAGCACATCTGTGCTTGTGCAAATGGTGCTGCTGCTACTTTGCAGGGAGGGGATTAAATATTTCAACCTCCCTTCCTTTTTTAACCCCTCTTTTCTTTTGGTTGGCTTTTATTTTTGTAGCACTAACTGAAGAACATCCAACCTAAGAGGAACCCGCAAACTCTGGAAATGAGATTTTAAATAAAAACTCCAGGTCTGTACACATGCAGCTTTTGCTTTTAGGAAAAGTTATCTTCATGGATGTGCATTCACGTGTGAAACGTAAACAGGTGTTCCTGAAAGAAGAGGTAATTTTAAGTAAAAAAGAATGGGAGCGCTTAGCCTGTTAAAGATTCTCTGTGATCTCAGCACTAAATTACCCTAAGGACTGCAGGCATCAGCATTATTCTGATTTTGAGGAAGTTTTTTTCCTGTCAGTGTAGGAAGCTTAACAAACAAAGTGAGACTCATTTTTTAAAGCTTTCCAAATATTTAATATTCTAAAAGGTGGACAAATGGAAAATGTCAGCAACTGAATGCTTCTTCTTAAGCATAACAAAACTAAAAAGGGAGACATCCTTCACAAATCTGGGCCCTATCCACACAGTACAGACCTCACCTCCACAAATGACACCAGCTACACAGAGAAACCAAGGAGAAACACAGCTAACAAAGAACACTGAATAATTCAATACATCTTTCATACATCACTGCAAGGTTCACGGAGCAGCAAGACCAACGCCTCAATTACTGATATGCTTTCCCCTTCAGGGAGCAGCGAAAGTTAACTTTCACTATTAGTGCAGTAGAATAGCCCTTTAATAAATTTATTTTAGTAGCACTTAATATAAGTCCTTAGATACAAACAAGAATAGAGTGAAGAGATAGCTGGGGAATATGTTCTGAGCTAAAAAACCCAAGTGATGCAAAGCAGCCTTCAGATGGAGGTAAGCTTTCTTCACAAGGTTACTGGGAAATTTCCCCTATCTTCCCACAGTTATCTAGAGATGGTGGAGATGTAGATCTCAATTAATGACCTTTTCCTCTCTTTGGAGGCAAGTTAATTAATTCAAAGACAAGTATGTAAAGCACTACAGAAAGGAACATTGCTGAGCTTGAAGAATTTAGGGGGGTGGAGGTTCAATAGAGTAGGAGGGGAAAAAAAATTAGTGTTTCCTACTTACCGGCCGTCCCCACATTTAAACTCTAGCACACACAATCACTGAACCATATCCAAGTCTCAGCACCTTTACCTTTCCACCCACTGCCTCTTGTCCTATCACCTGATGACCTTGAGAAGAGCCTGGCTCCATCCTCCTGACACCCACCCCTCACATATTTAGAGACATGAATGAGGTCAGCCCTCAGCCTCCTCTTCTCCAAGCTAAAGAGATACCCAGCTCCCTCAGCCTTTCCTCATAAGGGAGATGTTCTACTTCCTTCAGCATCTTCCTTGCTCTATGCTGGACACCCTCCAGCAGCTCTGTGTCCTTCTGGAACTGAGGGGCCCAGAACTGGACCACAATACTCCAGATGCAGCCTCACTAGTGCAGAGTAGAGGGGGAAAAGTATTACAGGGCACTACAGAGACATCAGAAATTATGAGTAAAACTTCAAAATTCCCTTATGCACATATATTCCTGGGGGAAATATGCTCAGTTCATACAACTCCACCTGTTCAATCTATATCTCATCTCCGGTATTTGAGGCATCTGGCTCATTCATGTGAATTGTTTCCCTCCTTGCTCACACAACAGCAAAAACTATTTGGGAATAAATATTTGAAGAATCGCTCTGATCAAAGATTATCCAGGTTCTTATAACACCACAACCAAGCTGCTACCTTGTAGTTTACGTAGAGTCTTATCACACGTGAGGAGAAGAATAATCCATTTGTTAGAAAAGAAATCTGACCTACTTCAAGTATCCTTTATTTTTTATTGAACTTCAGCACATACAGCTTTGGCATTAATTAAAATTGAATAAGAACACCTGAAAACCACTTCTGTGATTCATTTATATTTTACACCTGGTTGCAGAGTATTTCAGAGTTGAATACTTTTCTACTGTCGCCTATGCTCCCCGTTTCAGAAATATTTGTAATAAAAGCACGGTATTCCTCAGGTAAAACCAGGAGCCTTGAGAGGCTCTGCTGTCAACTTATGGGGAAAAAATTTAAAAGAATAAGATTAAACCTAAGATTAGATTTGTGACTGCTACACTCCACCACATGGTTGGGACAAGAGTCACAACCTAAAACTCTGGCCTTCCAAATCAGTGAAATTTTATTCACCGACTAGAAGTTCTGTAAAACTGCTTTCAGAGATTTTAACCATGAAGGAAGCAGAAGCAGACAGGAAAAAAGCCTAACAATCCAAAATACTCTTGATCACTAGGAGGAGAAAGAGGGAGACATCAGAGGAGTCTGACACGTGACAAGCTTGCTCAGGACAGTAACCTTCAGCATCACAGAAATACGACGTAGCGTCAACTTCAAAATCACTCGCTCTGATTATGCAGCATGTGCTGGACACCATGGTAAACACATTTCTAATCTCAACATATGTAACCACGCTCAGAATCGTACTGCAGTGATTTGGGAAGTTCTTATGAGATCAGGTGCCATCAAGAATCTATAAGAATATATCCTAAGTGGACATTAGGCAAAGTTGTACTCATGACTTGGATGAGAGATCAGGGTGCACTGTCAGCACATCTGCTGATGACACAAAGCTGGGTGGTGTTGCTGCCACAGCAGGATCACCCAGACCAAGTCACACAGGAACATGTCCAGGCGGGTCTTGAATATCTCCAGAGAAGGAGACTCCTCAGCCCCCCTAGGCAGTCTGTTCCAGCGCTAAACGATTACCCAAACAGTTTACCATGATCTTAAATATAAGAGTAATATGGTTGTCAGTTTACTGACTCTATTTTGAGCCATGCAAAATTAAGCTGTTTTTCTAGGTGCTGTACTACAAGCATGTTGTAAAAACCTTTGCAATGCTTTTCTATCTAACAGTGGGAAGAAAAGGATGTAAACTACAACCATCCGTAGAGGAACAAATATTCCAATGTATTCTGTACACTGTTTTAATGGGCTCCGCTTTCAGCTTTTATATCTTCCACACAATGAGAGTATGGATGGATTTAGAGATATAATTACATATGCTACCTCCCCTTATTATAGTCTGAATAATTTAGTATGTTTATACTTTTGGGGGAAAAAAACATTAAACATTATGTTTCTTCTTATACAGCATTCATCCTCTTTTCAATTTCTGTATTTCTCCCATTACCATGAGTAAAAAGTTTGCTTTAACTCTTAACAAGCCTGCTGTTGTGATAAAATTTTAATCTCCATTCTCATAATTCTGAGGAAAGCTTTTGTAATCTATAAATCAACAGTGAGTACTTTGAGGTATCTTGTCAGCTACGAACAGCACAGAGGTCTTGAAATAAGAATCCTGCTTGAAGTGGGACTAATTTCCAACTGAGACAGAGTAGATTTAAGGATTTACCTTTATAATAGCACAGCTGTCCATACAGCAAAGCACAGCACAGCACTTAAGAAGTCAGGATCCAACACTGACTGTATGCATTTTAATTAATGATGACATGATATTTCTTAAAATTCATACATTTTAAAATCAATTCATTCAAATACGGATAAGGTTTTGAAGTACTCTGTATCAGATAACTTACAGAATTCATCTATATGAAAAGTACTGCGTGATCAAGGAACTACTTGATCATTTTAACAAAGATTAATGAGAAGGGAGGTCAGTAACAGTTGATATATCAGGAATGTCAGTCACTGCTAGAGCAGCACCTAACAAGAAGAGGGTTTCAGCTCACCAGTGAACCACTTGGCAGAATGATGTGGACCAAATCTTTCAAGTCTAAAGTCAGAAGTGGCTGTATTCACATAAGACAAATGTAGTTCCTCACAAGCCTAACTTTTTTCCCCCCCTTCAAATTAATTGCTAAAGGGTATTGTTCTGCAGAAATCAACTATATTTGAAAATTCCAGAGCATTGCCACAAGGATGAGTGGAGGGCTAGACCACCTCTCCTACAGGGACAGGCTGAGAGAGCTGGGGCTGTTCAGCCTGGACCGCAGGGAGATCTTAGAAGGACCTTACGGTACCTGAAGGGGGCTACAGCAAAGCTAGGGAAGGGCTGTTTCCAAGGACTTGGAGTGGTAATGGTTTCAAGCTGGAAGAGGGGAGGTTTAGACTGGAAGTTAGGAGAAAGTTCTTCACAATGAGGGTGCTGAGACACTGGACCAGGTTGCCCAGGGAGGTTGTGGCTGCCCCCTCCCTGGCAGTGTTCAAGACCAGATTGGCTGGGGCCTTGAGCACCCTGGTCTAGTGGGGAGTGTCCCTGCTCATGGCAGGGGGGGTTGGAACTAGATGATCTTTAAGGTCCCTTGCAACCTCAACCATTCTAGGAATCTATGAATTCTATTAGTGAAAATGTCCTGAAGAATCACAATGAATACAGAAATAGGATAAATCTAAAGGTTACAGCACTGTTGTTCCATACATTGAAAGATAAACATAGACATAAATTGCTATCAACTGTTTTATTAGACATTTAAGGCAGTTCCAAATCACTAAATTTACTTTAAAGTAAAATGAATGACTGGATATTAAAACATACATATTTAGAAAAGAATCAGACTCTCTCTGGAACAAATTCTAGTGTTGCCACTGTTGATGATACTGACATTCAAACTGAAGTTACAAAACAAACCACTGTCAAGCTGAAATCCCTATGTCAGCTTTTTCAGACAGGAGACTATAATTTTTTTGTTTTTTATAACTAAAAGAATCTGACAATAACTGCTTAGTTTAGTACTGCCTTCATGCTGCTCAGGAAGATGATGGTCATTATAAAGTAAATGGGGATAAGAGGTTCTTGGTACGTGATTGATGTTTATATAAATCATGATCAGCAACATGTTTTGTTGATTGCCTAGGATATATACAGTTTAAAAAGTACTGTATAATCATAGATTCATTAGGGAGAGGAAGGAACCTAGAAGGAACTAGACCAAGTTGCACAGGAACTGATCCAGGCAGGTCTTGAATGCCTCCAGGGAAGGAGACTCCACAACCCCCCTGGGCAGCCTGTTCCAGTGATCTGGTACCTTCACTGGGAAGAAGCTCCTTCTGATATTGGTATTGAACCTCCTGTGTTCCAGCTTGTACCTGTTGCCCCTGTAACAGCTATTATAGTTGGTCTGCACTGGCTTGTGCAATGTCACATACTGCTTTTTTCTTCTTAAATTAAAGAATAAACCCATTGGAAATCTGTTGTAAGTAAAACAGGAGTGGGGAAGAACCCCTTTTGATCTACTGTTCTTGCTATGAACATTAAAATATAGCAACCTCTGACACAAAGTAGACTGCTACTTCGGCATCCTAGAATTTGTATTCCTACTTTATGTTCTCCCAGGACAAAAAAAAATTGCTGATTCTAAATCCTTTGACCAAAGTGGAGTATAGGAATTAATATTAATCACTTGTTTTGGTATTAGCAAGCCTGCTGTTTGTGCTGGCTTTTGTGATATGCATATAAGGTCTCCAGGGAACTGCAGTATATTATCTACACAGAAACAAGACCAAGGAGGCATATGCCTGCCTACAAATGATTAAGGTATATCACACATGCGAATGAGAAGCTAAATTCTGACGGACACAATTAAAATCAATAATTCAGCCAGATATAACTGTCTAAGCTGTGGAATAAATTCTGTGTTCAACACAGATGCCTAGCTCACTACTAACGATGATTCCCATTTCTGAAGAGTTGGAGAGGCACTGCATGCGGTGGGTGAGGTTTATGACTTCACTCAATATAAAATTTAAAATAGAATTTTAAATCTACTGTGGCTACTACTGGAAAGGCGACACCGTTCAGATGATGTTCATACACACTTTTTATTAGTGTCTATGCGTTTTCTGTTGGGATTTTGACTTTCTGCCAACCAGTTGCTGGGTTTTCCTTGCCTAAAAATAGGAAAAGGCACCGAGAAAACTACTGCCATAAGGTTTGTTCCCCAGGAAATCCGGGGTTTGCAAGATTGTTCCCATTATTCACCACAAAGATAGAATACAACATGCATGCTAGGACTAGTCATACAGGCACTTAAAAGCGCTCTGTGTTTTCACAGAAGGCTTTAGCAAGCAAATGTTGATAAAAGGTGTAACTTGCTCAGCAGGTATCATGCCAAATGCTACAGAGGAGCAGAGTGTTCCCTCTAACAGTCTCCTGTTTGCGATGAAGGATGAGAAATGAGGTGAAAGAGGAGTAGATGTGCACAGTAGGACCTGGACAGATTTCAACTAATTTTAATTGCTCGTGTTAGAAGCTCAGTCAACTTTCTCTTCCCAGATGGTGAACAAAGCGTTTCAGGGAGTAATTCAACATATGCAAATATGAATCACAGCTGAACGTAACTTTCTCTACCGACTGTGGCAATGTGACTGTTGTACCTTAAAGCTGAGCGAGGTGAACCCAGATCAAAGAATATGTTGCTGTCCACAGCTAAGAATTAATCTATGCAGATCTTACCAAGCCAGTGTGTGTACATACATCGGTTTTCTCCCATGCCTTCAGAATAATTAAACCTAACTCATTACATAAAGTGTGGCTATTTATTACGCGAAGGTGGTTTTACCCTAATACACACTCCATCTGTAATCACTCAGAGCTGCAGGTGCAGAGTCATCCAACAGATGATGAGGACTTGCATTACAGAAAGCACACACCGAAAGACAACTTCCAGCTGTGAAGAGCTGGCAGCCTAGATGGTAACTCAGGAGTGAAGGGGGAAATGGAGAACTTGGAGAGGAGACTGGAACAAAACAAAAAACATCCTTATTCACCAACTGCCTCTCCAGCAGCGAGAGGTTTAGAGAACAAGTCATATGAGGAGAGGCTGAGGGAGCTGGGTAGGTTTAGTTTGCAGAAGAGGAGGTTCAGGGGGGACCCCATTGCCCTCTACTACTACCGTGAAAGGAGATTTTAGAGACGTGGATTTTGGCCTCTTCTCCTTGGTGACTGCTGACAGAAGCAGGGGCAGTGGTCTGAAGTTGAGGCAGGGGAGGGTTAGATTGGATCTGAGGAAGAAATACTTGGCAGACAGAGTGGGGAGGCACTGGAACAGCCTTCCCAGGGAAGTGACTGAGTCACCATTCCTGGAGATACTTGAGAAATGTCTAGCCATGGTGCTTCACGCAGCATGGAAGGGCTTAGTTTGTGGTTTTTAACCTCTCAGGTATTGAGGTTGTTGGTGTGGGGATGGTTGGACTCTGTGATTTAGGAGGTCCTTTCCAACCAGGATTATTCTGTGATTCTGGGATACTGTCAGACATCCTTAGTGCCTTTCTCTCATGTACAGACAACACGTTAATACTTTTCGCACATGCTGGGCTTTGTCATTTCATGCCTACAAGCACATACACAGAGCATGTTGGCAACTATTACCTAGATTAAATTCATGGAAGTATATTAAAGTCAGTAAATATGGTAAGGCTCATACTAAGTAGATTTTTTTTTTTGAATGAGGTCTTCAGAGGGAAATTAAGCAAAAAACTTGAATGAAAAAGGACCCTGAATAAGATCTGAATAGTTTTCTATATATGTTCCTTTTAAATCTGATTTTTCTTGTTAGCAATCCATATTAAAATGTTTCCCTAGATATTTTTACCAAGATTTATTCTGAGTCCCATATATTTCAGTGCTTATTGTCCAAGAGATGTGCAAATTTGTATTTAAGGAGGGGTTTTCTTGTGGTTTTGGGGATTTTTTTTAGAGAAAAAAATTCTTCAACATTTATGTGAGATTTTGATCATTCAGGACAGATGTAACCCTAAATTACTGACTGATTGCCTATTATCTGCTCTGCAAAGAGAAAGTTTAAATGGTGACAGCATGAACAAAATGATGAGTAAGGAATGATCCATGTCATGGATCTATTTTTACCTCTGCAACTTACAAAAGAAATGCCTGCCCATTAAAGACAGCCAGCCAGTGTTAACATCTTTAACACCTTTGGAGCATTTTAGTGCCAATTCAAATAACTGTAGACTTTGTTCACAACTGTGTATTCATCTATATACTTATGATTTGGTACTGGCAATAAAGCTACTTCATTAGGAATTACAGAAAACAGATTTATGCCAAGTCTTCCTTATTGAATCTTTATTAATCTCAGTAAGGCAGCAGTAGCTGGAGAATCTAGGCAGGATGGCATGACAAAGAGCACAGGAAACTTGGGACAGCTGCTGTAAATCTCTATGGTAATTCAGTGAAAAATGGCTATGCACCATGGTGGGAGGCACATAACTGTAAGAAAGATGCACAAAGATTCATAGTTTCACAAAGTGCTACTACAAAAAGATTCTTCAAATAGTGTTTGTAACACAGATTGTCACAATGCAATAATTTAAACAGAAAAGGCTTCAACCACTCCATTCTGCTTCCTTTTCACATCAGGAATCATAGAACCATAGAATCATAGAACCATAGAATCATTAGGGATCAGAAGAGACCTCAAAAGATCATTTAATCCAATCCCCCTGCCGCAGCAGGATCACCTAGACCAAGTCGCACAGGAGCTCATAAGCTAACCCAAATAGAGGCTAAATCCTTTGACCTTTTCTGAGGGAAAATACCTTGTAAAAACCATCAAAGGATGTGTCTCTGAAAAGTCAGTGTTTCAGGATAATAGTCTAAAAGGTATTTTACTCAGGCTTTTACTCATTTTGGAAGCATATCATCTAAGGTTGTTAAGAGAATTTGGCAACATTACTGCCCCAATCATAAAATAAGGCTGGGTTGATCAAAATATTATTGCTGATCTTCTCTCCCTGAGTGTCATGGTTTGACTATGAGTGGGTTTCTGGTCTGAGCCATTGGGAAGTCATTATTGCAACCAAACCAAACAATTGTGACTGCACTGGGATATGACTGGTTTGGACTTTCATGTTTCCTGATTGTTATTTGCTTCTCTTTTGTCTTTGTTTGCAGGGAGACACACGGCTTTGGGCTGTGCAAGGCAGCCATCTCATCTAGGGAATATATTGAATGGAGGAGTGTGGAATATCAGATCAACAGAGGAAATGTTTTGCCTGCAATCCATTGATGCTGAAATGGAGAGTGTCTTTCCCTGGTTCATGATTCACACGAATTGATACGCTGGAAATGAAAGACTGGAACAGGGAATTTGACCTTAAACAAACCACTGACACTGAGGGACATATACATGAACTGAATGGACTCCACATATCAACAAGTAAAAAAGAACTGATGGGTGCCTCTTCCCTCTGAGGGAGTGGAGATAGCACACTGGCCTAGTTACATACAAACATGATTAATCTCTGTATGTCTTTGTACCGGCGTTTTTACACGGGGTTAATTAAATATGGCTTGTACCTTTACCTCACATGGAGTTAGATTTGTTTGATTTTGCTGGAATTGGTTTTGGAATCCTCCTTGTTTTGGTTTTTGTTTCTGCACATTAATTGAATTCATTAATTTCATCTCAGACCTGAGCAACTGATGACACTGTGATAGAACATGTGGAAATGGTTCAAAGCTGCACCAGGGGAGGTTTTACTGGACATTAGGTAGTATTTCTTTACCAAGAGGATGGTCAAACACTGAAACAGGCTTCTTAGATTGTTGATGCCCCAAGCTTGTCACTATTTTAAAGAGATTTGGACAATGACCTTAACAATTTCCTTGAACTTTTGGTCAGTCCTGAATTCATCAGGCAGTTGGACTAGATGATCCTTATAGGTCCCTTTCAACTGAGCTATTCTATTCTATTCTTGAATGCTGCACATTCATTCTGTAAGAAAACATCCATAGGCTGTTCTGGATTTACAGAAACATGGTTTATCAGAGCTGGAACACAACTTAAGTAGAATGAAATTCCCTGCACTTCATTTTTTAGGATCTGAACATTATCTGTGAAAGTTTTCCTTTAGAAATAACTTTACTTCTTATGTTGTGCACAGCCTTGTTAGCAAACGGGTACTGTTGGAGCCTGGGTGTCTCAAGCTAGCAGCATATCAGATTTGGCCAGACTGATTTGTCCTCATTAGCTGATTGCTCCTGCAGACCTGCATAAGCGTGCACTGTTTAGCTACTTACTTTCATGGCATCCTGCTACTCAATGCAGCTGGCTCCAAAGCAATCCCATCTGTCAAAATACCTTTCTTCAATAATGTTTTTTTGTTCCAAGACAAAAGGAACACGAGTTTTGTGAATTGCAGAGATTCTCACACCAACTACACCATGATATCATTTGGTAATGCTTCCCACTGAGGAGTAGGTTGAATAAGTTATTTTGGAAATATTAAAGGCAAATAAATGTACAAAATGATCAGAACTAAGACCAGGGGATATTTTTTAATGGAGAAGTGGTTTGCTTGTAAATCCTTGTAAATTATCCATTTACAAGTGGATGCTTGTAAATCTAGTGGAACTAGTTAGAAACACATGGCAAGGTATGGTCATTACAACTTTGCTTACCAAGTACTTTGCTAGACTGGCAAATGGCCATGTTGAAAGTTTAGGGTTTTTTTAATCAGTTACTAGTGAACAAATAAGCTGTAAAATAACTATCCATCAGTGATCTTTCCTTTACGCTAGCAACCTCATGTGACTAGTATAGCCAGCATCTATTACCAGAAGTACTCATGGGTATACCATAAAATCAGAGAATCATGTGGGATAGAAGCAACATTAAAAATCATCTAGTTCCAATCCCTCCCAGTAGACAAGGTTGCTCAAAGTCCTACCAAACCTGCTTTTAAACACTTCCAGGGATGAGGCATCTACAACCTCTCTAGGCAAGGTGTTTCAGTATGTCAGCACTCTCACAGTGAGGAACTTCCTTCTTAAAACAAAACAGTTGAAGCCTCAGTTTGAAGCTATTACCCCTCATCCTATCACTGTAAGTCCCTGTAAAAAAGACCCTTCCCAGTTGTCTTGTAAGTCCCCTTCAGGCTGCAATCTAGCCTCTCTGGAAACACCTTTCCTTCAGGCTGAACAACTTCAATCCTATCAGAATGTCCTTATAGCAGAAGTGCTCCAGTCCTTTGATTGTCTTTGCAGCCTTCCTCTGAACCTGCTGCAACAGCTCTAGGTCCTTCTTGCAGTGAAGGCTCCAGAGCTAGAGGCAGTACTCCAGGCGGGGTCTCACAAGCACAGATTTGAAAGAATCAGTTTTCCTCAACTTGCTAAGGCAGCCCAGGATGGTATCTTTACAAAGTATTTATTGTTTGTGCTTTACTAGAAAAGCCTAAACTAACAGTTACCTACCAGCATTTAGGCAAACTGGGTGCAAATTTGGCACAGGCTCAGTCAGGGCTCATAGTCCAGATTCATAGCAAGATCACTTAACCTATCCGTCACACATGTTCCACAAAACAACAAGAAGAACTAGTGAAATACACTGAAATCTACTCTGAAAATCAAGGAAGAACAGTCAAGAAGGTCATTTAAATGTTGAAAAATATTTTTCACTCACTGGGCATTCACATTCTGTCATGTATGATGATCTGCTACTTAATTATGCAATGTTATTATCAATAACTCATGAAAACTACCAATCATTATCTACAATCGTAGAATCATTAGGGATGGGAAGGGACTTCAAAAGATTACCCAGTCCAATCCCCCTGCCACAGCAGGATCACCTAGACCAAGTTGNAAGGGAGGGGTTCTACTTCCTTCATCATCTTGGTTGCTCTACGCTGGACACCCACCAGCAGCTCTGTGTCCTTCTGGAACTGAGTGGCCCAGAACCAGACACAATACACCAGATGGATTGTTCTTGCCCAGATGCAAGACTCTTACACGTACCCTTTTTTACCTCATTCCATTTCTCTCTGCCCAGCTCTCTAGCCTGTCCAGGTCTCACTGAATGACAGCACAGTCTCATGGGGTCTCAGCGACACTCACTCAGCTTTGTGTCATCAGCAAACTTGCTGACAGTGCACCCTAATCTCTAATCTAAGCAACTAAAGTATTCATTTCACTCTTTAGGATCCAAGCTGTTTTTTAGATATATTTTAAATACTTGGGAAAAAATACTGATAAGCAATAAAAGAAATATAACTAGTGTCATCATATAAAGAAATTAAGAAGTATTTTAAGAGAAGAAATGACAGGTTATTTATTCGAAATTGCTTATGGTTTGTCCAAAAACCAGCATCCTGCTCTGAGATCTCTGCCCTCTTAGACATGTCCAATGTGTCTCTTCCCAGGTCAAGAGCTCTGACCCTGTCATTTTGCTGATCTTAACATTTACTGAGGTTACTAACAACCCTCGACATTCTGAATATAAGGGTAGTTACACAATATCTTTGTTCTCAGAAGCATTTTCATGAATTATGATCCTACCTTGCAGATTTAGTTTCCCTTAGAGACTGCCTGCCTTTGCTGGTTTTGTGGTTGCTCACACTGTAACATCTTGCTCTTTCTCTCTCTTTTCTGTATAACCTCCCTTGGTTATACTTTGCCCTTTTGTGTTCTTTTAGTTGGCATCTATTGTGAACTTTTTGCATCTTCTTCTTAGGTCCTAATCTATTTAATTACATTTAGCTGGCCTGATTCCAAAGCTGAAATCAGTATTCCTGCTCCTAGCTCTTGTCTGTTACTTATTTTAATTCATCTCTCAAAGGAGCCAGAAGTAGTATTTGTAAACAAAGTATTTCACCATGCAACCCCCTTTACACAGCCTAAACACACGTATTCCAAAACAGAGGAGATTACCTGGCCAATTGGCAGTCATACGTTACATCCCTGAATATCCCTGTCATACTGAAATGAAAGAAAACCATCTCCAAACTACATCCAGAGAAGCAACCAAGTGAGATTGATTTTGTGTTCTCTTCCTCCCTCTTTTCTCTGCTTGTCATTCAGTTCAACACCTTCATCACCTTTAAAACACAAGAAATTTGACTAATTGACTGATCAAGTGAAAAGCAGATTAACTCTGTTTCTGTAGGGTAGGCGCTTTAATAGCAATGGCAATAGTTTCATTAGAGGAATAGAAGGAAGGAGGGATGAACTAGGTGACCAAACTGCCACCACGTATCAGTGAGGCATAGAATGCTGCTGGTTTTTGTGAGAAAGTTAGAAATCTATGGGAAGAAAGGCAAGGCTCTTCCCGAGAGGTTTTGGCAAAGAGACGATCTTGAGGCAAATGTAACTAGGACAGTTAAGACTGAGTTAGCATTTAGCCATGTATTTCACATCTCGTATTTCCCTCTTTCTCGATGTCCTATAACTTCTGCTGTACATACAAACTGACATGAGATTTTCTCTTGGAATTCTTCCCCTCCTGCTTCCAGAAGATTTTGCCTTGCATGAGATATAATCAGCCTTGGCAGTAACGAGGGGGGAAAAGAAGAAAAAAGGTCTGTCTGTGAGAAGACAGGTAGAGCTGTGATTAAAGGCTGACATTCTTACCTAGTACGCAAGATTAGATTTTCCATTTTTGTACATTCCCTCCAGAACAACTTGTACAGATTTATTTGAGTTGGCATCATTCTGTCAGTTCTTGGTGTGGCAAATGATTCTGGGGACTGGACCTGAATTTCCTTTACAATACAAGACTTGAAAATGAGCGCTATGCATAAACCAAACCTATGACTGTGTTTTCTTGGGATCTGCCTCAAAGAATCCCAGGGGACACAATCCAGGATAGAACATGGGTCTCGGAGAGCTGGTCATTTTTCAAAGATCATCTTTGCCAAGCTCAAGAATGATCTATCCCAGTCAAACAGAAGTAATAGGAGCCTTGCATGGATGAAAAAGGACGTCCCTACAGAATTCAGCCAGCAAAAAAGGAGCATACCAGAGGTGAAGGCAGAGACAGAGGGTCTGGGAGGAATATGGAGACCCTCAGTATTCAGGGGTGTGGTTAGGAAAGTCATTCAGAACTAAGGTGAAAGGACACCAAGAGAAGTTTCCATGAGTACATTTCAGCTGCAAAAGGTAAACTGAGGAATATATGGGCCCACTGAATGGGGTAGAAGACCTGGTGGTACCAAACATGGCAATGGCTGAGGTGTTCAATGCCTTTTTCACTCCTCTGCTTAATGGTAAGACTGTACTTCAGGAATACCAGGTCCCTGAGAACAATGGAAAGGTTTGGAGTAAGAAAGACAGCCTCAGTAGAGGAGGAAAGCCAGGGTTGTCTCAGTAGTTCTCACTCACAGGGCAAGAGGCAGAGTGCACAAGCTGAAATAGAGGAAATTCTGCATAACTGCGTAAAATACTGATACAGGTTGCCCAGAGAGGCTGTGGAGTCTCCATCCTTGGAGATATTAAAGAACTGACCAATGTGCCTTGCACACTTGGTTGGATTAGATGAACTCCGGGTGTCCCAACCTCATCTATACCATTGTTCCGTGATTTCTCTTTCATTTCTTTTTTGTTTTTTGGCCTTGTTCAAAGTGAAAAGGAATAAATTAGAACAGCAGTATTCCAGAACTCCCTGAACTTTTTTTTCTTTCTCTCTGTTTCAGCATTTCATTATTTGTTTAGCCTCAATGTACACTAGCGTAACCTTGTCAGCCTTCTCTAAGTATTTCTATAGTATGATAGAAGGAAACCTTAATCTAATACGTACACTGACAACCTTTAGATAGAGATAGACCTTAAGACCAATGAATAACATATCCAAGGCACCACTATAGCAGAATTCCTGGTAGTAATCTAGGTGGGTTTGCAACATTAGTTGAAGAGAGATTTTTTTTAGTACACATTTGATTAAGGAAAGTAGCTGCACACTTTAAATTAGTGCTCTTCTGAAGAGAAATCCTTGAAAGTCTTAATGAAAAGAAATAAAAGAAGATCCAGAGGGACCACCATATTACATCTCAAGCACCAACACAGCAATCACAGTTAAAATGCTTTAAGTAGTTTGAGTATACTTTCTACTGTTACAGAGGTTTTCATAGTTGCATATTTAAGGAAAAGGAGGACTCTTCAGAGAATTTGATGTGGCCGCCTGCAAAATCTGGGTCACAGACACCCATCCCATAATTCCTAAAACATCATACATCTGTCGCTTCAGCAAAAAACACTCTTTAGAGAAAAATCTAGCCTTTATTTCCACTAAGGATGAGCACGAAAAACAGCAGAATTGTTAAAAGCTTTCATAAAGATGTACATTTGGCTAGGACTTTTCTTTTGATTTGACCTTGACTAAATTGAAAGCACATAGAAAAATTTACAGTAAATTCTAGATGTGAGTTACACTAATATCTGGCTAAGTGCCTCTGCTGCGAAAGCTCTTTCTATTTTAGTAAAATTTTATGCACAAAAGCGTTTTCCAGAAACTGATATAGTGTGTTCAATACTTTTTTATATCCAAGCGTAATTACAAAAGCTTTTTCATAATAACAAATATTGTCCTAAGCAGAGACTATATTTAATAAATATGCTTATTATTTTCCCTAATGAAAGGCACACTTAAAAAATTGTAGGTAATCCCATTACACTGTACTTCAATTATACAGCCTAGCTCTCCTACCCTCCTGCTGATAGAAGACTACCTCATCTTAGTTTTCAATTATATACATTAAGTCCTTCCAAAACCACCTTCGTTATTACACACAGCATGTCTAGCTCTATCAGAGAAAAAGCGGTAATTGGGAAAGAGCAAAATGCATTTTCAAGCGTAAGATAATCACAAGAAAAGTTAATTATGTCAATTAAAATAATCTTCCCTCCACTCAACAAATATGACCTATTTGCACAGAGAAACACAGCAGGACAAGTTCTGGTCTTTGATAAACCGCAGTGGTTTTAGTCAAGTCATTCTTATTATAAAATCTGTGATAAAGCCAAATTTCTGCTTTAAAGTACTGTGATAAAAAGGTGTCCAAAAACAACTGCTGGATGAGCTCAGGGTTATTCTCTAAAATGCAAACCATCATGTTTTGCACGTACTCCAAACATTAAACCTAAGGATTTCTCTTCCTGATTAAACTTCCATTTCCTAGAAGCAGAAAAGGGTTACGGACACAAGAGGAGTACTGACAGAAAATCTCCTGGACGATTATGAAATTGAAAGAGGCAGATACATGTAGTAAAATATGCACAGTTGCTGCCAGTCATCCTTGGTGAAGAAATTCATCTCAACATCAGCAGGCAACCAGAGCAAGCTGTGAAGCACTGACTTCACAGTTACTACCTCCAATTAATGTCTATAAATATGTGAGGGGTGGGTGTCAGAAGGATGGAGCCAGGCTCTTCTCAAGGTCATCTAGTGATAGGACAAGGGACAGTGGGTGCAAGCTGGTACAGAGCAGGTTCTATATAAACATCAGAAGGAACTTCTTCCCAGTGGGGTAATGGAGCACTGGAACAGGCTGCCCAGGGGGGCTGTGGAGTCTCCTTCTCTGGAGATGTTCCAGACCCACCTGGATGTGTTCCTGTGTGACTTGGTCTAGGTGATCCTGCTGTGTCAGGGGATTGGACTAGATGATCTTTTGAGGTCCCTTCCAATCCCTAATGATTCTAAGTGTTAAGATTCTAAGTGTTAAGATTCTGCTGCATAAAAAAATACTAGAGCTGCTCAATCTAAGAAGCATCAAAGAAGGCATCAAAGAGGAGTATCACAGATCCTGTAACTGCCAGGCCCAACATACGGCTGCTCACGTTGTTAGCAGCAAAAGCAGGATTGGAAGCATCAATCCCTATTAGCTGTTTCTAATAGTTCATTTCCTTCTTCTGCACAGAGTACCTTTCTTTGACATCAAATGGATCAGCCCCGGTCACTTCACCTCTTAGAGCGTGCAAAGTTTTCAATAGCCTGCTCATTCACAACCTTAATTTTGCTGTGTTGAGCTGTTCCCATTTTACCTCACAGTAACTTACTCTACTTTTGAACTTTTCCTAACGCACATGTTGGTCTAGTAGCGCCAGAAATAGGAGTAATAATCTAGGGAGCATTTAAGCCAGGTAGTTTCAGTACTGTTTTTCTTACACCAGATTCTTTGTACTACAAATTACTGGCAATTTGCTCGACAAAATTTGTTCTGATGAGTAACAATATGACAGAAGAGGTCACGTATACTCCAGTTCAGAAAGCATTTTTGGTTTTCACAGAGAAATGCTGCATCTCCTACAAGTTCCAACCCTTTTCACTTCTTACCTTGATTTGCTTATTCCTTATCACTTTGGTGACTTTGTCAGAGAACCGGGATCACTGCCAAAGATGTTTACCTCAATTTTGTTTCCAATCCTAAATTAGATTCTTTCTAAATACTAAATTAGGTTATTAATCAGTTAAAATCTAAATCTTCATTATTAATTTACTAGAAACAACACAGCGGCTTGTAAAACATTTATGCAACAGTAAACGGAGAACCACTTTGCAGAGATCATGACACGCTTAATTTACTACACAACTAAATATTTAATTACGAATGGTAGCCAAACTGAAGGTGCTCTGTTGAAATTAAGCAATCTTTAAATGATAAAAGCCTTAACTATATTGTGGGCACTAATGGTAAATTTCCAAAATGAGCAGTAGGAAACACGGTCCCTTTGGTGGGGTTTGCCCTCAGCAGTTAAGTGAAGAACTGTGTACTTGGATATCGAGTTTGCTATTTACTGATAGGTCTGCTCCCTGCAGTGCTTTCAACATAAATTATTTTAAAATAGCATTTTAAATTAATTGAAAATGCGGTGCACTTCATAAGTCAGTTTAAATACATAGAATTGGAAGGGGGAAAAGCATTGATTCTATACAGCATGCTTTCTCTTTTTGTATTTCCCATGTAGTAATTTTGATTCAATGCCTTCCTAGCTAACAGTACCATCTCTCATTACAATACTAGGATTTTAACTTTCTTGTGCACATTTACTTAATTCTTTGTTTTAAATTCACTCTTCAAAACCTCCTAGGCACAGGTTTTTGCAGTGTGTTTGCATTTATACGGACAGATGTATGTCATACAAGGAACTGCACAGAGACCATTCGTACAGCTGTCTTGACATGGATATATCCTTACCAGTGTCGAACCTGAACAGCACACGATGATACACAGAGGATGCATTTAACGTGAGCTTTCAAAACAGAAACTCTTAGCTCAATAAGCATAGCTGAATGCTTAAGGAGCTGTTAAATGAAGAGCAAGACTGACAATGACAAGTTATCTTTTGGGATTTTTTTATGCTTATTGTCTCGCTGGCTCAAATAATGTGGCTTTTAGAAGAGGAAAGCACTGGCATTTTACCCTTATGAACAAAAACTAATATGAAGAATGGAGATAGCAAAGCAAGATAGGCTGGAGGAAGCTGAGAACAGTAACCACGTGTCTTATTTCAGGAGAAAGGTTCTTGGACAGAATATTACATCAAACAAAACAATGATCAGGCTGTAAGTGCAGTCCTGAAAACAAACAATGGGAATAGGATCACTTTCGCTTCATCTTGAACATCTATTTTATATCAGCAAATTGATACCTGTTAATCACTAAGCTGTTTCTTATTAGTACTACAGCATATCCTGACATTTTGCTGCATTATAAAAGGGCACTCCTGTGAAAAGTCATTCATCTAAAATCTTTAGAAAAGTTGTCAGCTAAGAGTCGCCGACAGCCCAGCAGACTCTGCTGCCATTTAGTGAGGCCTGGACAGGCTAGAGAACTGGGCAGAGAGAAATTTAACAAGGTACAACAAGGGTCAGTGTAGAGTCTGGCATCGGGGCAAGAAGAACCCCAGGGACCAGGATAGGTTGGGGACTGACCTGTTGGAGAGCAGTGGAGGAGAAAGGGACCTGGGGGTCCTAGTGGACAGCAGGATGACTATGAGCCAGCAATGTGGTCTTGTGGCCAAGAGGGCCAACAGCATCCTGAGGTGGATCAGAAGGGAGGTGGTTAGCAGACAGAGGGGTTCTTCTCCCCCTCTACTTTGCACTAGTGAGACTGCATCTGGAGTATTCACTGAGTTTTCACACAATTTGCTGTTCAAATGCAATTCCAGTTTAATAGCGATGAACGTACTGCACTGCTGAGCTTCACAAAAGGTATGTGAGAGTCTTAGACATGTTAATACTAATAGGATATCTGAATGTAATGAGTCTCTTAGTACAGTGTTGGTATAACCAGTCACCTCAGAAGAGCCAAGTGTTGTTCAAGTTCTGTTGCTTCACATATTCCTCTGTATCTAAAGGATGCGTCATTTCAGAACAGACTTGCAATGTGGGAAACGTGGGAAACCTTGTTTTGCTCATTTTGGAGGTATGTATAAGCAGTTGGTAAAAAAAGATTCGGTCTAGTACAGTTTGTAACTCTTTCACATGATATTTAGGTGGCTAAAACTCACATAGTGCAGGTGCTACCTAATCCACTGATTGTTTCAGATACCTCAGCTGAAGTTAACATACAGCAAAGACATAAACAAGCTAACCTGACACGCATCAACATTTTAAGTAGATTATGGCAGAGAGATGGTTTTTTGCACCATGAAAAACCAAAAAAAGCCTCCTTTTATAATAAACTGCCTTGAGAACTATTACATGGCAATAATTCCACGTTTTGCTAAGGCTTCTGCACACACACAGCTTTGTCAGGGTGTCTTCCACTGGGAGAAAGTTACAGCTGGTGCATAAGTAACAGTCTCTATAATCTATTACCAAATGGAAAAGTAAAATGTCATAATCTACCTTAAGAACTAATGAGAGAATTCTCATCTCAGTTTTCTCCAAGGACTCTAATGCCAAAGGACAGATTGTTTCTTGACAGCGTTTCAAACTGATCTCTATTTGCAAACATAGCAACCGATTCCAAAAGCAGTTCAGAACACAAATCAAACAACTATTTTACGATGTGCTGTTTTGAATTGCATATGCGGGACAGAGAGGCAACTCACGCCAAAAGAGAAATCGTATTTGCACATCACGAGCCATTTTCATACTTGACTCTTGCATTAAAATGCAAAGAAATTAAACAATTCCAGTGAAATCATGAGTGCCTTGTGGATTAAATATTACAGTCTCAGTGCTACACGGTGGGATTTAACAGAAGATGATCTACGATGTGGAGCACGTGTGGAAAATCCAAGTAAATTTACAAATGCAGGGGATATATTCTCTTCTCTTTAAAATAAAGAAAACAAGGGGAAATGATAAATTGTTTATTAAATGTAAAGAGAAAACACATATTTGAAAAAAAGTCTTTGAAAAAACAGGATAACTACTATCCAACGATACTAAACCCACTTACTCATTAGAAACAGGGCCAAACTGATTCCATTTGAGTCACAGCATGAGCACACAGAGCAGCAATTAATGTGACCGTCGGTGTGGCAGTTGTTTTCTAAATGTCATCCTGTCTGTCTTGGATTTGTTTTTTAAGCAAACAAAAAGAAATTTAGCTGGAAAAGTTACTTAAGATACTTGGGAAGATCACAACTCTGGCTGAATCGGCACAAGAAAAGCTTTTACATGCCATGCTGTAGACACCTATGGCTCCTGAACTAAAGACTTTGTTGTACCTGTCAGGTGAATACACACAGCAGTATGCATGGCAGAACGACAACACACACAGGGTAAAGAGGCATCACCGATGTATTACAGCCAGATAAAATTAATTTAGGGTCCTCTTAGATTAAACTGGAGTGCAAGAGAGAAGAGACTCTGTTCTTTACAATGAACTCACCTACAGCTGATTAACAGCTATTTCTTTAATGAAGAAAAGCTCATTTAACTAGCAGTACCCCTTACTGATCATTAATCTAGACCTGCAAATTCTATCACTTCATTGCGAACCCAGTGGACTGGAAATAATTTGCTAAGCTCTTGTCTGAAAGAGAGCACTTTTTAAGAAATCTAAGTATACAGGTGGGTGCTGGGCCGGTGCAGTCAGACTGGCTGAGCAAGACAGCCAAATCCCTTACAGATGAGAAAACCAAATAATTTATTTGAAAGAAAGAATAGCAAAGTATTAACTTCAGGAGTTTACCACTGATCGGTATCTTGTTTTAAAGCATCACTTTTGCTTCTTTTCCAAGATTAACTGAATATATTTATTACTATTATTATGGCGGTTTTGAGGTAGAAGTGAGATACAAGCATAGAGAGATTGACTCTACCTAAGCAGCTTATCCCTACTGCTATAATGTTAATCACGGAACATATGGGATTATAACCAAATGAAAAAGAAAGAAGAAGGAAGAGAGGGGGCAAGGAGTTAAGTAGCTGTATGTTTCTGGATTAAATCACAACATGAGAAAATGCCTTAGAATTCCAATGTTGTGGTAAAGCAAAAGGCACAATGAGCTCTGGATGCAGGAACTCTCTCATATTTTTCTCCACACAATTATGCATGAAAAGATAAGATCTCTCCATAAAACTGTAAAATAGAGCACTTACAAAGTCCATTTGAAAAGATTCCTCCAGGGGGCTGAGATAGCGCCACTATCATTTCGAGCAGGTAATTCTACAAATGACACACTTTTGTCATCCCATTGAATCTAGTCAACACAGGCCCTCCTTTGCCCAAATCCAAGTAAAACTATCGACTCGATCTCACAGCACGGGGTAGATACATGAGATGTCCCTTAGCGAAGCAGTCATTTCACCTCTAGCCAAGGCAATAACTAGACCTGCAAATTTTATCACTTTGTTGCAAACCCAGTGGACAGGAAATAATTTGCTAACCTCTGGTTTCAAAAAGAGCACTTGTTAGGAGATTGAAGGTATACATCCAAATGTTGAAGCAAAGAGAGATTTTCTCTTGTTTGGAATGAAATATATTTCTCTAAAACTAATATCGGAAAAAAACATGTTTATCTGGTATTATATTTTATGATTTCTTAACTATGTTGTGAATAATTACTGTTTTGCATGAATTTCTTTCAAATTAGATTGCTGGGCAACTACTCGTAAACAAAAATGAAAGGAAAATACTTCGCCTAGAACAGCCTACTCTGCAATTAGCTACCTCAAAATATAGATACAGTATGATACAGGGAATGAATGATCAAGATACCAAATGCCATCTTAAAATGTAAAGTTAATTATTGCTAATGCCAGAACACTCTCAGAGAGATGATTAATCATGCCTGCATTTACAGAACAAGTTTTGTTACACATCCCAGTACCGCTGACCTGTTCAAGCAAGTTTTTTCCTATCTTCTTACAAGTTGTGTAGGCTCCATTCTACTGAGGATACTTGATTTACACAAAATTAAACTTGAGCTTACAGAACGAAAACTTTCTGGACTCTGCTTTACTTATCTAGACTCCACTACAATGAACATGCTGCTTAGTCTGTGCATGTTGATTCTTGATAATCTTTATTATCATTTACAATTTGTAGTCATTTCATTTACAACTTGTGGTCTAAAAACTGCATGCTACTTGTGACCTTATATATACTCTTCTTTTTAAAAGTTAAATTGCTTCTTTCTTGAAGCAATAATAAATTAGTGAAACTGGAATGACAAATTAAACCTTCTGGGATAGAAGAGACCAGCTCTTAGAACCAGTAATGCCATAAGAGCACTCTGGAGCTAGGAAGAAATTTCTAATACTCTTCTGTGAAAGGATGGTGAAGGTCGATTCATTTAAACACTTTACATGGGCCCTTTTGACTTGCTTCACCAGAATAATGCCATTGTTTCCTTCAGATGTCAATATTCACAAAAAGAGAATTCATAGAATCCTAAGGGATTAGAAGGGACCTTAAAAGACCATCTAGTCCAATCCACCTGCCACATCTAGACCAAGTTGCACAGGAACAAATCCAGGTGGGTCTGGAATGTCTCCAGAGAAGGAGACTCCACAACCCCCCTGGGCAGCCTGTTCCAGTGCTCCAGTACCATACCCTCACTGTGAAGTTTCTTCTGATACAGTACCCTCACTGTGAAGTTTCTTCTGATATTGATATGGAGCGTCCTCTGTTCCAGCTGGCACCCATTGCCCCTTGTCTTATAAGCAGATGACCTTGAGAAGAGCCTGGCTCCATCCTCCTGACACCCACCCCTCACATATTTGTAGACATGAATGAGGTTACTCCTCAGCCTCCTCTCCTCCAATCTAATTCTAACAGTGGATGGCATGGTTGAAACATGTTCCACTTCTGAACAAGCAGAAAAAGCAGTATTCATCTTCCCCACTGAAATGAAGTGACAGGATGACTCCGTCAAGTCTTTCCCCTTTCTGATATTGAACCTTGAAATTTAAATTCTATCAAATACAGTGAAGTGTTGTCAGAGGCTTTTTTACAGTGCTTTAGTTCATCCTCCCATACCAACATGATTAATTGCTGAGTTAGTTTTCTGTACCTCTTCCAATCATGTATAGTCCTTATTTTTATAACACAACCATATTCAGTTAACATCTCTTGATTTCTGCTTGATTATGGTTTTAATGAGAAAAATTCATGACATCAATCCTTGCCTTATGGTATTCTAGTTCTGATGCTCACATCTACTCTTATAACAATAATCCTTTCATGTGACCAACTCAAAGAATTTTCATAACTTTAATAAATCAGGTTGGAGCAGAGCTTCACTGAAAGGAGTTTCAGCGTTTTCCGGCAATATTCGTGGCAGCATTCCCTGTACAATAAATATCTTTCTCCTTGAGAGCAAGACTAACACTAGCAATCAATCCAAGACAACCAGACCAAGATAGAATTTGTAGATAACAAGCACTATATGTGCTGAAAAGAGTTTATGATCCAGCCTAATAAAGCTAATAAAGGAACTTCGACATGTTTTAAGTTTTCAATGAGAACAGTAAAAGCAATTATTAGGAGTTATCCCATTTTATTTATGGAATCACAGAGTATCAGGATATGAAGTTTCAGTCAGGACTGGTTAGAAAGATACTTCAGTTTTCCCAAGTTTTTCAAAATATTTTGATTCAAAATATTTGATTCATTTCTGAATTAGAGTAAGGCAATTGACTATACCATAAACAAATCAAAACACCAGTTCACACTACTTGAAAGTAGTTAGGACATCATGGTTAGGACACCTCAGGCTGCCATTTATTTAGTCTTTCCTATATGTCTTTTGTACAGTCCAGATGAAATTTTAACAGTAGGTTTTCGTGTCTGAGTTTCAGAAGCCTAATGTGTACTAGGAAGTCCTTATGCTGTATGGGGAAGTCAATGAGACAGTGCCCTATCACAGGGTCCAGACTCATCTCACCATATCCTCTGAGGAAATGCCAGGCTGGAAGAGAACCAAGGACTGAAAATGCAGCAGTGCTGGCACTCAACAGCATGTACTGGCTAGAGAGATATGAAAAACATTCAGAGGTTACCACAGATCACAATTAGAACAGGGCCCCCTCCTCCTTTTCATCCCCTATCTCTGCACTTACTAGTACTCTTGATGCTACAAAATAGCTTCTTAGGCACATGCCAAGTTCTGTCTCCCAAGAGTCCCTAGTCCTTGGGCTGCAATTCTGCAGGCTCACAGTATCAAGAACAAGCATTTTGAGGCAGTTGTCCCAGAGCATGGATTGCCGTATTCAGGTGGGGAGGAGGTGACAAGCTGGGAGGTGCAGAGAGATGTGATGTATGAAAAATGAGAACTCCAGCTTTGGAAAAGATGGGAAGCTCTAGAGATGCTGGGAAACAGGCTTACCCACACTGCCATGGCCAGACAGGCACCCTCAAGCAGGTATGGAGCACACACAAAGGAGCACCACACTGCCCCAAACATTATCCTTTCCCTTGCCTTTGTGTGCGTGCCATGGCACTGCATCCTTCATTTTGCTCCATGGAAATTCCAAAATAGTCAATTGGGAGATCCAGGTTCAAGCCCCCTCCCTGCACAACTCAGACCCGAAGGTCTGAGAAAGAGACTGCGCTATCAGGTTGTGCATGTGTGTGTACACACAAGTCCAACCCTCTTCTGTCATGTGTCCTCCCAGCTTTTTTCCTAAGAAAACAAATTACTGTTTCTTAGAAAAACTCCTTAATTTGTGGGGTTTTTTTTAACTTTTACTCATCCAAAGAAGCTAATGATAACAGAAAAATCTGTTGTGGAATCACACTTTGCTCATCCCTGCTATCCAGATTTTCACTGCAAGAAAACCTTTCTGCACACATTCGCTATCAGAAATTATTGCTGTATATTTTAACATACAAAAGCACATAGGAAAGCCATGTTTAATTCACATCATGCACACAGAGAAAAAGCTCATTATTCTTCCCATAAAAAAAATACGTATGGTAAAAAGGCACAATAATTTGATTATTCAACCATTATACACAAAAGACATGAACCAACAGATGCAGTTAAATACTAGTTTTCATTTACTTTTTGGTAAAATGATTTTTGTAGTCGTGTTCTCCTGTTAGCAAGGTATTGTACTGAAGATGCCAGCGTCAATTTGCTTCCAATCATCAATATCCCTGAACTACCATCATGCTAGGAATGGGTTTTTCTGCCTTTGCACGAGTGCACCATTGACTTAGGAAAAAGACCAAATATTAAAGGAAAAAAATTAAAAGTGAGCCCTGACTGTGGAATAAAGCTCCAAGAAAGATGTAGGACAGTAAGCAAACATTTACAAGAGATATTCTTGCACGGCAAAAATAAGAGTCCTTTGCAAATATGCTAACAGCATTCTCAAGTAATATTCAGAAGAAGCTTTTGTCTAAAAATGAGGATGTCTGGCTTCAAAGCTTGAACAGCACAGCCTTCAGTTGTTTTGATTATTTTGAAAGTCCTATTGAGCTGTGTAAGTAACATTATAATAGAATACTATAGAAATATTTAAAATACCATAAGGCAAAGAGAAAGAAAGGCAAAATTCTTAAAGCCTTCTTTGAATCTGTAAGACCCTCTAGAGAAGAATATATTTTCTTAGTGAATACTTTGGCACTCACTGTCTTATGAAAATTGTCAATGTTATTGGAGTCATCTGTAAACACAGACACTTTAAACATTCCGTGCTAGGTCTGATTTTAAAGCTGCTGAGTGAGCCCCACTGTGTCAGGAGTGGAATGTGTCCACTCATCCTGCCTCTGTCATCGTGGAGGAAGCCTGGAAGCAAACGTTCCTCTGGAGGGAGCCCCTCAGGACTAACGGAGATCAAGTCTGCAACTTTTTTTTCCTCCCATAGCAACACACAAACAGCGGGAGAGTTTATATGATGCCCTCTTCATTGAAATATGGTTAACAACAAAGAAAGTTTAACAGCCCCACGCATAGCTGTCTGCAATTTTTCCCCCCATCTGCATACAACGTGAGATGTATAAATCACTGTTATTTTGGTAACTTCACAATGGCTTGGATGATTAAATTTCACATAGCACCTTTTAAACCACTGGGAATATTTTGCAGGAAAAAGCAAATCTCTACCCATTCTCCCCTCCCCAGCCATAAAGATAATGCGTTTTGGTAATAATTTTCCCTAGGTCAACAGCTTTCCCAGATACAGACAAATTTAGGCAATGGGTAATGTCAATTGGTGGCTGCATTACAGAGCATAAGATACTCAAAGAACTAATAAAGCAACCCATTTATAAATTCTTTGATGACATCAAAGACAGCATGGAAAAGAAGAAGCCATCATTACCAGACTAATGAGGTAACTTTATAACATTATATTGAAGTTTTTTACCCCGATCTCATGCTGAGTTTATAAAGAAGACATCAGTCCCATTCTGAAAATTATTGGGATGTTAATTTAGACAAAACTGGAATGCAGGTCTACTCACTAAATATTTCCTATATTTAGAACAGAAGGAAATTCCCTTGATATCCCTCAATTCTCATTACTGTAAATTCTAAAGCAATGTAAGTTTTGGTCAAGGAGAAGGAAGGCAGCAGAGTCTCAGCTATAGGGACTTCCAGAACAGAGCTGGTTAAGCATAGTTAAATTTTATGAGAAGAAATATACTGAAAGGCTGCACGGACCATTTTTACAAACCTGTATCTTTCTAAATAAAAGGGATCCAGTGTCAACAAGTATCATCAAACAACATTCCCAAACATCAGCAATGTTTAACACGTTATTTCATTCTTATTGGTCCCACACTAGCAAAAATATACAAGCAGCAAACACTCTATGGTTGTTTAGGAGCTGAATATTGTACTAGTAAAAATAATGCAGCACAGCAACAAGTTCACTGGAGTGCTCCCTTAACACACAACGTACCAGATGTACAGCTGTTTATCTTGCAAAATAATAAATAAAGAGAGCACAAAGACTTTTGAAAGGATCTTCTCCCCGGTATTTAATAATATGCAAAGTATTCGAAGATTCTTGCCTGAAATCATGAATAGCAATAGGTTGTTTTTCAGGGTATTAAAAAGAGCTAACCAGACACACAACAGGATGCCAGCAGGCAGCTTGCATGAGACATAAGGCTTTATATTCCCACTAGGAACATACCTTTTCTGTTTTTGCTTTCCTGGCGTTATGCACAAACCTGCGTCCCAGCTTCTTGGCATACCAGATAGAGGCAAACATTGTAGTGATGAAGATTTCAGCCTGAATATGCAGCACACACACCAAAAAATACCAGAAAACTTCCCCCACAACTGAGACACAAATCTAATGCTGGTTAAGGTCTCTCAACTATGCTGTAGCTTTGTCAGGTCCTCTCATGCTGCCTTCAGGAAAAAAAAAAACCACCCAGTGTGGCCAGTCTGCAGGTGTATTTACATACTGCCAGCAGGAAGTCCAGGGTGAGGCATCTTTGCATCCAGCTCACATCCAGTCTGCTAAATGCCTGTCTGCAGTTCTTTAGCACTGTCACCACAAACTACATATGTGTCAGTATGAAAGGAAGCTGCAGTAAACTACTGTAGCAGACAGCTCACCTCCTCTTCTCCTGTTCTGAAATTTAACTCCTTGGTTCTCTCAGATTTGCCAGCGTGCATCTGAAGCAGCAGCAGTTCAAATACGAGATACACAGCACTGCAGGAAAGGAAAGGGGTACAGAAGTGCCAAAAATAGAAATGCCTGTTAACTCTTAAGGTGGAGGAACAGGTGTTTTACATGCTCCAGTGCAATTAGGATATGAAAGGAAAACGGATTTTACTGGGTTCTAGTGGTTTGAGATCTATTCAGAGATATTTCTGTTACCTAGTTTCAGTTCATGACAGAAAGGCAATCATCGCTGTTCAGTTCGCTTGCTGATGTCATACATGCTTTGCTGAAGGATTTAAGACTCTCAAGGAGTTCTGTTTTCCTTTGATAATGGCTCCATGACATACAAAACTGACTTACAGGGCTTTTTTTCATATTAATCTTTAACTTCTGCCCTACCTAAGCTTGTTTTTCCCTCTTCCTTCAATTGCAAGTTATTATACATTCTGAGTTGAGAAATGCTTACCAATGTCTATTATTGCACTGAAGCCACAATGTACTATTTTCCTTTTGTCACATACTTCACAGCTTTAACCCCTGCACCTCTCCTCAGCTATAATCTCTAAACAATAAAGAGAAAGATACCCTTTTGGTTCCAGACATATGACTAACGAGTGTAGCCACAAGCAGTATTAAAACTGGAAACTCTAAGAGTTTATAGCTATGTATTCTATTTGACAGTACTTTGTTTATAGGACAAACCCTGATCCTTGCCCTTCCACCTACAATCGTGGAGATACCAACATGCAGGAGAGCTGCTGCTGCCCCGTGTGCAGGATCATGTTTGGGAGGTTCACATGCAAGAATAAATTCTGCTCTGTTGTTCTGCACCAAAGAGCAAATCAAAATTAATAGATGCCCTACAAGGGAAATCCAGTCGTAGCAATCTAGTATGGTGCTCTTGAGGATAAAGAAATACTTTTTCTGCCCCAGGGTTTTTAAAGAATGACTGAAACTATCTTCTCCAGGCTGCTGAAATTCAAAAGGGAAAATATTCCACTCCCGTCTAAAACTTGCACAAAACACCCAAGTTTCTGGAGGTGGATGGCATTTCCCAAGCTCCAAGCCTGAAGGCTTATACTGCTGAATTCCCTTAAGATTATAAAGGGTTGCAAGAATTCCTTCAACACATTTTACAACAGCATGTCGGTTAACTACATTGAAATTCTTAGATAGTCATGTTTCTGTCAAGGAAACTACAAGGTTTACGTTCAGCTTTTATTTAACAACTAAAACCTTTCGACAAAATGTTTGGTGATATTTCTGGGAAAAATAATAGTTTCTAATGACTTCCAATTCAGACACTAACCCAGCTATCAGAAAGTTCTGAGACTGCAAGACAGAGTAAAATCATGTCTCATCTGGAGTAACATTGATACAGAGGAGCTATCTGTCCATAACACTACTCCAGCTCTCTAACTCTGAGCTGGTAGTTCAGATGGATTCATCAAGGAGCAACACCCTTTCGTATGCCACATAGGAGACTCAGAGCACTGTCTATGTTTGTGGGGTGACAGAGCGTCCTGAAATGGAAGAAAGGTAGGAGAAGGAAGACAAATAGCCTGAAAAAGTTAGGAAGAAATCAGCTATCTTGTTTCTGGCTGGAATATCACTGCAAAGAAGCACGGATGAGAGAAATAAAAAAAGAGGAGTGCAGAAAAGAAGCAACATCATTGCACAGCTTAACCAACATTATACATGTTGAAGTAGAAACAAGAAAAAACATAATCTTACGTATTGCAGGTATAAACAGTACAATAGCTCTCCCACTCTGCTCCCATGCTTTTATGAAGAGAAAAAGTATAATTTGAAATCACTGCACTGCAACCTAAAAAGGGTACATTCTCTCGAGCAACTATTTATGTAGTCTTATGTATATTCAGCTGCTGAGAAAATTGAAGGAAACACTCATTAAACAATAAAACCTCCTTTTTATGAGTTCTGTCATCAACATTAGCAGCTCTACTGAACTATTTATTCAGGAGAAATATGGAGCAATAAAAAAGCCACAATTCATCCCACTTAAAGGAAAAAAAAATAGAATACATTGTTCATTTAAGGGATAATGACAAAGCAATAGGGAGGTAATTTTCTCCGCCCACTGATAATGTTAGATCAGGAAGAATAAATCTCATGCAACACCTAATTCTGATTCTAATCAGAAATGCATTTTAACTCTTTGTAGGCGTTTGCAGGTCTATCCAAACACTCCAGTACAGCAATGGCCAGACTACAAACCATTTTCTTACAGCTCCATCTTGCAGTAGTCTGCCACACATTGTCAACAGCAGGTTTATTAGGTCTGTACTGGTACCCGGAGATTTTATGATTATTAATATTTTACTGTAAGCATAACGAAGCCTGCATTTTACACAAGTGCTACTAGCTGAGCTGCTTTGGAGGAACTGGAGCTCTCAGCTGCTGTCCGCTCACAGGAGTAATATGTACTTTAGCTTGCTCACTGAAGTGCTACATTACAAGGGCAGAGAGATGCGTGCAATTGAGCAGCAATATTATCACAGGCAGGAGATAATCAGTTAAGAGAAAATCTTTTCAGGGGGCTGTTGCTGCAAATGAGTGGATGGTTTTCAGCAAACCAAACCACACCTATACTGTACATTAGACTGCATTCTTGTGCCTCTATCAGAAGAGGACTTACCACAAGTGGACACATGGGTATAAGCATAAAGCAACTGCGGTGCTATATCCTAGTATCTTGATGGTATGCATCCCCAACACTGCAAACAAAAGCAATTGATGCTGCATACCAAAACAGATGGTTGCTTCAAACACCTTGCTGCCTGTTTGCCTGCACTGAGTGCCAGCGGTATTTCTGATGACCGTCCTCCTCTTTCAATATTAACATTGCTGTTTTACTTAAGCAGCACATGGGAAGAAGTGCAGCTTAGCTTTAGACAGGGTATTAATCTTCTCTTGTTAAGGGATAACTCCTCACAGTGCACACGTGGGGTGTCAACCTCCCCCTCACACACCTGTGGTGAAGATAGATGTGAGCTGTTGATTCTGTTTCTCTCCTACCTCTATCTGAATATATACACACAGCAGTCATAAAATGTGGTGACAGGGCCATTTAAAATACAAATACAGTTCAGCCATAAATAATACCTTTCTTGTAAGAATAGGAAGACAGATGAAAAGATTAGTCATTCAGGGTTTGCATCACCCTGCTTCCAGTGAAATGGACAGGAGACCGAACAAGTTAAAAATACAATACCAAAGACTCAAAACAATCACTTTGCTTCAAGGTTTGTGTATGTTAACACTCGACACAGCCACAGACACAAGAACAGAGCTGAAGATGTGAGACTAAGGTAGCTAGATGCATTTTTTTTTCAATACTGGGCCACAACAGATATTGATTTGGCTGACTGTACAAGCAATCATTTTCCATCCCCAACACAGCTAATTATGGTTACACGGTTGTGTGGTGCCAAGATATGATATTTAATGACTGAAGTACTAAGGAAGGCAGGAACTTTAAGGTCTGCTATTCAATCCAGACATCTTAGGCATTCAGATCTTACAGTAGATAGATGGAAGTTCCAAGATTTTATAAAGTCTTGATCATCTGTTCTCTGGTATAAGCACAGGTAAATGGACAGATGTTCCTCCTTCTATTGCAACAGGCAGTATTCTTATGGGAAAACCACGGCCACTCTTAAGGGGCAGATATTCCAGTCAGTACCACCAAAACCCATTCTGAACTCTTTTAGCGGGGGCAGAATCCACTCTGTTGCGCTTATAGTACAGACAAAAGTTTATCATAGAATAATTTACACTGGAAGTGACCCTTAAAATAACTGATTACAACCATTAACCCAGCACTGCCAGATCATCACTAAGCCATACCCGTAAGTGCCACATTTACACATATGTTAAATATAACCATCTCACTACAACCTCATTTCATGAAGCTATTGAGTGATATAAGGTCACCTCTGAGCATCCTTTTCTCCATGCTGAACAGTCCCAGCTCCCTCAGCCACCCCTCACCCGACTTCCAGTCTAAACCATCAACCAGCTTTGTTGCCCTTCTTTCTACATGCTCCAGAACCTCAATGTTCTTGGAGAGAGGAACTCAAAGCTGAACCCAGTACTTGATTTGTTTTAATATAAGAAAAGAATTTAAACTCTTCCATTTAATGCTGAATTTCAAAGATGAGAAAACCCAGCTTAAAAGCTACATGCTTCCTCAGAACTTCTGTGTCAATGGCTAGAATACAGTATAGGGATTCTGAGAACAGTCATGCATTCTGACAGAGAAATATTCCAGAGAAGGGAAGGGAGAAAAGGAGAAAAAGCAGCAGGAGATGAAGGAAGACGGGATAAAAATGGAAAAAAGTTATAATGAAATGCTGTATATTAAGGATGGCAGAGGCTCATGCTCACATCTTCTAATTTAATTTTTTTGAGTCCCTTAATATTTCTTGTGCCAAACCATTTCTCTTTAGAAATTATGCTTTCAGAAACCTAGCTCTGACATTACAATCTTGCCTCAGGTTTAATTTCCCCCTAAAACACAAGGTACTGCATGCAGACACCTCCTTTGTCACCTTTTCTGATGTATTTCAGGACTGTCTTCTAGCAGAGGGCAGAGAATTTCATACACAATACCACAGGATTCCAGAGCAGTAAAGAGGTAAAACACAAGTATTTCTTCCTGTGGCCCCAAAATTGGGTACCTGCCCTCTACCATGCAATTATCATTTCTATTTTCCTACATCTCTGTTATTTGATTTGATAGATGACTGTCAACCTGCTATGCATGGTGCAACAGGTCAAGAGAAGAGAGGATGAGGCATTGTGCTCCACAGCAGCATAAAATAGAGCTTTAATTGTGGAATCAGAAGAAATGGAAATGAACTGTCTTATGCTAAGCACTCGGATTCAGCACATCCCTGCACACAGGGAGGTAACTTAGCACTTTACAGTAGAACAGAGTAAGAGACAATGTTTTACATTTAGGCAGTTCTTTTTCCTCTTTTATTTGTTAAGCCTTGGAATAGAGACAAACCTAATTACGGTACTTAATTTTGATTTTAAAAATTGATTTTCCACTTGTAGTTTTTGCTGCTACATAAGAAACTCTAGTGAGTCACGCAAGTAATAAAACAACTGCTAGCAGCCTTAAAAATAAATAAAAGCCTCAAAAACGCCATTTTATTCTTCTCTTAATCTCTAGTTCTCTACCTGTCTGGTAGAAATTTTTAAGTTACCTCCTGCCATGTTAAGAAATCACAATGAAAATGGTGTATAAAATCCTCAGGTGTGTGATTATGCTGCTCAAATTCTCGTATCAAACCAAAGCATGGTGTATGTAGTGCAGTTATGTATTTGCATGGCAAGTACTCCCGCAGGAAATAATATAAACTGCAAATCTGTCCTTGGGGAGGGAAAAAGAAAGAACGAACTACACCTCGCAAGCAGTTCTTATGTGTGTCACCAGTGCATTCTGCAAGGGACTTGCCAAATATAATCCTGTCCAAAACTGAATCCGGTGTGGAAACGCTTGTATTACAGCCCTGTGTATATGCCTTACATCCTGCAGCGTTCAAGTACTTCTGTTTTCTTTGTGCTTATAAATAGCTCCATGTGATAGAGGAATATTGTCTTTGTACCTGACTTCATCCTTTTCTGAAACAAAGAAGTGACTTGGTAATAACCATACAGGATTTTGGAGAGCCTACACTCTGCCTGGGAGCCCAAAATGTCTCTCCCAGCACACAGACCGAGGGTTTGCTATGGCCAAAGCCAAGCACAGGTAACATACGCTCTCCATACCTCAGTCCTGGTTCAGGCACAGCTTTCTGTCTGTCCAGATGAGGCAAGCAGCAGAATGGCTGGTGATATCCTACCCACAAAGAGCACCAAGATATGCCTTTTCCATATTAACTTTCTCAGCACCAGCATATGAGGCAGTCTTTAATGAGCTATTAATCTCACTCACTGCCAATCTAAAAGAACCCACCCCCTCATCCCCCCCAAAAAAAAGGGCAGCCACAGGCATTGGAATATACACCATCCTATCACAAACACTATTTTATTCCTGGCTGATTACAAGCTGCCTTCTCCTTAAATCTCATTTTTGTTTTATCAGCCCCAAGAGCAACATTAATAAGTCAGTTTAAGCAGAATTGCCACAAGTTATGGTTACTGCACAGTGAAACACAGCCTACCCTGTGACCCAGCATTGTTTACTCTTTGGAGGTGAATGTCCAGCCCTTGTCCTTACACCAACCTCTCCAAAAAACCCTTGTGCACAGGTTCCTTTGAACTATAACACATGAAAGAATTACAAGTTATGAGATCAAATAGAATGATAATGAAGTGGCCTGATGCCACCACCTCCTTGCAGGCACCTCGATACCTGCATGGGTTTAGCCCCCTCAGCACATTTCTGTGCAGCACCAGAGTCCACACATACTATGACACTGTTCTGTGTCTTCTAAGGCTGGGCTGCCTCCTGTCAGTCTCTCAAGCCCCTCCAAAGCAGCATTTCCTCATCCCCAGCTGTGACTCTCTCCAGCAATATTCTGCTGTTGGCTGGACTACCCTCACCTGAACACCCCATGTCACCCCATCCTTTCCAGGGTTTCCTACCTGCCAGTTTAGTGCTTGTTAACATACATGTGATGAGCAAACTAATACAAAGACAATGACTTCTGCTTTTCAGTTCAGTTCTTGCTCTTTACTTCTGTCCTCACCTTTCCTAGGCTGTCATCTTCCACAGCTCAAGGTAAGGCACTGCAGTGCCCTGTCAGTTGAGAAGTTCAGTCATTTCAGAGGCAAATCATTAGCAAGAACATTGCTGATCACAGACTTAAAATAGCAATGTTTGCTTGTTAAAATGCAAAAGAGAAGAATTATAAAGAAAAATAGAGATGGTCTACTACTAAGTATAATACGTATAACAACAACAGGTCTTCATCCATTGCTGCAACTCTCGCTTTCTAAGGGGAGAGACAAGGAGGAGGTCTCCATGCTTCTGAACTGATTCACCATGTCTGCTGTTCAAGCAAAGCAGAGGGAGAACAGCCCAAACCACAGCAGATCAGGCAGCAGGTTTCCTCTCTCCATTCTGCTACAATTCTTCTGCTTAAGCTTAATTGTTTTTGCAAACCAGCTGCTCACTCTTAAAATGAAAAGAATAATGCTCTACTGCACTGGGCCAGTCTAAAGATAAGTGTATTAACAAATGTGAAGCAATGTGATAGAAAGCATTATAGAAAAAAACAGAGCATCTACTCCCTCAGAGGTTGATACAGAACCTTACAGGGTTCTGCTGAAAGGTCTGCGCAAGTCTATAACAAAATTGATTACAGGAATGCTTCACTGTAATGTGACACATGAAAAGGTCCGGTTTAGCAATAACAGTAATGAAAGGCAGTGTTTTACACATTTTATGCGGAAAGATAGAAGAATTGTAAAGGAATATGAGGTCAAGGAGAGGAAGTCTTTCTTCTTAAACCTATGAGATCTTCAGAAGTAGAAAATATATTACAAATATTCAAATATAAATGTTGGCTTACCTCTCTGAATATATTTGAATTACTTAATTCATTTTATGCTAACAATGGATAAGAGACATTTTGTCACAACCTATTCTCTTAGTCAATACCTTTTGAGTGCAACCGAGTCCATTTTCCTTCCATTATTTAGGACAAGCACGAGAAACACAGTTGTGGAGGGAAATCTTTTGTTACAGAGACTTTTGGCACTTTGAAACCAAGAGGAAGAATTGAGGCAGCATATGGCTAGTGGGATATACTTTAGTAACAGACAGACCAGAGCTCATTAAAAAAAAAAAATCAATCCAGAAAAATTGTTATAGCTTTCTAGGACAACAACAAGAAATAGCAGCTTTTCAAATGCTTTGAAGTTTTTAAATTTAATCTGCGTGTTTCAAGAAAACAGAAACTTTCTGAGCTCTCTCAAACCAGTAGAAAATTGAGAGAGTGTTTCTAGAAATTGTCAAAATATTTATCATTTTCATCAAAAATCAGAACATTTCAGCCTTCTCCAGGGCTGTCAATACTGCTGTCTAAACCACATTTACATTAACTTGCTCTTGGGATCCCAGTCAACAGATATTTTAAAAATTTCTGTTCTGCACATCTCTCTGGAGATTCTTTTGATTCCTACCTGTAGCAGCCTAGGAGATTCTCCCACACCTTTCTGCAAATTGATTTTTGCCAAGCTAGGCAAACTGATTGTCTTCTCAAACGGCACCCAGACAACCATGAAGATGCTAGAATGAGCTTAGAATTTTTACAAAAGCATCATGAAGAGAGAACACACAAAAGCAAATCATTAACTGCATCACATTTTTTCATTTATACTGGTAAGCACCGTATTTCATGCCTAGATCTCCTAGAAGCTGAATGGATGTTGGATGAAGAACCACTTCTCCATCAGTCCCCACAGGTAAATACATAAAAGATTTAATCAGCTCAGATTTTTCACAACTCATCTTTGCCCTTTGCATAGTGAAGCACCACAAAAAGCATCTCCAAGGATCCTATTATTTGTTATATGGCTCTAGGGGAACCAGATGTAAAGTGAAATGAACTGAAAGCTCTAAAATGCTTACTGCTTCCAGCCAAGAGAATTAAGTAATGAGCAATGTGCCAAAATCCCATTCTCAGCATTGGAGGGGAACTCCAAACTCAAAAGAAACAATCTGTTCTCTCTACTTTTCTCCTCTTCACCATTCAAAACCTTAAAATATTCAGTGAAAGCAAAAGTGATAAAAGGGATCAGATGTGTAGTGCCATATTCTAGCAGGCTCGGGCTCCCAGATACTGCTGTTCATCACAATCAGTCTTATAATTAATGGTAGTCCTTGGTTTGGATTATGATGAGCTCTAGCTCTGATCCACATCAGATCCTTATTACAGCTATGGATAGTAAGGAGAACGTTTCTCGTTGCCTGCCTGCCTTGCACTGACCTGCCTAGCACTCTCACAATCATTATTTTAATAAGTTAAGCACATCTGACTGCAAAAATGTTTTGTTAAAAATTATCTCTGACATGTCTATTTCCCAGTTTCAAGCTTCCCCTTTCCAGTACATAACGGGTATTTATGCTTTTGTAGTTCCTTAATGATAGTGGATTAAGTAACACTCACTTGAGAAGAAACTGTCTGCAGCAATGCTGTAGGAAGACAACAAAAAGATGGTAGATTGCAAACACACTACGCAAATGTATTAGTAATTTGTTGTGATTTAGAGGTGAGATAAGTAGGCAGCATAATCTGCCAGTCTCAGATGGTCTCAGTCTGTAGCAACACAGCTTTTGATTATCTCATCTATTATGACCAATAAATCACCATTACAGCTCAGTACATAACATGACAGCACAAGCTTGTTACAGGAATGCATTACCTCAGCATACTTCCATGAAATAATTCCGTAGCAAAAGCGGTTATTCCTACCTATAGGATTTCCATTAGAACACGTCCATGAAAGTGCTGAACAGAACATGTTCAAGTAGTTCATGAAAGAATACATTAATCCTTTGCCTTTGACTGTACTTTCAATGCACATCCCAAGCAACGTATCATGGATAAATCTTACACTTTAAATCTTGTTTTAATTTCACACCAAAGTGATACAGAATACAAGATAATGTATGTCACAATTACAGCTGCTTCCAGGACAAGGCACATAGCCTAGTCTTCATTAATGTCTATAAATATGTGAAGGGTGGGTGTCAGGAGGATGGAGCCAGGCACTTCTCAAGGTCGTCTGGTGATAGGTCAAGGGGCAATGGGTGCAAGCTGGACCACAGAGGGTTCCATATGAATATCAGAAGGAAATTCTTCATGGTGAGAATTCATTCTTCATGAATTCTTCCAGAGCATTGGAACAGGCTGCCCGGGGGGAGTTGGAGTCTCCTTCTCTGGAGATGTTCAAGACCTGCCTGGATGCATTCCTGTGTGACTTGGTCTAGGTGATCCTGCTGTGGCAGGGGGGTTGGACTGGATGATCTCTCAATGTCCCTTCTGATCCCTAATAATTACATGATTCTATGATTCAGCCTCCATAGCTGTACGTGTTGGAACGTGCAGTGTGCCTTGCTAAAGGCCTGTACTTTTAATTATGTAAGCAACGAGCACAACATAGCAGCGAGGCAAATGACATTACAAACAGGAACATGAGTGATTTTTTTTTTTTAAAAGAAAGCAATTTGAAGCAATGCCTGAAATACATGTAAATAGTCACCTAGATTAAACTGGTCCAAAAATCACAAGAAGGTGTATATCCTTTGAAGGTCCAAGATATCAAAATGAATTACAAAGAACTTGCAAAATGTTGGCCTTCAGAAAGTGCAATGATTTACCACGATGCTTTCTCAGGCATAGTGTGAGAGAGGCTGTTAGAGCTGATATGCAATATGAATTACACTTAAACATCGGCTTTATGTGCATTGATAAGCTCTGAGCACAGCAACCAACAGAGTTTTAAAATGTTATTGAATATCATTTTTATAACTGGTTTAGTGTTGTGTCCTTCTTGGGCAAATTTTATCATCAGTGTTGTTAGTATGTAAATATGGCTCTAAAACACCACTGTAAAATAGAATACAGTTTGAAACTCAGTGTGTTCTTAATGTGGCTTTGACTACCTCTGAATAATGTTAGGCACTACAATTTCACCAGTAATATTTTCGAGAAATAGAATTATACAAAGGATGGACATAGTTAAACCTAGAACCGTCTGTAGGATGCTCCCCTTCAAACTAGAAAACCCTTTGTAATTTCTAAGAGATAAATTGTCTTCTTCCACTGACTTAAATAGGACTTTTGAATAAAGAACAGTATCTTTTCCTCTCTCATTTGACTCTGGCAGAGGTTCTCTTCCTCTTCTTAAGTATATTCTAGAGCTATAGGCACTACATATGAATTTATAGGAGATCACATATTCATTTGTAACAAGGAATATATTATTTTCATGTTCCAGATAGTACTGGATACAGTGGTAAAAAGATAAAGGTTAAAACATATCTACCTAGTGGCATCACCAGGCAACAATTCTACAAATAACTCTTCAATTGGGAAGAAAGATCTAACTGGAGGTTGCAAAATTTTCATGTTTGATTCATCCAACCATGTTTTTAAAACGCAGAAAGCCCAGAAGATTTCATAGAGCTACCGAAAGTAGTATTTTTTTACTTAGTTAGATTTCTCAATACTTATAAAAGTACTTTAGGAAGTCTGCTACAGGTCAGTGAAAATAAGAATTAATATCTATAAAAGTAATGAATTAATTTCTAAACAAATACTGTTACTGACACTTAACTCTGATGTAATTTAATCAACAGGAAGGGGAGAAGCTATGCAAGAAATAGCAATATATCCTTTGCTCAGCTATAAGCCTGGACTGCGGTATAACATTATCTGAACTACACCCTTTTTCCTTTCACTGTTTCACTTCTTTGTGATTAAGTCATTTCCCACATCAGCGGTATGATATATATTAGTCCTATTTTTAAAAGTCCAAATTTTAATTCACGCATAGAACAGAACATTCAAAGGGAGGCAATGCAGATTCTACATCACATTTTTAATGTCAACTCAAGCACCGTTTCCACAAGATTTGAAAAGCAAAAGTTCTCTAATGTAACTCTAATTAGATGGCAACTGATCAGAACTGTTCAGCTGGCTCTAAATATCTTAGGGAGGAGTGTATTTTTACAAAACATTTACGAGGTCACATACCGAGAGGTAGAAGAGTTTATTATAGAGACAGACAGGTTGATTAATAAATATCAATTTTGCTTTGGGAATCAGAAATCTCGCCTGTCCAAGATGCCTAGACAAGTTCTGGATTTATGCTTATTTACGTGTGTGTGTGTGATTTAGTGACTAAAGATGTCACATTAAATAAATAGCCTCATGCATAACTATCCCAGATCCTTCATCAGCTTTGCAAATGTTTGTATTTGACAACATTCAGGAGTGAATATCCACATCTCAGACAAAAAGATTTGAAGAAAACGAGGATAAAATAGCTGCGCCGACATGAAACAGCTATCTGTCTCCAGGATACATTTACAGGCAGTCTGGCAGGATAACAGGAGCAACTGGAGTGGAAGGAGAGAAGGGCACAGACCAGGGGGCGTCAGATATGCAGTTATCAGTTTATTTTCTATGTTACCCCCCGAGATAGGTGTCATGACCTTTCACACAGCATTGCTGAATAAAGTGTTAGCAACGCAGGGTGTCAGTCTGGACAATAACCTCTTCTATGGGCACAGGCTGAGAGAGTTGGGGCTGTTCAGCCTGGAGAAGAGGACGCTCCAGGGAGACCTTAGAGTGCCCTTCCAGTACCTGAAGGGGGCTACAGGAAAGCTGGGGAGGGGCTGTTTCCAAGGGCTTGGAGTGGTAAGACTGAAGTAATGGTTTCAAGCTGGAAGATGGGAGGTTAAGAATGGAAGTCAGGAGGAAGTTCTTCACAATGAGGGTGCTGAGACACTGGACCAGATTGCCCAGGGAGGTTGTGGCTGCTCCCTCCCTGGAAGTGCTCAAGGCCAGATTGGCTGGGGCCTTGAGCACCCTGGTCTAGTGCGGGGTGTCAGAACTGGATAATCTTTAAGGAGCCTTTCAACCTAAACCATTCGATGAATCTATGAATTTTATAAGAGCTGAAAAATAGCTGAAGTTATCCAAGAGGTGCTCCTGTTGGATACAGTACACTGGTTCCGTAGTCTAACTACAAAGCAGTAATGCTGTATCCAAAGAGAATGATGCATAAGCCAGATTTAAACATAAAATAAACTCAAAATAAAATAATAAAATTAAATAAATAAAATCTGTATCTGGCAGTCACTCTAGAAAATGCTTAATAGTGAAAACTAAAACATTTGTTGTATGCCTGCACTGTGCAAAAGCTGCAACTGTAGAGACAGTGTCAAGCCACAGTGACTTTATTTCCTCCTGGTATTTATTTAACCTTTCAATTAATATTATAGATTGTTACTATTTTCTGCCATGTTTCAGGCCAGAACATCATTGCGCTAACTGGGCTGAGCTGACAGCTCCTGGCACTGCTATAATACAAACAACTGTCCCCAGTCATTGAACTATTAATTCAGCGAATCTATAGGAGGGCATCCATGTCATTTACCATGTTTCTTTAGTTCTCCTGTCATTAGGGTCACAGGCAGCAGATTAGCTAGATGAAACGTAGTATGTAGCTTTCTACATAGATAGGTTGAGGTGTATTAATTCTGCCAAACCCATCCATGCAAAATGAACTTGTTATGAGTGTACAAATGGTACAGTCTCAAACAGACTCTTCCCTTTGATTACCTGAGTTGTCAGAGTTCCTTATTTCTTCCTCTCTTTCTTCCTCTCTTCATCCTCCCTTGCTTGCTTTCTTGCTTCACTCATCTTTTATTTATAATGTTGTTTTCTTGGTACAAACAAGACATATTTCAGCCTTCTCTCATTACCTCTATTCTCCACCTCACTCAACAACTCAACACAGATAACTGAGACTAGAAGATTATCTGCATTTTTCCCCCCAAACTACGTTGCCTGTGCTTCCATTCTATCAAGCTTAACTAATAATTTATTTTGTGAAGTAGACATTAGGCAACTTGATGAAACGCAACAAAGCATCTATCAGCCAAGTAATTAAAAGAAAAATAAAGAAGATCAATAACATATTCATAATTCATTAAAAAATATGTCACTCTTCAAGCATTTTTTAAGCATTTCATTCTGCCTCAGAGGTTTTTCAGTTTATGAGAGAACCTTTTATGTCTGTGACACAGGAACCAAGGAGAGTCTTGCTTCAAAATTCCTTCACCATAACATAAAGTATTCATCCAACAAGAAGAGGTGAGGGCACATTCCTTTGCTTTCACAGTATTTTTATCATTGGCATTTATCATTTTATCATTGACTGCTTTTGAAAGCAGAAGCCTAAATAGCTCTTATTTGGCTCAAAGGAGTCTGTGCCTCAGTATCTTCACAGTTATTCAAGTGAACTCAGTATCACACAGTGTAGATGGAGATTTTAAGCTGTAGCCGTGAAATAATTTTCAGAAATGTTTGCAAAGGCAATAGCTACCATAAATTGCAGAAGTTACCTCTAGATCAAGATGCTTTCAGCTGCTGTTGCTCTCTGAATAATCAAACTGTTTTGCTTCAAAGCAGTCAGCTCCTTCCAGATACTATCCCCTGCTGTAGATTATTCCTAATTGCCTGTTGGAACCTGATGTGGGTGGCATTGTCCCTGAAAATCCATCAGCAACCTATGAGTCTTCATCCCAAGGCTCTGGATCCTGCCAGTGCAGGCCTGCTGTGATTTCTGAGAGCGTTTGCTCACTTCTCACATCTCAGACTAATCAGCACTCAAAACCTGCAATACCATATGCCTGCTTTCTGCCACTGACCACTATTGAGTCTATGATATCAAGCTTGGACTAAGATACCCAACCTCTAAATGACTACAAGAAAGGTAAATCATATGTTGACAAAGCATTCCTAAACAGCTGGGTGGTGTCACTGACACCCCAACAGACTCTGCTGCCATTTAGCGAGACCTAGACAGCCTAGAGAGCTGGGCAGAGAGGAACTGAGTAAGGTACAACAAGGGTCAGTGTAGAGTCTTGAATGTGGGCAAGGACAAGGATAGGTTGGGGATTG
>VZRI01002621.1:123425-184560 GCA_013397515.1 Upupa epops
GAAGGACGAAGAGCTTTTGGGAGGTGTCCAGTGTAGAGCAACAAAGATGATGAAGGAAGTAGAACATCTCCCTTCTGAGGAAAGGCTGAGGGAGCTGGGTCTCTTGAGCTTGGAGAAGAGGAGGCTGAGGGAGGACCTCATTCATGTCTATAAATATGTGAGGGGTGGGTGTCAGGAGGATGGAGCCAGGTTCTTCTCAAGGTCATCTGTTGATAGGACAAGGGGCAATGGGTGCAAGCTGGAACAGAGGAGGTTCCGTATCCATATCAGAAGGAATTTCTTCACAGTGAGGGTACTGGAGCACTTGAACAGGCTGCCCAGGGGGGTGTGGCATCTCCTTCTCAGGAGATGTTCAAGACCTGCCTGGATGTGTCCCTGTGCAACTAGGTCTAGGTCATCCTGCTGTGGCAGGAGGATTGGACTGGATGATCTTTCAAGCCCCCTCCCGATCCCTAATGATTCTATGATCCTATACTACTGACCACGAAAACCTTTTTGTGATCTTACAGCCAGGAATAATTAATTATTTCCATCTGTGCAATGAGTTATGACAGTTAAAGGGAACATTCATAGTTAAATTCGATCAAATAAGATTGATGGCATTTAACAACATCCTAGTTTCAGTCTGGCTTGTGGACACTTGGATTTTAAAAGGATGAATTGAAAATATTGACATTTGTATTCTGTAGACACAGGTGCTCAGTTTAGTCAAGAAAGGCAAACATAAGCAAAAACATTTTTATAAGTCAAAGTATACCATCGTGATTGGGGCCATGCACCCCCATACACATCATCTTCCAATGACTTTTTAAACAGTTACTTCCCAGTACCTAGTTAAGAAAAAAGAGCTTCTCTTACACAGGACCATCAAAATAGCCCTTTCTTATTGCTAAAGCAAGTCCTTCCTTACAGTTTCTTTCAGATAGTATATTTGATTTCTTTAGCCAGGGTCTCTGGCTGCAAGCGTAATCATGAATTTGAAGATACTACTTGACAGTGCCTGAGGATGGACCCATTTAAAAGGTAGTCCTTGGTCACAATAGTTAGGAATTAAATTTCTAACAAAACTTGGAGGTTTAAACCTTCACCATCCTTCCTAACCATATGTTTCCAGGAGTTTTAAAAGGATGGCACCTTATCATGTGTTTTCCGCCAGGGACAGATAACCCTTGTAAAGATTAATGTGCTGCCAGCCTACTCTGCCATCCCCAAATGTATCACTTTAAAATTTCATAAGATCTTTCTTTTTCTGCACTAAGCTGAATAATGCCCAGAGAGCTTTCTCTTGTATGCTGCAAGGAAGGAATTGTAAAACATGTCAATACCAAGCATATTTACAATATTAACATTCATTTCACACACACACTCTGAATAAGTAGAGGTAGTAGTATCAAGACTTGAGACTCCATTTTTCTGCCATATTAGACTTCATGATGTTATTCATTAGCTTTAAGGGTATATTAGTGGTGGTTATTAGCATTGATTCATTTTACTGCCTGACATTTTTCAACAGAAGTATCTACGGAAAGCAGTGAAATAGTTAAGTTGACTGACACTGCACTTTATTAACCCACGTCCTGATTTTAGCATTGAAATGCACACTTGATCTGAAAGATGCAAAAGGCAAGAATCTATTATGCATTAATGCTCGAAGTTATGTATTAATTCCAGAAATCAGAGAAAGTTTTGACAAGGAAAGACATGTCAGTTTCACCCAAATCCTGTGAACAGGATTGAAGGCAAGCATCCAAAAGCAAACATTTTTCTCTGATACAGTAATTTCAATAAAAGTTTCAGAGTGTTTATATCTAAGAATCCTGTAGTTAGACAGGATACAGAGAACGGAGAACGTATATTAAACTAATCTTTTAGGTCAGCCTAGATAAAAACTAAAATCATTTCCGCATTTACCCCCTTGCTTTAGCAATCAAAATCGTGTCTCTGGCTCGCTTATACAATTATTTGCTTGTGTGCTCGCCAGGCAGTGTGATACACATCCATCTTCACTACACGCTACATGCCAGCAATTGCAAGGCTTGTGCTAGGCAGTTGGAAAGCAATCTGTTAAAGTCCACAGCATGACGCAAACCCATTCTCTCTCCTCCTAACACCTTCCTCATTGAGAGCTGTCTTAAAGAGCAATCTCTTCCCATTGGCACATCTCCTTGCTAGGGACTGGCCAATAGATCTTACAGTCTACACACAAGCTTTTAAATGATGCTTTCTCAGTCTCGAAGGTTTCTTACAGGTTTGTAGAATAGTACAGAGATTAAAAACTACTTGATTCCACCTCAGCTAGCTATTTTATTACAATTCGCATTACCATTACCCAGTACTTCTCTAGACAATCTGAAGAGCTGGGCAATTCATCAGTTTCCTAGCATTGCCCTTATTTAAATCCTCATACAGAGCAGAAAATATTTAATATAACAATCCCTCACATACCTGCCTTGCGGCTGTCAGTACATGAGTCTCCTGCTTTTTTTTCTTTTCAAGATCTATAGTTGCATTAGAAGACTGCAAGCATTTTGTTATGTGATTTCAAAACTGTCTGCCTTGCATGGTGCACAAACTTCTGAACTATGAACTCTGACAAGCGATAATCCCTATTACTAGGATAGATGAGTTTCCATCAACATCTCATCAGCACTCATCCATCATGTCTGGAGCCCTGCTGTCCTATTAAAGCATCTCTGACTTGTTGCTAACAGTTTACTTAGGAACAAAAAGATCCTTTTGCTATGCACAACACTCACTATTAATGATGGCCAGCACTGCTCGGGCACTGACAGTGACTCAGGAAACTGGGCTGAGCTGCTGGCTCAGCCACAGAATTGTTGTGCAGCTCCCTTTCCCACTCCATACCTGTTTCACCAAATCACAAGGCAGCAGCAATACTCATCTCTGTAGACCCTTTCAAAGCACGCAGATTAAAACAGTTTAAAGGGTCAATATAATTAAAAAAAGCTAAGTTTTGCTACTATTCATTGCGTCCACAGGACAATCAATGAATGCATTGTGATTTGTTTAAATATCTGAGAATATATGTACAAAGCTATGTGTAAGCCTCCTCCATCTTTGCCTTTTATTTCCCTTTAGACTGTTTCATTTGAGGATAAGAAAACCAAGAAAGATCCACTCACTCTTCACAATGGTTGCCCTCTGCCCTACTCCTAGTTGTTTCATTTAAACTAGTAGTTGAAGTTAAGAACCGAATGTAGAGCACAGATGAAGCTACCCCGAGTTTTGCACTTGTGATTCCAGAATGAAGAGTTTAAAATGAAACAAAGTCATTTGAGAAGTGCAGAACAGCTCGGTAATTAACAGGAACTGAACAGATTTCTCACCACCAGCAGCAAAGTTTAGCAAAGCTATGTTTTTACGTAGTTACCGGGGACAGACAGCTCTGCCTAAGTTTTCTGAGCTGGAATTGCAAAGCCCATCGTAAACATTAAATAAAGCAAAAATAATGAGTTTCTCTAATTGCAAGTACATGTTGATCAGAAAACTGACCAGAAAAGCCAGGAAGTAAAGCACTTTCAAGAAAAAAAAAGAGTAGCAGAGCTTCTATTTTTACTGAACTTCATTAATTAGCTTTTAATGATCAGAAAGTTCCTCCTTTCACCCAGTCAAAATATATATAAATTTCTAGCATGCTTAAAAATTAAGGACCCTCCCAAAAAGGAGGACTACTTAGAGCATGTAGAAAAGCTATCTTAACTATCTTCTAGTCATAGGCCTCCTTTTTATCTTACGACACTTTAATTTCTATACTTTATTCTACACTTTTTTTCCCCCTAGAGCTACACTTTTATGTCCTAAACTAGATGCAGAATTTTAAGGCTTCCAGGATCATGCTTTAGGCCTACCCTGTAATTTAACATAATCTGTAATAACTGCTGGAATTATTAAAAAAGTTTCAAGGGATAATTTTTCGAATAAAATATAGCTGCAAAGATTTCTTGCTGACAGAGGGCTCAAAGGACTTCAGATTCGTCTTTATATTCAGCTGCCAAGTGATGGTAGTTTATCTCTACAATAAATTAAATTTTATATCAACTTCTCTTTCTCTGATTACTATTATTTTTATCTATAAAATCCAACAGTATTCAGCACAACTGACATCTCATTTCAGAACAGCTGTTCAGTATCTTCTCTGTAGATCTGCTAGCATGTAGGATGTGCAGCAAAACCCCAAATATAATTGAGCAAATTAAATACAGACTCAAAGGGATGGTTTTCCCATATTACCATGTAAATGCTAGGCACTGTTTTCTCTCAGTGTCTGGAGCATTGCAGCAAGATTGATCTTTCTCTTATTGTACTAATTTCTATTTATTTAACGTTTTCATGTAATTATTTCAAAGGCAGCACTTTCTTTCATCTCATATTTATTTTTTCATTTTTGTCTACAAAAATAGCCAGTGCTACATATTGAGGGAAAAGTGGTGCTAACTCATTAAGGACCATAGCTAGAAAATACAAAACACTGTTTAAAATGGGTTCTGCATTCTCTCGTGTGTGGTGGAGTAAACTTAGTGTCTGAATAGATTGTCTTGGCAAGACCATAGTAGTGGATAATAAGCAAAGAAAAATCTTTTCACTAGGGCAAGTGGAGATAGAAACCATTAATGTACTGGTCTCTCTCTCCATGTGTGCAGGGGAAGAACAGAAGGCGAAAGTGGAAGGTTAGCATCAGCATGATAGTGATTTGGTCTTGATACTTTTGGGCACCGATTCAGAATACCTGGAGGTCATATTGTGGCGCAACAAGATTTCTAATAAAGACTGATGGACATGAAATGAGACTCCCCTCAACAGCACATCAAGAAAAGTGCATCTGCCCAAAGAAATGTCACCAAGGTACAAGAAAAAGAGACAGAGGCAGCAAAAGGCAACGCGATTGCAAGAAAATCAGTAGCAGAAAGACCAGTTGGTCAAATGGAGGTGAACTGGTATTTACCCAGGAATCACTGAACATACCCAAACTGGACCTGGAGGAACAAAGCTGAGCATCTTGGCTCTTCTCTGCAGCCACAAATAGGGCAGTGGAGAGTTTCAGCATTCAAGAAAATCCTTTAGAAGCTCATTTCAGAATTAAAGTCCTAGCATAATCAATCAGAAGTACATTAACAAATACTGCTTCTTAAATTATGTGTAGGACCAATGCTATAATAAATTCTAGTTTGCATCAAACATAGAAAATAACAGCCTTGCTATTTTGATAAATCAAATTCTACTTTCAACAAGATCAATTTTAGCCTGTTCCTTTCTGTATAACAAATCCACAAAGCTTCATTAATCCTAATGCATCAGCACCAATGATGAATTTAAATAGGTAAATATTTCCTGAATACGGTATTAGATTTTTTTTTGATCACTTCTAATAAATGACACTGAAAAAACAAGGAGGCAATCCTAAGAACTCACAAGCACAAACTGATACACTGGCCATTTCACCCTGAAAAGAATTTGAATATCAACACGAATTTTAATTGACCCTCCTGGATTTTTGCTTATCATTTAATCTACTGAGTTGCTAAGGCAACAAACGATTATAGCTTCTGGGCAAAATTCACAGAATTGTTAATCGATCTTAATCTCAATACATTGCATCAGTAGCTCTTTCACAAGGGAAATAGACGATGCTAAGAAAAAACATAGGGTTTAATCCTGACTTTACAACCTATACAGTCAGTAGAATTTCAAAGATGCTTTTCATAATAAACACCTGTATTAGCTATACCAACGTTTCAAACCAGTTGTTCCAACAGAGAGAAATCCTTCACTGAGGTTTGTACAACCCGCAGCAGACTGTGTCTCAGAGACATCTAATCAATGAGCTTTTTAATGTGCTTGACTCTCCGTCCACTCTGAAAGGAGGAGAATGGATTTACCCGAATCGAACACTGCAGTCATTATTTTAATATGATTGTGCTGGAGGATAAACTTTGTATGGTGCTATTTTCAAATCTGTGTACTATTTGCCTGGCCCACTATGTGACAGCCAGCCAAGGTGTGGTTTTAAGAACTTCTGTTCTTCATCCTGTTTTAACCATGAGCATTAATGAACTTAAGTTCCTGTTTGTTCCAGGTTTCCATTTCACTGCGATAAGGAGATAATTAGACTTAGCTTCTAGAGTTAGATGTTGTGAGGTCAACTATCTTTGGAATTCTTAAAAGACTACAGAAACACAGAATTGCTTAATTATTGAGGCTGGAAAAGACCTCTGAGATCATCAAGCCCAGACTACAACCTGATATCAACACATCAGCTAAACTAGGGCACTATGTGCCACATCCNTGTGCCACAACCATTTTTTTCTTAAGCACTTCCAGGGATGGAGTCTCCACCACTGCCTGGACAGTCCATTCCAGTGTCTAACCACTCTTTCTGTGAGAATGGGCTTCCTAACATTCAATCTAATTGTCCCCTGGTGCAGCTTCAGGCTATTCCCTCTCGTCCTATCACTAGTTGCCTGGAAGAAGAGCTCATCCCCCACTTCTCTACAACTTCTCTTCAGGTAGTTATAGAGTGATAAGGTCCCCTGAGTCTCCTCTTCTCCAGGCTAAACAACCCCAGCTCCCTCAGCCTCTCTCCATAAGACTTTCCCTCTAGTCTTAACATCAAACATTATATGTTATGCTATCAGGCATAATATATTCATAATCATTTTAATGCCTACCAGTAGTTAGCCAGAAAAAGTATTTTCTGTTTTATGGTCCCATTAATTGCCCATAAATTTCTGCATCTAGATTTAACTAACTCAGGTTAATCTAATTCACTTTTAAAGCGAGCAACTAAACCCTTCTGAACACAATGCAGCTTTATTCTTGGAAACACCTTTGCTGTAGTACGCTAAGGCAGTATTTTGCAAATAAATCAGTGTAGTTATCCAAATATACTTATTTATTTATTATTTCTTGAACTACTATTTCTCACTTGGTGACTGTTCTTCAAATTCATTTGCTCTGGCAATTTAGAGCATTTTTTGTTCACTTTTGTTTTCCTCTGATTTTCAACTGATTCTGCAAAAACAGAACAGGGACTAATACTTATGAACATAAAACAGTGGTGTCCTAATGAAGGAATCACTGGTGAAGGGTCAGCTTAATTTAAAATAAATGCCTGTGCGAGATCATTTGTACTCCACAAGTTGAAGAAGAAGGTTGCAGGTCTACAGCTGAGGAAGATTTTGGTTTGGCTGCTGACAGAGAAACTATACAGTCTTTCACCATGTCCTGGAATTTATGAACGACTGAAATTTACAAAACTCTTTGACCACAAACCAACCTATCACAGTATTCAGATATATGACAGGTTATTAAGCTTTTTGATATCTAATAATCAACTAATACTGTTTGTGGAAATAAGGATGCGGTCTTTCGCTGTGTCTCCAGAAACCAGAAGCCCTGTACTGCAAAGACATGAATGAGTGAAATGCGCTGATGAACTACGAGTAGCCCTCATGAATGCACTGCATGAAATGCTAAACGAGTTAATGCTCCAAGAGAACGGAACGAAGGATTGAACGATAGTTTCAGTTGCATTCGTACAGCCAAATTCCTTTTTGCTTCGCACTATTTAACACGCTGATCCAAAGATACACGTTTTCCCATTTAAGAACTGTAACAGACAACAACAGGTTTTGGAGGACTTAGCTAAATCTGTAGAACTAAATTGTGACAACAGAACTTTTTTATTCTCATTTGTCTTCCTCCTATCTTACTTCATTATCACAATCATTTATTCATCCTCTCACCAGTGTTTGTTACAAATTCATGGGTTTTTCCAGTACTAACTCTTTTGATTTTATCTACTCTTTGCTAAGTATTTTAGAAAAAGTCTAATCCACTCTGCACATTGTGTTACCCTTTAAGCTCCTTTCTATCGTACAGGATTACTGCGTTACAGTATACTTTCTAAATACCTCAGTGAAAGATTTTGTTTCTGGTTGTTTTAGCTAAAAGCAGCAGATACTGCACTGGAATCAGAAGAAAACTCTGGAGTATTTTAAAAGACTGAAGTGGTTTTTTTGAAGAAAATAAGATTTTCAAGCTTCTTTGCAAAAATATTATATAATACACATGCATACACATTCACACATACATAAATATGACTGTCAACTGTTTTTCAATTTTCCCAAGGAAGCTAAATAATATGAAAAGCTTCAAACAAATTAAGCAATCTCTCTCTGAAAGATGGAAATCAAACTGTGCATTCAGCTGAATATTCTGATTTGTTAGTAATTCCTAATAAGCTATATGCACTGTCACATACATAGCACAGGATGCAGAGAACGCTTAAGAAGTCACAGCTGAAACAGTAGAAGCTGCTTCATCCTTTTCTGAATCACTCATATGAAACAAATCTTAATAAAGACCCTTAACTGCAATGCACCAAACATTTTCCAAAAGGACATCCCAGTTGTAGATCTTTTTCCCCTTACACCTTTTTATCTATATGAAAGGAAAGGCAGCTAAACAAAACAGAGTATACACACCGTGTACTTGTGTCCTAAATGGCTATTCTTTTTCATAGAATCATTAGGGATTAGAAGTGACCTCAAAAGATCATCTAGTCCAATCCCTCTGCCACAGCAGGACACCTAGACCAAGTTGCATAGGAACACATCCAGGCGGGTCTTGCATGTCTCCAGAGGAGGAGAGACTCCACAACCCCCCTGGGCAGCCTGTTCCAATGCTCCGTTACCCTCACTAAACCATGCTAGTAAAATGCCCTGTGATACTGTATTTAACATCAGATGTCTAATTAAAAAAGGCACATTGTTTATTCCATTTTGACAAAATTCCAAGCAAAGGACAATAACGTGGCATTTAGGCTGAACTCCCCATTGATTTTAATCAGAACTTCTGCCAAAATATAGACGTGCCCAGTAACAGTTACACATGCACACAGTTTCAACAAAGTGGACTATTAAACACTTCAGGTTTGATGCTTTCATCACTCGTTATCCTACCATCTCATCCGACCATTTCAGAAAGACTTGCTTACACTTCACAAGATTTATATTTTGCCTGGCTGGTTCTCAATGTTTTCCTTACTGTGATTAATTCCAAATGTTATGACAGATCAGGTGGGTATCATTATGATGATCTACAGGGGATTTAAAAAAATAACCCAAAACCTAACAAATTATTTAGAAAGGTAAAGATGACTCAGGCAAATCGTTTATGAATTACATTCTGTAAAGTGCTTGACAGTGTAATCTTTACATCCTCTTTAATTAATTACAAGGTATGTTATAAATGTAGAAGAAAACAATTGTCATTTCCTTTGACTCTAACGGTAAGAAGTTTTAACATATACAGCACTCTAAGTAGAACCAACTATTATTCACAGAAGATTGTATCTTAGAAAGCCTTTCTGTGTTCATTTACATCCTGTATTTTTTTCATTTACTGAGGGGTGGGTGGGAGAAACAAGGGAAGGACTGTAGACAAAGACTGTGTCACAGCAGAGGAGCATAGAGCTTTGAATTGGTAACCAGATTTAGAGTTAGATTCAAGCTACAGTGGAGTACATCCTATGCGATATCCATTAGGGACGTTTTTATACAGCCTTCCTACTGCCTGCACACGTACCAGTCTGACCTCAGACCTGGCAGTTGGCACCCTGATACCACAGCTGAAAACCTTAAGGCTGAAAAACCGAGCAATTTAAAACTGCATATATTGAAGGTCATTCTCAAATACAGGAGTTAATTATATTGCCCTCAGATGTATATGGCAAATATTAAGCATATTTTCTGAGAAGTCGTGGAATCTTCATGGCTGGAAAGCACCTCCAGGATCACCTGGTCCAGCCCTTATCCTAAAATCTCCCCAATCCCTAGACCATGGCCTAAGTGCTCCATCTACTAATTTTTAAAATGCTTCCAGGGATGGTGACTCCACCACTTCCCTGGGCAACCTGTTCCAGTGCCCAACCAATCTCTCAGTAAAGACCTTCTTCCTAAATACAATCACAGAATCATAGAATAGTTTGGAAGGGAAATTAAAGATGATGCAGTTCAAATCTCCTTGGGAAAGGACACCCCCTACTAAACACTGCTCAAAGTCCCATCCAAGCTGGCCTTAAACATTTTCAGGATGATGGAACCACAACCTTCCTGAACTATTCAGCATCTCACCCCGTCACAGTAAAGAATTTCATCCTAGTATCTAATATTGAAGGCACAGACTTCTTCCACTTAGCTTGGACTTAAAAAAGCCAAAGATGGCACCTCTCATCAATCCCTTCCAAGAATATTCTCCTTATGCTTTGGACTACATTGCTGGAAGAACACATGGTGAACTATCCTTAAAAAGCCCCGTAGATGCGCAACATTAAACAACTGAGTATTTCCAAAAAAAAGTTTTAAACCTCAGAGACAAGACGATAAGTGATTCTCTCTTGGTTTTCTTGGGGAGAGGTGTCTCATGATCATTTAGCAAACAACCCAACAGATTCTGCCAAGAGCAGAATGGGAATGCAGTATTCATGAGGCAAACCGCACACTTTGCCAAAGTCAGTCATAGACAGTTCATTGCACACACTCAGTTTACTATTCTGGAGTTCACAGTTCCCAGTGTGGAAATTGTCTGTTGTTAAGGTGTGAAGGTAACTTTTATTCTATATCTTCGTGAATCAAAATAAAGATGCAAAACTAAAATGTTTGCTGCATCTCTTCTCAGAGAGTCAGTACATATTTTTGCACATATTCCCTGTAAACCCGTGAAAATAATGGATTATTCATTATTCAGAAAGGGAGGGGGCATTATTTCTTTTGCTGTGCTTACTTTGGAATATTTTATTCCATTTTGGAATGACACTTAAAAACAAGTCCAAAACTGTTTTGCAGCTTTGAAATGAACTGTTTTGACTTTTCCAGAACAAACCTCACAATAATGTCAATACAAAACAGAAATTTCTGATTGCTTCTCATCTCTTCTGTTCACATAAGATAACTGGTTGACTTCGACCTGAATTTTTAAGATGTGAAATAGTTTTTTTGTTGCAAATGTACCATTAAAAATGTCATCATCTGCAATTTATAGTGAACATTCCATGTATCATGGAATCATAGAATCATTAGGGATCAGCAGAGACCTCGAAAGATCAAGTCAAATCTCCCTGCCACTGCAGGATCACCTAGACCAAGTTGCACAGGAACAGATCCAGGTGGGTCTAGAATGTCTCCAGAGAAGGAGACTCCACAACCCCNNTGACTGTCCCTAATGATTCTTGTCCTTGATGTGCCTGGAGACAGCATCCAGGACAAATTGTTCCATCACCTTACCCAGGATGGAGGTAAGACTGACCAGTCTACAGTTACTTGGGTTCTTCTTCTTACCCTTTCTGAAGATTGGAGTGATATTTGCTAACCTCCAGTCTCTAGGCACCTCTCCTGATCCCCATGACTTAGAAAAGATGACAGAGAGTGGATTATCAACGACTTCCACCATCTCCCTTAGAATGTGCAGAAGCATCCCATCAGGGACCCTGGATTTATGTACATCCAGTTTGCTCAACACATCCCTAATCCAGTTTTCATCAACCAAGGCAGGCTCCTCTCTTGCCTCAACTTCCCCTGGAGCCTCAGCAGTCTGCACTTTGATATCAGGACAGAAGTATAGATGGAGGCAAAGAAGGTGTTCATTAGTTAGATTCTTAGCTGTATGCTATAATTTCTGACAACAAATATATAATGGATTACTTTGTTTTACTGCAACAATGCTTCTAGAACAAGATCATGTGTCAGACTGTACAGCAAACCCCACAAGAACATATCAGCACCTTACAGGACTAGCTTTTTTTTTGGTTGGCTGACATTTTTGAAATAAGTAAACTTATGGGAAAAGCCTTACAATTTTATTTGCACTACAGCAGTAACTCTGGAATGACTGAGGTGACATCAGAAACATACACCTTCCATTTATTTAGGGCTTTGAAGTCTACAGAGAAATTCAGAAAAGGAAATTTGTAGATAACCAGACCACTAAAATATCGTGTTTTCCCCGCAATCTCTGTGTGATCTCATCAGTCACTGATGCAGAAAGGTAACAGGAAAGTTCCAACTACAATTTCTTATCAATGACTGGTAGAAAACTGTAAATGTTTTGTTAGAACATCATCAAAACACAGCACAAATTGAATACAGTTCCAAGTGATACACACTCACAGTAATAAATTTTGGTTATCTGTACAATAGTGTATATCTCTGCTATAAAACTAAAATAGCAGCAGAGGTTCTTGTGTATGAGTGAATATTAAACAATGGAAAACAATACTTCAAGGTTCTTTTCTATGAAGCATTTAAAAATCATACCATCCCCGATGCTATCCTTCATTATTTGGAGACTTTGGTAAACAGGAGGCATGTAATTATGGGGAAAATCTGTCTCTTTACTGAGTAAAATATTCTTATAGATTCAGTAATCGTAAGTTCTTTGAGTACAAGAATGAAAAATAAATCAAAAGAAGCTGGGCAGAGAGAAATTCAATGAGGTACAAGAAAGGTCAGTGTAGACTCTTGCCATCTGGGCAAGAACAACCCCAAGTACCAGTATAGGTTGGGGACTGACCTGTTGGAGAGCAGTGTAGGAGAAAGGGACCTGGGGTCCTAGTGGACAGCAGGATGACTATGAGCCAGCAATGTGCTCTTGTGGCCAAGAGAAGATGTGTGAGTGCGATCAGAAGGCGGGTGGTTAGCAGATCGAGAGAGGTTCTTCTCTCCCTCTACTCTGCACTAGAGAGACCACATCTGGAGTACTGTGTCCAGTCCTGATCCCCTCAGTTCAGGAAGGACACAGAGCTGCTGGAGGCTGTGCAGCATAGAGCATCAAAGTTGATGAAGGAAGTAGAACACCTTCCTTACGAGGAAAGGCTGAGGGGCTGGGTCTCTTGAGCTTGGAGAAAAGGAGGCTCAGGGGAGACCGCATTCTTATCTATAAATAAGTGGGGGGTGGGTGTCAGGAGGATGGAGCCAGGCTCTTCTCAAGGGCATCTGGTGACAGGACAAGGGGCAGTGGGTGCAAGCTGGAACATACGGGGGTCCGTGTTAATATCAGAAGGAACTTTTTCCCAGTGAGGGTAAAGGAGCATTGGAACAGGCTGTCCAGGGGGATTGTGGAGTCTCCTTCTCTGGAGACATTTGAGACCCACCTGGATGTGTTCCTGTGTGACTTGGTCTAGGTGATCCTGCAGTGGCAGGGAGATTGGACTGGATGATCTTTCCAGGTCCCTCCCGATCCTTAATGATTCTATGATTATTTTAAAGCAGCTTGTAACTTCAAAACCAGCTCACAGTTCAGAATGCATAGTTTGCCTCTGAAGAAGGAATTTACAACACTACAGCTGCTTTGGTTTTCCTTATGCAAATCACAGAACTTGCCACTGAGCTAGCAAATTTCTGGAGTTTCCAGTCTGTACAAGCTTGAAGAGGTCGTATGTGACAAGTTACTGTATCCTGTTGAACAGAGACCTGTTTTATCGGAGTGAGACCTATGGGAGGCCAACATGCATCGCTCTCTATAGCTTAACATAAAACCTTACTAAATGATAACTTCCTATCTAGCTGCATAGTTGCATAAGATTCATGTGTTCTGGCTCTTTAATGCCCTATCTGAAAGCTCCTGATTTTGCAGGTTCTCTCATGAAATATTTCCAGACTTCAAGCAAATAGACCCGTGAGTAGCAGAATAAACAAGATCTCCCTTCTTATGGCTTTGGGTTGTGTTGTTATATTCTGATGTCTAGTAAGTCAAAGCTTTCGCTCCAGTGAAAATTTAACATTTTCATTCTGCCACCTCTCATCCATGTTGGTTCACTGGTGTCTGGAATTTAATACTCATAACTTTCCTCTATTTGGTTACCTCTTTATATGGAAGTCTTAGGAACGTCTTGTCAATCACCCATCTCCTTAAGATTTCATTGAAAATTACCAAAGGAGAAGAAAATCAAAGAGGGGGTGGGGAAAAATAGCATCACAGCCTATTACAATATCTGTTTAGAGTATAAAACAAAGAATACTGGTTTTTATTGTCCTGTTGAAAGCTGTGTTACTTCCTTTCCCTTTCTTTCCATTTTTAAAAGCTCTATTTATAGAATGTCTTATGAGAATATTTTCAATATTTCAGTTAGCGATTTTTTGCATTAATTTGTAAACATTTTGCTTAGCAAATTCAGTCGCTGTTGTAGTTAAAGATTTGTCCACAAGCCTGTAAGCCATACCGAAAGCATTCGGTTTGGTTTTTACGCATGTGTAATTTCTATTTCCCTTTCAATTGCAGTTATGCACATTTTTCAAAATTACATTTCATCATTTGCCTGTCCTTCAGATCTGCTTAATGCATCTGAAACGCCTCACAGCTTTGTCTTGTTTTTACAATCCAGAATAACTGGAGGCCATCTGCAAATTGCCCTGTGCCTGTCTAGATATTTCCCTCACAAATAATTACAATATTTGTAATTCTATACCCCAGTCTAGGGCAGATTTTAAAATGAGCATGTAATTTCTCATGTCTGGGTTGTCTTAGAATACTCTTAGCTTCCCTTCCAGCATATTGCAAATAGTCTATTGATATAACTCAATTGTTGTGATCACCTACGTGCTTATCTTCCATAGTATTTTATTTTCAGATATATTTCCTTGCCTTAGCAGCTTAAAGAAATAAGAATTTATCAGTCATTTAGTAAGTACAAGTAAATTATTTCAGCTCTTTTTCCCATTTATTACTAATTTATTGATGCTATCAGAGATTCAATTAAGTTAAAACAAACCCCTCATCCAGGCCGTTAATAAAGACATTGAACAGAACTGGGCCCAGCACTGATACCTGGCAGACACCACTGCTCACTGGACACCATGTGGATGGGGCACCATTCACAACCACTCTATGCCCAGTCATCCAGCCAATTTTTAACCCAGTAGAGGGTACACCCATCCAAGCCAAGCACTGCCAGCCTTTCCAGGCGAATGCTGTGGCAGACCATATCAAAGGCTTTGCTGAAGTCTAGGTTGATCACATCCACAGCCTTCCCCTCATGCACTTGGCAGGTCACCCAGTGGTAGAATGAGACCAGTTTGGTTAGGCAGGACCGTCCTTTCCTAAACCTGTGCTGGCTGGGCCTGATCCCCTCATTGCCTTGTTCCTGCCACTCAGGATCATCTGATCCATAACCTTATCAGGCATACAGATCCTCCTTCTGTCCCTTCTTGTGGATGAGCACCACATCAGCCAACCTCTAATTGTCTGGGATCTCCCCAGTTACCTATGACTGGTGATAAACGATGGAGAACCACCTAGCTAGCTCTTGCACCAACTCCTTAAGCACCCTTGTCTTAATCCCATCCACACCCATAGACTTGTTAGGCTCTACTAGCAGTCCATCAGCCATTGAATTCAACATAAATAATTCTAACTGTAGGAGAGTAAGATTTTTTGTGTTACCCTAAGATATTTCTGTGCTTAGACTGCAATTTGTTCGTTTATGTATTCTTCAAAACATATCAGAGTTTCAAATGCCACTGTAGCCCCCACGATGTGGGCAGAGAACGGAATCACAGTACACAACGGTGACCTTCATCAACACTCCCCAAAGACTCCCATTACTAAACAGTATCTATATTACTCTAATAAAATTGGGGAGAGGTAGGACTAGGCTGTGTACCTTACAGTCAGGAAGAGTTTATGACAAGAGTCAGCTGGAAGAGTTTATGACAAGAGAGGTAGAGATGGGTATCTATGTGAATAAAGGGTCTCCGTGAGGCTGTGCTGAACATTACTATCAAGCATCTCAAGCTTCTTAATGAAGCGTTCACCCTACTGTAATTAAGAAAACACATTTATACTATTATGATGAAAACTATGTGGACAAGGCCATCTAATTGATAGTAACACTCATCAATTCAACACATGGAGAATTAAGTCAAGGACATTAATTAATTAGCACGTTAAGTAAGTGCTGGAATGTTAGTTAGTGGGTTAATTTCTGCATTGGGCAGGCATGACAGATCTTACCATTTAGGTCTCTAGCTGAAAGAGGACCCTATTCTCAGAACTATTTTTAATTAACACCAAGGTTTGGGGTTTTTTGCAAAATGTGTGTGTTTGTCAACATGCTTCTCAATCAACGAGATGCAAAGACAATAAATTTAGTAAGAGCATTGGACTATAACTCAGCCTTCAGATATGAAGTACTCCAGCTAAGAAAAATTACAGAGAAATGATCCAATACTTAAAAAAAATAGATATAAGTTGATTATAGTAGATAGTTTAGTAGATAAAATTTGAAAATACACAAGGATTCCTAGTAATTTCTGCCCACTTGTGTTGGTTTAAGCTTGGGCAACTTGCTATTATAACATTTAAGCTTTTATTTGCCTGTATAGTGCTTAGGACAATGGTAATCTGTACTACAATCATAGCCCCTGGGTAAGACTATAACCTAAATTATCATCATCATCATTCAGTCTGAATTAAGAGGCTTGGAAAGAATATGCATCTAGGGAGGACTCTCCAGACCAGTCTTGCTTGGATCATTACTGATAGCTATAATGAGAAGAGCAGTGGAATACTTGCTTTGATGTATGCAGGGGCCTTGAAGGACTGCACTAATAGCCTGGTCAATAATCTTGATGTAACAAAGATAAGACAATCTGAGCTGTGGTACATGAGGATGACTCCAAGAATGAATTTCATCCTCTCCCACACCTCTCATTTTATAATCAGATGAAATACCCTAACAGAAATTGAAAGAGTTTGTGGCTTTACCATCCTTTGAAAATCAAAGAGAGCCGTATTCCTGCTTAAATTAGGCCGAAACCTACTTTTCCCAAAAGCCTGAATATAAAAGAATCCAGTTTTTCAAGATTATATATAAACAGAACAGTCATCCCCGCGTTTAGCAGTGTTTGGGAAAATTTTGTACTTATCCACCCACATCTGATCTTACTGAAGTCTGCCAAGAGCTCACCCACAGACGGATGTGACCCACCGTGTTTGTAGCTAGAATGGTAGAGCAATACTAACAAAGCCTGAATTTCAGGCAGACAAGTCCAGAATGAAATCGTTTGCAGGCTGCTATTTTTGTTCAGGTTTCTTCCCCTGTAATCCCCTGTGGCAATGCAGTGAGCAGCTACTCTACGGGCTCAGCCTCCTTTGAATATTAAACTAGTGAAGTTCAGAAGAATTTAATTAGTATCTCACCTACTTAGCATCGTCCAATGGTGCCTCTGCTACAATTACGGTACTACATTACAAGCAATTTCAGCTTAATTGAATAACTTGAGTAAAACCTGGGTTCCAATTGGCAGAATGCTCTGTATTAAGGTAGTCATAACTGAGTTAAAAACCAGAAAAGGTGAGATGATCTCTGTGCCTGCTGTGATACCAGCTTTATAGCAGATACTCTCATTTATTCACACCTAATATTACCTTACTGTCAAAAGAAATACGTTTAAAGAACTTTACAGATATAACAGCAGTCTGGGTGTGAGTAGTTAAAGGATTACAAGCCAAATCAGGCTGTCAAGTAGCAAAATACAGGGTCTAAAATATTTTCAAAGATCTCACTTATTGTATAGTTTTAGCAGTTGCTGCCTCTTTCCCCTGGCTGTATACACCTGTGCACACTTCAGCCACTGGCTGTCAACTTCTATTCGTGTGGTGCCTCACACTCATCTATTTGTAAAAGACATTTTCTAGCAAAAGTCTCGTCCTGGAAGCAAGAAATGGAAACAACTTTCAGAAACAGCGAGAGACAGATAAGAAAAGAACGATGCGTGGACTGCATATTCCTCAGGCTGTTTCTCTACCCCACTGCATTTCATATAGCTCCAAACTGGCTCAGATTCCCCCTGGTTTGAAATAATGATCTGGCATAGGAACTCTGCTGCTGAGTCATTTCACTTCAGCAAGAAAGTACGAGAAGAAGAGGAGCAGTTGATAAAGTCGGTATATGAAAAGTTACAAAAAGCCATAGATGTACTTTTTTTCTGGCTCTGTGTGGAGTTTCTAAGTCATTCAGGTCTAAAGGACAAATCTGTCCTGGGAACATACCTGTTCTGTTTCTCTGCGGCTACCCTGTGAAGAGCTTAACTATGCTGCTCTCCAAATGAGGGAAAGATACTGGCCCTTAAGCACAGACAGAGACCTCCAAAGGCATAAGTGTGGAAATTCCCAGTATGTGAAGTGCTGAAGGAAGAGGATAGGGGAAGCAAATTACATTTTTCAGAAGAATCCAAAAATCTCACTCTTATAGAAGCAGCACCAGGCTGACATAAAAATGCTTGATCCCTTCACTAACAGTTCTTGTCTATTATATAGAAACATAACTACTGATGTGATGCTATGCTTAGGGATTGCTTCCTTTCTTTATATATTCAGCTCCGCTTCTTTATTAGGCTTCAAGGTACAAGTGTTTAGTGGTCCTCGTGGTCCAGTTTACTCTCCAAACTAGAGACAGGATTAGAATTCACTAATCCCAGTATCTTTAGGACTATGCAGGTAAATAGCGCTTTCTGAAATGGAAACCTGCCTCGGGAATTTTAACTGAGATTGCTTCAGACACTTTTTCAGGCATTCTCTGACATTATAGCTATTATTAAAGCATAAGCAGTGCTGAAATACCCTTGCCTGCACTTTACTGAACTCATTCCCATTTGCCTTAAGTAAATACCAAATCTTCCTGATAGCAAAAAAAATTGTAAAAGTATTTTCAAGACAGAAGTAAAATGATGAAGTAATAAAAAAAACCTAATTAGGAAAATAGCCTGGTTTCAGCTGATCCCTCAAATTCAGTTCAGATCTGCTCAGCTTGCAGATCTGTTGCAAAATAGTAAAGGAAACCAAGTGCCTAACGACTGCTAAAGAGGAAACAGCAGCAATTTGAATGTGAAATAAGATGCAAGAATCTGGTTGCTGACATTAACAGACCTAGAGTGTGAAGTTATTAATTTGGAGCTATTATGGCCAATTCCCAGTCATTAATAGAAGCCTTTATACTCCCATGCCATGCACTATCACTGAAAGTTCTATAGCCCCGCTTGGCATTTGCTCATCTACTTGATCAAAGACACAATTTGTGACATTGACTTAAAAGTAGAAATGTCTTTATTTGTGGAAAACACCATTCCTCTTTCAGCCTTCCCAATGTCATGCTATCAATTAGCATACTTTTATTAAGTCCACTGTCAGGTTTAATGACTTTTTTTATTTGGAAGCACAAACTTCAACCACTAAGAACTGATTAATTCCAATGCAGCAATGCAGGCAGATGTTTATTAGAACTGTAGTGGGAGGCTTTGAAAAAAAATCAGCTCTATGCATTTTCTTTGAGATTGTGGTTGATTCTCGCATAAGACACTTCGTTCCATAAAGCTCTTTTAGCCCTTACGCATGTAAAAGATACGTTCTGTTCGCATTTAGAAGATAACAGATGCTGTTCCATGTGCTTGAGTCTGCTGTGTAAAAATCAATTGCATCTCCTGTGGCTCAGAGCTTCTGTGAGTCTTACTAGAACAGAAACAGGCCAGAGCACTGCGATATCAGTGGGCAAGTGTGGTCCACTCGACTTGATAACATGTACTTCTCAGTGTTTTTGGTTGAGGGGAAGAAACTACACCTTCCAGTAGTAAGCAAAATAACACAAGGCAATCGAAGAGGCAATGTAGGACAAAGGAGGGACAGGGAGAACCATCTCTTCTGTTGTCTTAAAGCAGCCAAAAAGCAAAAAGATCACTAAGGATGCAGTTGTCTTGAATGAGAAGGGCGTTAATCGTACCGTGTAAACACCTCCCTGGTACAAACTTCATGGATGACTCACAACATTAGCAAGACCCATTCCTGCACCTACACATGGATATAACAGACAAAATAAGGAGACATACAGAAATGCATCTTAAACGTAATTCAGAAAATTAAATCAGGAGACGTTCCAGACACAAGAAAAAGGCAGACTGGATTCCTGGGGAAAATAAGAAAAACAACAGGCAAAAGAGAAGAAAGCAAAAATTACCATGGGAAATGAAGTTAGTAAGCAGTGCAGATCTTCAAAAAGGGTCACCAAAGTCACGGTGACCAAAGACTGATGACAAATCTTTTGACATTTCCTCCAACTGCATGTGTTTCCATAGCTATATTGCCTTTAAATGATTATTGGAAAGCCAGTAACGTGATCTACTGATACTTGAAGGGATCCAAATTGGAACAGAAACGTCCATTTAAGGGAGGTTGTGGCATCTCCTTCTCAGGAGACGTTCCAGACCCGCCTGGATGTGTTTTTGTGCAGCTTGGTCTAGGTGATCCTGCTGTGGCAGGGGGGTTGGACTGGATGATCTTTCGAGGTCCCTTTTGATCCCTAATGATTCTATGATTCACAAACCTTTCTGAGCAGTCTAAATTAGGCATTGATTCCAAGATGTTACACAACAACAATGTGGAAAACCTACACTAGGTTATTGAAAAGAGTTGGAAAACAATAGCCAGCTCAGAAAGAATTTTTTCTTTCAAATGTCAGAATTCTGTTCAGGGTTTTTTTCCACAGCCCCACAGTCCACAAAGCTAAATGACAGCAAGCTGAAATAAGAGCCATGAGAAAAAGGAGTCTTAAAAGCACACAATTGTAAACTAAATGAGTATTAGTTTAAATACTTCTTAGTCAGACTGACAAGGTACTGGAATCATAGGATCACTTATGCTGGAAAAGACCCTTAAGACCACTGAGTCAAACAACTAACCTAACACTATTAAGCTCAACACTAAGCCATACCCCTAAGCTTCACATCCAGCAGACTTTTGAACATGTGCAGGGCTGAATTCAACCCCCTCCCTGGGCAGCCTCTTCCAAGGCCTGATGACTCATTAAAGAAGTCTCTCCTAATGTCTAACCTAAACCTCCCCTGGTGCAACTTGGGGCTATTTTGTCTTGTCCCATCACTTGTTACTTGTGAGAAGAGACCAGCACCCAGCTCTATAACTTTCTTTCAGGTGTTGTAGTCAGTAATACGGTCTCCTCTGAGCTCATACTGGAGGCTGCACCCATCTAGAGCTTCTGGAGCTGCGAATTTGTCCTTCATATTTCCTTCTATATCTCATACTGGCAAAAGCCAGAATATTTTTGATGGTTACATCACTGGATGTGTAGAAGCATCTCTCTTCTACTAAATTATCAGGACATTCCTCAGTTAACAGGTGTTATTGGCAGCTTAATGCTTCATTTAAAATGCAGAGCACATTCCCAAGTGCTGGCAGGAGTTGGAGTCCAACAGAAGGGCATTTCAGCTACCAAGCATAGGGAAACAACTGGTGTGAAACCTGTCAGACGTCTCTCAGGAAAATCCCCCTGTTGCAGTTGAACTACTGGCAGCAAGACGCTTTACTGCACTTTTCATCAGCAGGTTGAGCAACACTTTGGGAAGGTAGCAAACATTACGGATACTTTACAAACACACTGACACTCTTCTACTCCTAAACTCAAAGAAAGGAACTGAGAGAACATGCAAATCATATGTTTGCTGGATCTGGTGGTGATTGCATGGATCCACTGGGTGTATTCCAGCTGGGAAAAAAAATTGCTACCTTCATCATAGAAAACAAAGAACACAGAGACGTGCACTATGTGTGTTTCATATGGTGAACACATCAAGGTTAAAGTATCTTAGTGAATTATGGGGAAGCAAGGAGTAACTAGTACTGTGTAGAACATTACAGACAGACAAGGAGATAAAGGGATTCCTGGGATCCCTCATTTGCTTGATTATAAGTGAAAGAGGTCTATCAGACTTTTCTTCAAAAAAAATAGAGTTCTGAACAATACTATCCTCAATGAGCAATCTACTACCTGGAAACAATAAAAGATAAACCAGCTAATTAAGACAAATGGATAAAACACCGAGAACAAGAACAGAGAAAGTCTCCTGAAACTGCAATTCAGATTAACATTTGAAAAGCCTTCCAATACCTAGGAGGCCTGTTCAAAACAAACAGTGTCCATAGCCTGAAAATATGTTCAGATTCCTTTGAAAATTCTCTCTTTATTCTTCAGGCAAGTCTAACAACATGTAACAGGCTAGTACAGACTGTCACAATGTGCTTTGCTTGTGTCCATCAGAAGCCAGCACTCATTTTGCCAACAAATAAAGGATTGCAATGCCTGGAGTTTACCTTAAATTGCTGAGATTTCTCCAATTAAATCACCCACTGACACAAGCAATTTTATCTGGTTACTTTTTAATTCTCCCAGAAGCCAGAACATAACAAGATATCGTCTGCAGCAACAAAAATCACGAGGAAAGCCATCAATCAGAAATTCACATCAAAAAAACCCCAGGCACACAGAACAATGGACTTAGGTGTGATGAGAAAATGCCAAACTGTTCTTCATTACTGACTATTCTGCTTCACCCTACCGTGCGCTTTTTTGCACCATGTTAGGGTGTCAGAAAATTGGAAGGCAATTTATGCCCACAGGAAACGGAGAAGTTAAATATTCTTTGGAATACTAATTGATAAGCTGCTTATTCTGCCTTGAAATGCAATGCAATGAAATGAAACAAAACAGTCCCTGCTACTTTTGCCACTTCTCTAGGAGCAAGAACAGGCATAGGCACTTTTGTGTTGTTTCCTTTGCCTCTTTTTAATCTGATTGAGTTTTTATATTCAAACACAGATTGCAGATACAGATCTATGATGTGTGCTTATCTGCTGTTACAGTGAGAGATAAGAAAGATGATTAAACATGTAACATGTGTAGTATCTTAATGAAGCAACCTACTAAATATTCAGTGGAATTCACTAACAGATACGGACTGCAGTGTGGGGTTTTGTCAGTGACTGCATATTAAAAGGAAGGATAAAAATAACACAACCCCCCCACAAACCTAAAGAAAAAAACGAGCTCAAAACACAAAAGTTAGGAAGATACCAGGCAGAGATCAAAATATTATTGTGAAATCATTGCTACTGGGCTGAGGCACCTTGGGGCTAAAAAAGACTTCATGAAGATTAGCTATACTTATGAAATGTAGTCACTGTAAGCAAAGAAAAGGATGCTAGATTAAATTTTAGATGGCTTGCTAATATATCCATGCATACATTAGCATGTCCTCTATATAACCCCAATTAATTTTGTAACTGCAAGAGAGAACTTCAGACTTCTGTTCCTGACATGTAACAAAGAATCATCCTCTCACAGTCCTCTATGGCTCTTAAGAGCCTCTAAAATGCAGCATCTTTGTGCTGGGGGAAGAGCCGGTGCTATGGCAGAGCCTCAACTGTCACACCTGAACAGCAGCAAATAAAATTCAGCCTTGTCTTCATCTCATCTCTACCGAAACTTCACCGTTACCATCCCTTGATAATAGGATTTAAGGATTCTCAGCAGCTCTGGAAACACACGTAGCATTTCTTATCTTATTCCCCACGATGCACTAGGAACTATGTTAATGCAGGAGTAGCAGGCACAGTAATGCTGCAAGCTGTAGCAATCAGCTTTTCCTGTGTGAAGACTGGTTCCCTAGTGTCCAGAAGTACTTACAACTTCACCAGCAGAGGACTTCCCTGTAATTGCTCACTTCAAGCAGCTACACAAGCCAGTTAATTGTATTTCCCAACATTGTTTTGCAGCTCTGTGCAGCAACATCACAAGCAAAGCTACGGGCCATGTGATCTACTGCAATATCTTGAGAGTTGTTGTTGAGTTTGCTCTTTTCACAGTACCTGTGATCAGTGCGGGACTCTGCACTTTATACAGTAAATTCAGTAATTCACTAGTAAAAAAAATAGTCATTTTTTGATCTAAGAAATGGAGCTGTGGTACCCAAAAAAAAACCAAAACCAAGCTTCTATAGAATGATTTGATCTCATTTATTCAAAATGTCGTTAGGATCCAATTTTTATTGAAGCCACTGTGAATTCCTTAAATAAATAGCTCTTACCTCATCTATGTTTTTAGACATAAAAAAATTTCACTTTATGACACTTTCCAGGAAGCTCTGGCTAAACCTATTTTCACAGATTAATTAATCATCCAGTTTCATCCTCAGAGCCTCTCTGTCCATCTTTCAATATCAGAGAAGCATGACATGCATTGTAGTGAGGTCTGACTGACTCACACTTGGACAAGGAAGGCTTTGGATGTGGTGATGAAGCTGTAAGAGACACAGTTCCTTCAGGAAGGAACTTCCTGCACCCAAGTGGATAAAAAAAGACTCATTCACCAGAAAATAGGAATTGGAGGAACAAAAGATAGACTCTATCCCACTAGAGAGTCCTTCAAGTAACAGCTAAGACAGGGGCTTTTGCCATCACCAAGGAAAAAGAACAAATAGAGTCAATGTGCTGTGCTGCTGGGAGGAGGAAATCTTCTGCAAAGCAATTTATGCTAGTGTCTGTGTCATATATTTTTAATTTCTCTCCACTGGGAAGCCATTCACAGAATCCCAACTTTTGGTAAGCTGTCAGCAGCCCTGAAAAGCTGCAGGATGGTACTCTGCGACAGAAAGAATCTCTGCAATATCCAGAGTGGTTACTTCCCTTATACAAAGTGAGGCCACCAGAGGAGGTAAGGGAAGATGCGTCTTCACTTCCTTTCTCTTAGCCTGAAATAATAACAGTAATGTACCTGGCTACTTGGCCTTGAAAAACTGTCATTGATGCTCACACTCAAACCTTGCATTAAGTTAGGAAATGAAGAGAGCAGCAATAGAGATGTTTAAAACATTCAGGCAAGCAAAGCAATGCAAGATCCTGCCATCAAAGTTTGCTTTTAAAGTTAGCTAAAGAAAGTGGAATACACTTAAAACAAAATGAAATCTAATATCTCAATAATACTAGTAAAGTTCATTCAGAAGCCAGAATTATAATTCATTTCATGAACACTGGTTAACCCTATTCCTAGGAGGGAGGGAGTAACAGGAGCATTTAATTTAGAGACAGAACTTGCACGTCAGAATTTCAGGTATAGTTGTGTTGCATTCAGATTTCCCCCAACACCCCAGGAAATCAGAAGGCACCTGATTTTAAACAGGGCATTGTTATTGAATTAGCAATTTCTAAGCTATGTAAGCAAAGCCTCCAATGCAGAGCAGGGAGCTTAGAGCAGCAGATGAAAGGATTCTGAGCTTACCTGTCCATCTAGTGCCAAACGAGAGAAAAGACAAGACAGTTACTTAAATCCATGGCATCACATACCTTTTCCTTTAACAGATTCATAAACCACAACTTCACTACCTCCAGAAGTCGCAAAGAACATTTATCTTCTTAATATGGCACCTCTGTCTGTCACAAAACCTTCTCTAATGTTGGCATTTACCCAAGCCGTATAGCTGAAAACATCCTTTCCAGCTTCAGTGTGTGACATTCAAAGTTGCTGAAGCTGTTGTAGGTTTTATCTGCTTCACGCTAACAAGCAGCTCAACCTTTAACAGAAGTCTGCAGCTCTCTAAAATTAAGGTTTTTCCCAGAACAGAAGAAACCAGTGAAGAGCAGCCCCACTAGAATATTGCGGTTGTACATCAAAGCCCGTCATGACAGCCACATTCATGAGTAATCTGTACACAGCAATTTAATACCGAAGTTTAAATATTCCATGCAATATGGGCCATATCAAGCACTTGAGTCACATGTGTTAAAAGCAAAATAATATGGGGTGAATCGAGAACTCAACATGAGCTGGCAGGGGTCACTTGCGGCCCAGAAAGCCAACTGCATCTCAGGCTGCATCAGGAGAAGTGTGACCAGTAGGTCAAAGGAGGTGATCCTCCCCTCTATTCTGCTGTCATGAGACCCCATCTGGAGTACTGTGTCCAGTTCTGGAGCTCCCAAAACAGGAAGGAGATTGAGTTGTTGGAATATGTCCAGGGGAGGGCCACGAGGATGAGTGGATGGCTGGAGCACCTCTCCTACGGGGACAGGCTGAAAGTTGGGACTGTTCTACCAGGAGAAGAGGAGACTCCAGGGAGATCTTAGTGCGNTCCGGAGTGTTAAAAAGTCTTTCAAAACTGAAATCTTCTACTTTGAGATCTACACAGGGATACAGACAGGCCCATGGCTTCTCTTCCCAAACCACAACCATCCATAAACCCTGTAAGTACAATGATGCAGGTCTTTGCTCCAGCTGTCAAGCTGGCTTATGGATGCACTTTGGAAACCTGGGAGCTCAGGCAGGGTGATGGCAGCAAGCAGTCTGTACAGACAAGGTTTAACACCTGTGGCTGTGGGTTACTTCTGGGATCTGGAACCAGTCACCCTGAAAGGTAGTTTTTATATTGCATAATCTTTTCAGGTTTCTTTCCAAATGAACACAAATAAATGGAAACAACAGATTCTCTCCTCTGCCAAACTAAAATCACTTAGGAGACGTGATGTGATGAAGACGGATATGTGGCTTGGCCTCAGATTAACAATTTTGTTCCAAAACATCTTAACTAAATTATTTTTATGTTCAAATATTATTTTTTAAATACTATTACAAATATCAAAATATTGGACAAATCATCCTGTCATCAGAGCATTTTACACCCATTAAAGACAAAAGGCTGCCTGAAAAGTTCATTGAGAGGTGAACCTTGGTCTTGCACACCCCATTGTGAAATTCAGGCGGTGAAATGCAAAGTCCAGCAGTGATTTAATCCAACCGAGTCAGACAGCCCCTTGCTCCCGGCTCAGCCAGACAGACCTAGTGACAGGCTGGAGGGAATGCGATCCCTCTCTGGGCACAGGCGCACTTGTGACTTCCATTGACACACTCTTTCTCTTTGCACCAAATGCACAAACCTGTATTCATTAAACTAGGGCAGAACAAGTCAACCTTTCCAGTGCAAACAACTCTAGGCAGTTTCCTGACAGCTTTATCCCACTGCGATTGCCAGTGCCTCCTCATTCCTGAGGAGCTGACAGGCTGCCTTTGGACCTGGCATTTGTTATGCATTTTCAGAGCAGGATTCCAGCAGTTCCATCTCTCTCTCTCACAAAAGGCATTGAAATATTTAAATGGCAGGCACACTTATGAAGCCAATCTTTAAAAAACAGTGTTTTAAATTTCCCTAGGAAGGGAAGCTGTGGGTTGAGAGTCCGCATGCCTCAGCCTGAGCTATTATTCAGTGCAGTCACATTTACACAACACTGCTGAGAGGGGAATACTTAATGATATCAGACTACAGAATGTAAAGTCTATAATTCAAAACAACAACCAATTTTGAATGGATTTTGGAGAGTTTGGAATAGCATTTCTCAACCGTGTGGAAGTGATTGTGACAAAAAGGTTCTGAACAGTGATTTCAGTCAATTCCCAGAAAGAGAAGTGAATCCAAAGCAGGTATTTCATATAGGAAGATTGCCACAGTGCCATGAGCTCTAGCAGAAGGTTTACTCCAGCTTCCTGAGCTAATTGTTTACTGAAGGTTAAAAGAGAGGACGTAGACTGAAGGAGAAAGAAAACAGGAACTTCAAAGCCATTTGAAGTGACTAATTACTACTTTTAGATTTAAAGCAGCAGACGTGAGACACTAATAAGTGGTAGACATGAGACACTGACTCTGAAGGACAGAAGGGAAAGGGACAGAGTTGAAGACAGAAATCCTCAGGCTGAGGAGAGAACGTGCAAAAGCACAGATCTGCAAAAGCATCTTCTCTCCTGCCATCACTTAAGAGACAGCAGATAACTTTCGCCTGTTGCAAGAACAAATTACACCAGGAGCAAGAGGAGATGGGGATATCCTTCACCTCACAACAAGATTTTTATTATCATTGTTGCATTATTCTCTCAGATCATGAAACCTTACTTGACAGTCTCCAAATATCAAGAAGAGTGCCTTTCACTTGCATGAATAAGAAACACCACTATCACCTTAATACTCAAGTAGCCCAAGAAGAGCAATTTCTTTCCCTTCAACGCAAGAAATTGTTTTGTCTGTGATTGTCTCCTGAGGTTACACAGAGGCCACATGGAGGTAATCCCTTGCAAATAACTAAGCTCATCTACTTCAGCAGGAAAAATACATCACTGCTTAGTACTGTTGGCTCCTGTAGCAGAAATAACCTGGAAAGCTGCTTAAGCATGAAAAAACAAACAACATACAAACTACAGACAGGAACCACAAGAGTAGAGGCTAAAGATGAGTTCATGTGGCTATTCTATGAAGGTTCAATGAACACCAACTGCATCCATAGCAATCTTTAATACTAAACTTTTTCTTTCACTTATAACCACACTGTAATAGCTCTGTTATGCAAGCAATGCCCATTTCACAGGCTTTGAGCACTGGAAGGAGCAAATCCCATCTGCCTTTTGTGTGGCTTAGTTAGTTGCCTGAATAAAACCTATTATCCACAACTTCACAACTTCTACTAAAAACTCTCTTCCTTTATTGCCCTTCCCAGGCCTCATAGAAAACGAACAAGGAGATCCCCATTGTCATCACACCAGCTATGCTCCAAAGTTTGAGGAACATCTTCACACGGTTGTAGTCTAATTAAATGACACTTTCAGCAATAGATACCTTTCAGCAATAGATACAGGTTCACCATGAAGATATGGTTTTGCAGAGCAAGATGTATTAGACACAGATAGAGACAAATGTTCTCTATTTTATAAATATTTGCCTTAGTTAGCAAGGAGATGACACTACATCGCTCTGAATGGTGACAATCCCCACTGAAAACAGCAAATGCTTGAGGAGTAAAGAGTAGTGAAGGTCTGAATAGTGACAAATGAGCTCCATTTCAGGCATGGCTTCGATAAGGCTTTTTGAGAGGTTAAAAACCTAAGATTCCAACAGATGGTTACATTCACAGCAATTTTTTCAAATTCTGAACAAGGACAATCAGGAAAGGAATTCCACAACTCTAAAATCACCACGACATTGAGGGCAAGGACCTGCCTTTTTCCTTTCTCAGTGCACAGAGAAACAGGCTCATTTACCAGGAATGATTTTCCCTCAAATAATAATCTCACTCAAGGCAAAAAGCTCACATCTCAACAACACAAAGCTTCACCAATGAAGCTATCACCGGTTACACGACAGCAAGCCTTCAAACCCCATCACAGGACAATCAATCCACAATGATGCAGCTTGTCTGCTTGTACAACACTGTAAGATCCCGAATAGCCTCACGCTGGATGTTTTCTTGTATATGGAGACCAAAGCCAGAGTGAATATTGATCCTACCTTCAAAGGAGAAATGTGTGACTGTAAGACGTATCCATGGACATTCTCTATTTGAGACAAGTTCTTCTCTGACACATGCACAAGCTCGGGGCCTCTCACTTCGTGGGTTAATCGAGGCAAAGTATGGTCATGTGGAGCGTCCTCATCTTGATAACGATATTTCTAGAGGTAAAGGGTAACAAGGAAGAATAAATAAGGTTTGAGAAGGTAAAGCACATATATTTATGTAAACACAGGATAACAGGTAAACTCTCAGGCAGTAGATAGTGTAGTTCTTGGATTTCCTAATGTGTTCTGGAGAGGATACTTCATCCATTTTTTAACATTCCATCAAAAAGAGAAAACATGGGATGTTATACACAAAACTTCCACCACCACACAGACCTATGAGTTGACATAATATCAAAGGCTGATACTGAAAAACCCCTACTGTTGTAGTAGGCAACACCCCACATGTTGACCAGTTGATCTGTAGCACCCCCACATCAATAACCCTGCACTTCTACAGCTCTTCCTCTGCAAAATATTTGAGTCACTTTCCCTATATTCCATGTAGTACCATGCACTCTGATGCTGGAGAGCACACGTGCACTTACACAGAGCCACAGGCTGGCAGAAAATGACTCTCCAGTTAAGTTGCCCTTTATCCTGGAAAGCAACCAGGGCAGCAGGTGTTATAACTCCCCACTCCATGGAAGGGCAACATAAGAAACAGGAGGTGAGGGGGTTGTCAAGCTCCAAAACGAAGCTTGTAACTAAGAACACAAGATGCTAATTGGCTTTAATTAGATGACCAGATTTCCTTCAGCTAGAATCCTTTGTAGAAAGGCACCACCCACTTGGCTACCAGGCACAACTGTGTCTTGTGGTGGGGCTGTTGGAGCCATCTGGATCCAGCTGTGTCTGCTGGAGGCAGCCCCAATCTACCCTAACAGAGGTAGCTGCAATGCCCCCCTGCCAAAGTGATGTGGTTTATACTTGACAAACACACCCTACCCCTGTTATTTTGAGGGAAAACACTATCATCATAAAGTAGTGTTCTGTGTAAAAGAATACATGTGGCATAATGCAGGGGTGGGAGATGTTGAGAAGTTACAGCAGGGAACAGGAGGGGGAGAGCAGAGTGTAAATCAGAGAAGGAATTCAAAAGTCTTTGTCAATGAGAAAGGGTCAGGTCAGACAGTGCCACGGTAGATGACATTTTCAGCTGTCAAGAATATGCTAGAATATTGGAATGAGCAAAATCAAAAAGTAAGGCTTATTTGGAAGGCCATATAAGAATCAGGGAAGTATTCTCTACTCGGCAATAGTGAGACTGCATCTGGAGTATTGTGTCCAGTTCTGAGCCCCTCAGTTCCAGAAGGACACATTGCTGCTGGAGGGTGTCCAGCATAGAGCAATGAAGATGATGAAGGAAGTAGAGCACCTTCCTGATGAGTAAAGGTTGGGGGAGCTGGGTCTCTTGAGCATGGAGAAGAGGAGGCTGAGGGGGGACCTCATTTGTGTCTATATGTGAGGGGTTGGTGTCAGGAGGATGGAGCCAGGCTCTTCTCAAGGTCATCTCCTGATAGGACAAGGGGCAATGGGTGCAAGCTGGAACAGAGGAGGTTCCACATCAATATCAGCAGGAACGTCTTCCCAGTGAGGGTAACAGAGCATTGGAACAGGCTGCCCAGGGGGGTTATAAGTTTCCTTCTCTGGAGATGTTCCAGACGTGGCAGGTGGACTGGACTAGATGATCTTTCGAGGTCTCTTCCAGTCCCTCATGATTCTGTGATTCTATGATTCTAAGTTCAAGTATGCTCACTAGAACACTGTGAAGCAGACTTCTCCACTGCTCCTGTGTTTTACTTTCACTGCACAGCTCTGGAGTGTCACTTCATTTACTCAACCCTCCAAAGGAAATCATCCCAGTTTATTCCTGACATCACTTTTGCGTATGGAAATGGTTCAGCAGTTGCCAGCTATTTTCACAACACACATACGACATGTTATCTTCTCTTCTGGGACGTGCCTGCAACTCTTTGCATATTCACTTTTCAGATAAGATAATTAATAAATCTATAAAATGACTGGCACCAGACACTTATTGTTTGGGCAAGAAGCCATCAGTCTAATAGATGGTGCTCTAACCAATGTCACATTAAAGCTTGGCACACAGCTCATTTAAGCCCCAAGCAATCAATTATTTTTTGAATCCAGTGAGTACTCTTTCAGAAAAGGCGTCTACTCAGAGACACCCTCTTTAAAGTGAGTCATTTGCTAAAACGTGATTAGGAGAAATAACTATGGAATAATCAGAGTCATCCCATCTCCCTGGGAAATGGCAAAAATGAAAACGTCCAGCAAGAACTTTCTGATAAGAAGGTAGCAGCGGCAGAAACCATAATGACCTTTGTCCACATCATTTGTGCAGCTTTACAGCACAACAAGCAGCATAAGGTGGAAGAATATCTCATTAAGTTCATCAGTAAGTCCGTTCCCCATCACTGCACTGCAGTGGAGCTTGTGCCTATAAGACAGCCAATGCCTAGAGGGAAGGGGCTCTCCCTCAGCCCTGTTTTCTCAAGAAGCAGAACAATTCTGTGCATCTCTACTGCCAGACTTTCCCATGGAAATCTATGCTTTAAAAAGGATCCTTTTACCCCACAACTGCACATTCCCCTAACAAACTCAGTAGCACTCATTTTCTTTTGCCATAAACTGGAAGGTTTCCAGAACAGATTTCCACTTTTCAATTTGCCTTTGTCTCCCTCCAGCCCCAAACCCAGCCTTCTCATTCTTCACAAAGTACAAGCCTAAAGCATTTCAGGTTGCTTCAACCCTGTTGTGTGTTTGCCTCGGGTTCTTAGCATCAAACCCATTGATTTTGTACATCTTTCATCCCACAGCATCTCCTCACTGAAATGCCTTCAGCTGTGAACCAAAACAGCTTGACACAGCAAAACGCCACTGGTAAATCTGAAAATACCGAACTACAAGGAGACTGTCCGGCAGAAACGCCACATCCCTCTCCATCACTGTCTCCCGATGGGATCCTGCAAATGTCCTTGGTATTACCCTATTCCATAGAAAACGGAGTTTTCTTTAAGAGTTAATTCAAATTCCTGGAGGGAAAAGCATTATTTCCTGGAAACTCTACTTCTCATTTGACAAAAGAACAGGTGGATATTTCATGATAATTAAATTACAAATCAGTGCCTGCTGCTGACAGGGTATTGTACGCTGCCAACTAGCATCAGATATTTAAAATCCTCTGTAATTACCTAAAATGGAGGAGTGGAGTGTGCTGCTGTGAATTTTTAATACGAGTGTGCGTTTTTATTCAAGATCGTTCTCTGTACGACGTGAGATTATCACAGTACCTCTCCTTCTCGCATCATACAGTCTAGAGAAGCATTTCTAAAGGTGTGTTTGTCAAAGAATTGCTAAATAGGACTGAAGATACTAATCCAGCAGAAAGCAGTGGTGAAAAAGCCTTAAATTTCAGCAAAAAACAGGTTTCCAGAACAAAAAGTGAAAATAAAACCGTGGAAGTTGTGATGCAACAGCCAGGCTAACTGCACTAGCGCGGAAATGTGGATGCTTCTATAACCCACTGCTGACAGATTGTCAGTGAATTAAGATGGTTGCATAGTTGTCATTCAATTTTAGGCCAAAAAGAAATGACTTTTAGAAAATCCCTCTTTTTTTTTATGCAGTCATCGGTATCAGTTTGCATAAAACGTGATCAGACTATTTTAGATCTCAGCTCAAAGTGACCTGTGTCCTAAGCTGCCAATGTGCTGCTACAGGAGTTGCCATTCAAAAGCAAATGTCACTGTTCTTCTCTACATGGCTTTTTGGCTGGGATACACTCCGATACATTGCATATGACTTCTGCTTGCAGTAGGGTGGCTGAAAAAGGAGGAGGGAACAAAGTGTGTTACAGTAGCCAGACAGTGAATTCTGGTCTAAATAGGATCTCAGCCTAGAAGAAATCAAGCTGACATGTGCAAGACATACAGAGGCAAAAAACTGCCTTTAACTCAGCTGAAGTTTTACAGCAGATACAAATGTAAACAAGAAGTTACCACAACGTACTATGAGTTAGTTACCCATTCATGATTGGATCCTGCTACCAATCTCTCTTCACAGCCAGTCAAGTCTGTTAGTTTGACAATAGCAGTACTGCTAGTTTTATCTTTTACACATCAGCATTTCAAGCTTGACCACTACTTCTGTTTGATAGCTCTACTCAGGAGGGGCCAGACTTCACCTTAGAATTTCCCAGTGAGGGTAACGGTGCATTGGAACAGGCTGCCCAGGAGGGTTGTGGCATCTCCTTTTCTGGAGATGTTCCAGACCCGCCTGGTTGTGTTCCTGTGTGACTTGGTCTAGGTGATCCTGCTGTGGCAGGGGGATTGGACTGGATGATCTTTTGAGGTCCCTTCTGATCCGTAATGATTCTATGATTCTAGGAAATATTGGGTGTGGAAAAGACCTCTGAGATCATCAAGTTCAGCCTATGGCCTAACATCACCAAATCAAGCTGCAGGTCTTCATACAATACACAGAACTTGGAGACCACAGGGGAAGGGATTTCTGTAGAAAATTTCCCACATGAAAGATCTCTAAAAGATCCAGTTGTCCCATTCCAATCTGTGGGGGGTAGACAAGATATGTAATTGGGTCCCATAGTACCTCTGCTTATCCCTGCCTCACTTGCCTTTTCTCTCAACCCAGGATTTGATGGGGATTTGAGCTGCCTCAAACTCCTGCACATTTGCCCCAGTGCTGCAAGAAGTCAGCTGGTGCAAACTTGACATGGAAGCTACCTTGAATTAGGTCGAGCATCACCCCTCAATGTGTTTCAGTATTCAATACACTGGATTTGTTCACAGCATTGGCAACAAACAAAAACTAAAACTGTAATAGATGTGATTAATTTAGACAAAAGTTTTATCTTAATTTAATCTTAATCATTTCAAAAGGCTAGTGTCACTTTGTCTGAATTTTGTGCTCATTTCTTTCAGCGAGCTTCAGTGTGTTGAATTTTACTGACATTGCTCTCCAAAGGCAGTCAATTTCAATGTCATCCAGCTAAGTGTCTTGAGAAAATAAACTTTACAATTTGCACACACAAGTCATTGGGCATTCATCCAATCATAAGTAGAAATAACGTTACTCATTCAACTGATTGCAAATGAGCAACACAGCTTGAATTCTGAATATTTGCAATCAATCCATAGAGTAAAAAGAGAAAAAAATACTCTTCTCATTATATAAAATGGAAGAAATCACAGTCTGCTTGCCAAGACTGGGGAAGCAGATTAGGAAGCTTAAATCATTGAATAATTACACTTATTGTGAATGACTTGCTCTTTTGCTTATCAAGTAGATTTCTAACAAGCCTGTAACTATATCACAGCAATACCTTTCATCCAAGAAGCCCAAATTGCTTTACAAGTGGTATCAAATCTGATAACATCCTATGAAAAAGAAGTATGTTCATCAACTGAAGGTGGGTAAAATTAGGCAAAGAAGTGCAACAACTGCTCAAGGTCACAAACAGAATCAATTCATTAAGTGGTAGTAGGATTCAAGTGATCTCCAGTTTGCTCTTCAAAGCCCAAGACCTAATGCAACTGCAATGACTTCAACATTAATGATAATTATTATTTAAAATAAGGTTGCAAATTGGCTACTGCCATTGTACATTTGTTTGCATTTTGTGTTTGCTTTTTACTTATTTGTTGGTTTTTTCCTCCCTGCAAAGATTCCAGGAGACAGCAGACTTTCTAAGGTCAGGAATTGGGTTTTTCTCTGTGTCAACGTACCAGCCAGCAGTGCTTTTTGTGATTTATATTGTGCTATCTCTGCGGAACACGGTGTTTTTCAGAGGACAAGAAGTTTCCCGTAAGAACCAAATTGTTCCACAAAAGGGACGCTATCAGCACAGAATACTGAGAACTTGCATAGCTTTTCCATTCAGCACAACGAAGGACATAATAAGGGGGGAAAGTAATGATTCCTTCTCTCAGTTTACTGAAATAAGCAGGTGTTTGCCCACAGTGGGGAATTTCTGTTCAGTTTTAGTGGCAAAAAATGAACTCGATAGCATTATTCTCACCGGATTTTTGAAACTCCTAAGTATTTGTGTTTTTCATGATGTTGAATACCATCAGCCAAAGTGCCTCTTGCAAAAGCCGGGTGTAGTTGCACCTTTCCCTCACAAGATGGCACAAGAACCATCGAGTTAAAGCACCCTCGCTCTGCTCTGGGAAGGTTTGCAGGAAAAAATAAGGAGCTACACAATGTCATAAAACTTCAAACGATTTTTACTTGGAGCTGACCTGGTGCAGCATTATTGAAAGAAACGTGACCGTCTTTTATAGTAAGTTCGTCTAAACAGATGATGATCACACGCAAAGCTGGCAGCTGAAGAGAAGTCTAACAGTTCGGATAAGCTTCAAACCTTACAAGCAAGTAGGAGGAACCTATTGGTGTTTTTTTCAGGCGTTAGCATGAACAAAACCACTATGTATTGACAAGACCGAGACTAGCCCAGAATGCTGCATTCCTCAAGGAATTCTAAATCCTAATTAAAGCCGCCTGCATGCAAATCTGTACCATGAGGTATTCAGCTCCATATGCTGCATCGCATTTTGGACCTGTTAACAGCATCGGTTTAGCCCTCTGGAGGTTGCTACTTGCTATCCAATAATTTAAAATAGATTTTAAACTTGAAGTACCAGTGTAAAAAAAGACACTTGAAGAGGGTGGCTTTCCAAGTATTAAATGATGAATGTGGCTGCAGATACAAATATCAGTAATTAAAGAAAACCAACAAGTCCAGCTAACACTAAATGGAGCAAAAGAAAGACACGGGAGAAAACCTGTGGTTTATCAGCACTAGGCTCTACTTCTCCATCCTTTTGTCCTGCAGTAGCTTCACTGGCAGAGTCCTTTTTATAGTTTTCAACTCTTCCCCTCAAAAGGTTTTTTTCTGATATATCAATGTTCTCACTATAGAAGTCTTCATGTGCCACTATAAAAGTCTTCATGTCTCATTACCTCCCCCCTTTGCATCGTCTTTCCCCTTGCAGCTCCCCACACATCCTTAGAAGCACCGTGTCCCCACTCCCATTTCCTGGTCCCTCTAATTCTGCTGCTGCAATCCCTGCAGCGTGGGAGCACTGAGCCTCACAAATTTCCACCCCTTGCTTGATCTGAGGAACAGCTTTTGGCACAGGGTGGCTGTGCTGAGGTTACTACTGAGCATTTGGAAAGACGGAGCTGGCAAATGCCTCCAGTCACCGTTTCTCAGTTTGTGTGCCAGTGAGCCTGCAGCGTGAATGCAGCATGGCAAAACAAACACCCTGGTTTTACATCAGTAGATTAGAAAGTAATCATGAAATGTAAGTAATAAATAATTTATTATTGTTGCCTGCAACAAATGATCCGGAGAAACAAACAAAACACCACAGAACGAGTGACTCTCCTCTCGTCTGTATTCTGTACCAAAATAACGGATTTTAATTTAGTCCAGCTCTGCTCAGCACATGACACAGCAGGCCACTCGTGTTCTGCAGCTGAAACCCTCTCCCTGGTCTTCACACTTGGGTGTCCTACTTAGTTGAATTTATAAAAAAATACGACTTTTTTTTCCTTGTGCACACCGCTAGTGACTCCTTCCCAGTTACCTAACCATAGTTAGTTTGGCGTGCATGTATGTCTGATCTAAAACGATAACTATGTACTTTCATCACAGCCCTTCTGAGCATCAGCCTTCTAACTCTATTTCTTAGCCCTCGTGGGTTCTGGAGTAGACAGTTGTGGGGTTTTTGGCTTATAAGCCTGCCCCGTTTCATGGCTGTGTTAGCAGCTGCTGGTGGTCACTGCAGAGACCCTGCAGACTGAAAGGATGTAATGAAACTGTGCTAATTCCATTGTTAATTATGCTTGCTGAAAGGCCCCAGTGAATGGGGTCTCTAGTGCCTTTCTCATGATGCCACTGAGTTCATCTTATGCCCAACTATCTCATGCAGCCTCTGGATATAGTTTTTCCTTGTAACAGTGCTAGGCATTGGTGGTTCTCCACCTCCTGCAGGTGTTTTCCCTGTGTAGCTCTGGCTGACCATGCTGCTCCTTTACTTGTTTTGATTGCTCACTGGTCAAGATTCAGGTTCTAGGAGGAAAACTAGACTCTGCTTTGCTTAAATTAAGATTTGATTCATAGGGTAAAAGAAAGATAAATCCACAAGCGCTCAACAGCCAAGGAGTTGTGATTTCCTCAAGAACCCTATCACTGTGCAGACAGTACAATCCTTTGGGTATTGAAGGTATTGAAGGACACAGGGAATGAGTGCCTGTGGGATTCTCCTTATAGAAGGAGAAATTCCGGACAAAGGCTATGTGAGGCAAAAGGATGCTCTCAGGCTAAGACAGGCAGATAATATTGAACATGACTGTTTCTATTCTTGCTTTTGCCACAGAGATCTCATGCAACGCTAGGAATTTCACAAAACCTAGCTTTTCACAGGTGTGGAGCTGAGATACTCCTCACGCTGAAAGGTCTTGATAGCCACTTATTTTCAGAAACAATGAGCAGCTTCACCTGAAATCAGGGGGAGTTAGGCTTTGTGCCGAGAAAAACACCATGGAAATCTGTGCCCTTTAAGAAGTCAGGTGGAGGTGCAGTTGCTATCAGGTGACATTTGTCAGGTAAAACTTAAACTTCTGGTAAAAATAGGTCAACCAGTTTGCTGATAACTGGAACATCACAGCACTGTATGTATATTTATCAAAGAACTGCTCACTGAAGGCATTTTTCCTCTCCTTTTTTTCCCAACTCAGACTGAAGGCAGTTTAGGATTTAAGGACTTGAAATGAATTTGACTCTTGATATCGCAAACTGGAGACAGAAACTAGTGGCCACATTTGATCCTAATGGCTTTGTTAATCGAGTGGAAGTTCCAATGACACAGGGGTATCGTGACTTTACATTTGTTAATGTTTCCAAGACAGCTGGATGCTGTGATCTGTCTCAGTTTAACAGGAAAATTGGGATGGGGGTGGGGGAACTATAAATGAGAACAGTTGGAACTGTGTGCATTAAATAATGCATAGAGACATATGTTGAATGTAAAATGCCATACGAAGTATCTCTCCACATGGCTGAAAAAAGCAAAGGGCCTGTGAAAACAAAAATAACTGTGTAATTAAAATGTATTAGTTATATTCTATTCCTACATAATATACAACCACAATGGGATGCAATAAAATTGCTCAGATGATCTTAATTTTTCCATTTTCTACATCTAAGTGGTTAACTTTATAACCCTGCAATCTCTTAACTGTTCTTTGAACACAATATAGACACCCATAAAAAAACCCTCATAAACTTTAATAGCAAACCTACTTCCACTCTTGTGAAGAAGGTATAGAGATAAGCACTTAATTTTCCAGTGTTTGTGAAAAACTGGGTCTTCATAAATAAAAATACAAATGCTCTGTGCACATAAACTTGAAAAATAATCTCCCTTTTGTCATCCATCCCGATGAACCCAGCCCATTAGCTCTGAAGATAACGCTCTCTTCGTACCAAAGCAATTTTTGTTGTGCTGGAAAAGTTATTACAAATCCCAAATAGCTGGTATTTTTATCATTTCTGTCTTCTAAAAGCTATGAATTTTTACTAACAAAAAGATGGATATAGTGTGTTTTAACTAGATGCTCAACGGGCCAGCAAAACACATTTGTGCTGGGTGAATTTGCATGCACTTGACACCCGTAAGCAGCGTTTCTGAAGCAGGGCATTTACTGGAAAAGCAGCTTTGGACCTTTGGGTCTTAATCCTTCCCCAGCTTTTCAGTACCATGTAATTGTGGCAAAATAACCTGTGCTTTCAGCTACTTTAATAAAGCCCTGGTTACAGTGCTGTCATGATAGAGAACACAGAGAAACATAAAGCTATCCTGTGAACAAGGGAATATTTGCTCTACTGAGGCTATCACCAAAATCAGTATTTCCACAGTTTCCCCTCTCAGAATCACAGAATTGTTGAGGCTGGAAAAGATCTCTGAGATCATCAAGCCCAGCCTGTGACCTAACACCACCACAATCCAGACCATGGCACTAAGTGCCATGCCCAGTCTTCCCTTATTATCTCTAGGGATGGGACTCCACCACCTCCCTGGGCAGCCCATTTTGATGATCTTTCGAGGTCCCTTCCAACTCCTGATGATTCTATGATTCTATGAAGAACATTTCCTGATCTAAGGAGTTTGTGGTTGCAGGGGAAGTTTCTTTAGCTGATCTGATGGCAACTCATCAAGGCAAAACTATATCCATGTCAGGAATTAAACTGCAGGTATCCTGAGCTTGATGTAATGGGAAAAAAGTCTCTTCAGCTTACATTCTTTGAGCCCAGAGGGAAGGGATCTACCACTCCTTAGACCATAGCATGAGCTGAAAGGAAGAGGGCAATGTTTATCATCATCTCTGTTTATTCTATTTAAAAATAAACTAACAAAAGTATTACACCTGCACTTTCTGAAGGGCCAAGCTCACCTGCCAGCTCAGCTTTCCTTAGTTACTGAAGTCCCAGAGGGTTTAGCCTGAACAAAAAGCATTGAGTGAGACAGTGAACAGAACTGCAGGTAGCCAGCACAGATTTCTACTATTTGAAGAACTGCTTTTGCACCCCGGTATCTAAAATCTGCCTTTGTCTTACGAGGATAGACAAGTGTTTTTCACATTTAAACTTAAACAGCCATTAATTACTCCACTGGATTTAGACAATGATTCTCTGTTGAGACTGTGATTATGTTGGGATGTCCTTCCATAGTCATTTTGGGAGAACAGAGATACTTTTTAAGGGGTCTGAGCACTTGCATTTTAAATAAGGTGACTGGGCTCTCAGTTTATGCCAACGTAAGCTAGACTCTGCCTAAATGACTGGGTACTTGTTTTATGTTGTAGTGTGTATCTGTCAGGGTAAGCCATATCTAAAAACTTACTTACAGGTGAAAAATGCTATAAAATCATATTTATATTACACAGCATAGAAGACTGAGCTCCAGACAGTGACCTAGATGGAAATTTACTACCAGTCCTTTGAATTTTCTTGAAAACCAAGACTCTACATGTCTTAGCCTGGATTCCTCAAACTTTATGGTTTTAGAAGTTACCACCTGACTCTTCCATTGCATACAGCTGTTGTGACTCCCTGTCTGCCTATCTCTGTGCCAAATTCCCCTGCTTTGCTCCTTTATTTTTGATGAGATTTTTTTGATAGTTTTTATGGTTGCAGACAGCAGGGAAAGCCAAGAGGCAGGTTAGATGTTTCAGAAGCTAGTAAAGTCATCACTGATGCAGTAACAGATTTCTTTCTTGCAGACCGACCTCACCAACGTTCAAAGCCATCCCTCTGCAATGACACTGGCTTATCAAAAGGTTAAACCCCCATGGCATTCACTGAGAATCCCTATTGGGAAAAGTCTAGCTATTGTAATAACTTCTTTCAAACTTTGCAGGAAGTAAGCGTATAAAATATCACGAAGAACATACAATCAACATTCCTTTGGTCTTAATGAGTAGCTTTCAGGAAGGCTGCATAAATGACTGTCAGCTGAATAACAATGTCATGGTATATTTTCTGTTGTTCTTAATTAGAAAATGAGGACAAAGCAAAACCCATCCTGGTTAAAATTAGATTCAGCCCAGATCATGAGGCAATCATGAGGCACTGTTCACTTTGAAAAGAAAGACATTACTATAAAATGATACCCAAAACAAAACTCACAGACAATCCCAAGCAAATAGCTTGGTCTAGACACAGCACTTTTATTATTAGGCAGAGAGGATTTTTTAAGTCCTGACCCAACAAATGGTTTGATTGATTATATAAATAATTTTCCAGAGCTTTATGTGTCTAGTGGGCCACATCCTCAGATTTGCAACCTTGATCTGGGAGTACAGCCCAGTCAGTAGATTATTCATCTAGCCCAGTTAGATTTGATTATTCATTTTCCACATGTACTTTCTTTTTTACTTGACTAAGTGCTAGATGGCTAGCCAAAGACCTACACCTCTGCATGCTTTCCAATGAAGTAGCAATTTAACTCCCTGTAATAAAAGTTCTTTCATAAAACAACATCTTTTCCCCTGTGTAACCCACCCTTCCAAGAGCAGGCAAGTCACTTTGCATTTTCTGTCAATCCTTTGCTGCTCAGTTGATAACACCAAGAAGAAAAACAATTCATTGAGGCTGGAGATGAGATTTCTGATGAGGAAAGGAACTGCTTCACGGGAAACACACTGAAAGCTACATTTCCATGAGAAAGCAAGCATGACTTTAACTTGTGTTGACCTTTGTTGCAGTTGGATCACTGATCTAAAAGTCAGTGGCTATATATATAGCATTATTCACATCAAACTATCATATATACAGCGGGAGAAACACATTTCACTATTTATAAAACACGTCTGCATGAGCAAAGTTCTGCAAACGCTAATCACAACCATATGAATAACTATCAACACCAAGGAAAACGCACCTTTTTGAGTGATTCATCTCATGTTTACTGCTCAGAAAGGGATGGACTGCCCACGTGCTTGATACCCAAAAGCAGAGATACTGGCACTGCTGAATCTCACCCAGAAGCTCCTTTTGTTCTCAGATCTTGCCATGAACAGTGGACAGGGGTCCCTCTTGAGAGGGGTGTTTATTTTCCTGCTCAGTGACTTGGCATCTTGTCCTGATTGCTACATGACTAAACCAAAGTGAAAACAGCCTGTGTGGGAATTGCCACCACTCGCTGTGACCATACATCTGTATTTTTGAAAGCTGATAATCTCCAGGTTGTCTTCAATTAGGCTGGGTCTTCTATAGCTCCCTTGGGAAGGACTGTGCCATCTAATTTCCCTTGTTACCACGCAAACTCTGAGACTCAACACTGAAAGCAGCATAATCTAAATCCCAGTTGCCAGTAATACTTTGGCCCTATACATCCGTGTTCTCACAGATACTTTTCAGCATTATTAGCTTATTAGAATTGTGGCCTTATTAACTTTTTTAACCACCAAAATGATGATTAAATGGTACAGCAGGAAATGTTTTGAAGAGTTTCTTCTACAGATGATTAAACAGTATTATGAGATGTGCTCTAGTTGTCTGAACAAATGTTGGATGATAGCTCACTTTTGTACCAACCTCTTTAATTTTATTAAGATTACAGTAGTGAAATAGCTAGAAACAGAGCATCTGAACTTTTTCTCTCTTCCAACAAATGGGACCACTGTAAAAATATTTCCTACTTAAATATATTTAAAACAAAATTTAATATAAATGTAGTTTTAAAAAGCTTGATCAGTCAGATTCCCCCCAAATAAATAACTTTAACAAGGCAAAGTCTGTTCTTAAACCTTCTGAAGTTCTTTGTTTATTCCAAGTGAAGTTTGCTCAATTGTTGTAAAGAAGTTATCATGTGTATTGTGTCAAAGTTTGCAGTTCTTGCGTTCCTCCCACCTCATTAACTTTCACACATCAGTGCTGTGCCTTTGCAAACGTTCAGAACTCACCTGGAAATAGGTCAGACTTGTGCATTTTCCAACACCCTTGCATACCTTCTGATAGCTCTCTGCATGCCATCAGCGCTGACCTGCCTGTGAAATAATCTGAACACCTGCACCTGAGATATATGTTGCCAAGCTGCATTAGCTAGCACCATATGCATAAGTGGAGAGTCAGGAATTCTGGACCCATCCCTTGCTCTGCCTTTAGAATAATTCGTGTTTCTCAGAACTACAAAACCTGACTTGGAACAGACTATTTCAATGGCATTTATTTGTGTTTCTGTAGGAAAAGCACAGAGCCTTTTGTTGTATCCCAGAAACATGGAGCTGCAAATGGTGTCATTTCTGTGATTCTTCTTTAAATTTATTAGAGAATAAACCAAATTAAAAAGGATAATTATTTCCTTTAAAAGTGAGGGTAATGGAGCATTGGAACAGGCTGCCCAGGGAGGTTGTGGAGTCTCCTTCTCTGGAAATGTTCAAGACCCACCTGGATGTGTTCCTGTACAACTTGGTCTGGGTGATCCTGCTGTGGCAGGGGGATTGGACTGGATGATCTTTCGAGGTCCCTAATGATTCTATGATTGTATGAATACTTTAAATGAGTTTATACCTGACATTTCTATCCTGTCATGTACTTGTTTGGTTTTGTGTTCGTTGTTTATCTACACTAAACCAGAAATCAAGTATTTGATCCTCATTAGTAGGATATGGAATTTATATTGCTTGTTATCAGTATGAAAATGTAGTCAGAAAGTCCCAAAACACGACAAAAAGGCTAACAAACCAAAAGATATCCCAAATGGTGTTACTACGAACATCTGTATTTCTTGATACCACTATCCACGGGGGTTTCACATGAAGTTCTACTACATAAAGACTGGTTAAGCTGCTTTGACAGTGAATCAAACGAGGATTTACCTTGAAAAAGCAGGCAAAGTAAATCAACACATCAGTCAAGGGGTTTACTGCAAATGGAGTGCCAGTTTCCAAAGCAATACTGCAAACTAACACATGAAGCACGACAAAGGAGGACTAAACCAAAGAGGAAGCTAAAAGGAGGACTCTAAATGCAAAGTTTTGTTGGTTTGCAAATGTGATTTTAACTTTTTTGTTTGCAAATATGATTTTCATTAAAGACAATTAATGAAGATGGATATATTCCCATCCAGCTTTTTCAGTGGCTCCATATAATACCTGGTTGTATAAATATTTTCACCCCAAATCAGTTTAATCTACTCGTTTTAGATTTCTGTATATTAAAACTATAGACTAAGTCTTAGAAGAGATAATAATGCTAAACCTGATGATCGTGAAAGGATGACAATGTAATTTATTAGAGCTTTAATACAGATGAAAAAACATGGGAAAACATTTGGGAACACAGCCTCTAAAAGTAAATTGAATTTGTTTCTATCTTTAGATATTCCTAATCTGTCTGCCAAGCAAGTCCCCAAAAGATAAATATAAATAAAACAAAAGAAAACTAAAGAAAAGGGGTTCAGGGACGATGCTACAACTTACATTTCCCTCATGAATGAGCAAATTCATAGATATCCTAACTGCAAATGCCTATTGCAGAGTTTCTTGAGCCTCTCTCCGATCTCTTATGCAATTCCTTATATTTCTAAGGTTAAAAAGAATTTTAAAGACAGACTAAATTAGTTTAAAGTTAGTTCAGCTGCCTACAACTCATTAAGTGGAGAAACTGATAATATACCTCTGGTGTTAAGAATCACTCCATTTCTTTAGCTTTCTCACTTCCAGTGATATTTCCTTCACGCAATTTCAGAAATCTAAGATGAGATGCACAGGCTTCGCACTTAAGGGTTTGCTTTGTGCGAGAAGCTTTGCAAAAGCCATCACAGTGACAATTAATTTAAATAACATTAAATATTCAGCTATCCCAGTTCTCTCTCCCTATAGAAATGGCCATTTTAGCTGAGGACTAATAACACAAGTGGCAAGCTGCATGTTATCTTTGCCTCTGGATAAGCAGAAACCATTGAATATAGAACTTTCTTCCATGGAAAGTATGTTCTTAATTTCCTGAGGTTCATTAGAAATAGATGATGGGATGAACAGCATCCAAAGGCTTTAAAGGGGTGCTACTCATTTATCTTACAAAATTTGAAATGAAAAGTCATTGGGATGTCAGCTACAATTCTTTCTTCATGTTTTAGAATTTCCTAGGCAGAGAGAAGACTACACTAGCATAGCAAAGAGAGTTTCACTAAGAGGCATTTGAAGTGTTCATTATAGGAAAGAAGAATGCTGGTTTTGCTGAACGTAAAGCACAGAACACCTAGTTTATTCAAAAGATTCCCGCTAGTTGGGTGAAATTATATAATAAATAATTAATAAATAAATAAATAATAATAAATAATAATAAATTAATAATAAACGCACAAACTTCATTCATACAACAAATATTTCACTTCTCAGGGACAAGATCCTTTTACCAATTTGGCAGTGATGTTGAGAATTAACAGCACAATCTCTGATGTTTTTGTAAACATTTCTTTATAGGAAATAAGATTCCCTAAACGTAATTTACCTTTCTATTACACGACATGTGTGCTAGGCATAAATGCAAACCTCCATTTCCCATTGCACATTTCTTTGATCGGTGGTATTTATTCAGAGCTTTCTCTGGGACACTGATATACAAATAGGTCGGACAGGTTTGCAGGTACCAGAAGCAGCCACAGGATATGCATCTTTCTTACTGTAAGCAACTTGTCTGGTAGAAAAACCAGTCTCACCAACTTAAATCAGTTTTTTTGACTTTTTACTTCTTCCCATGATCTTGGCTTATCTGCCCAGGTTTTCCAGTGTGGAAAGAACAGATATTACTTAGGGGTCAGTCTGGATTAATCAACAGTATTTATGTATTTTCCATCTCACATCCTCATGCTTACAAGACCACTGATCGGTGCAAACCTTCTAAGAAGCATGTGGCATGTGTGGGCACTTGCTCACTGGCTTTCCATAACAAAGCTGCCTGTGGAATGACTTTTTCTCTACATATTAACTTCATTCAATCTGCCAAGATGAACATATTCCAAAATACGAAAGAGAAGCAAACAAGATCCCTTCAATCCAAAGGTAAAGCTTTTGGAGTCAACAAGTCCCAGAACAAGATTGTTGTGTGACTCCACTGTTCCCTAACATCCTTCAGTTCTCCTCCTTATCTCTGTATATGTAACTTTCCATTATCTTCTGAAGGTTGAAAAATCTTGTGTCTGCTCAGCAAGATAAAAGAAAGGTCTAACACTGCAGCCCTTAAAAGTTCTGTTCAGAGCCTGCAGCCTTAGCCAGGCAGTCCTGGGCTGGTTTTAACAGCTCACGTAACTGAAATCGATATTATCCAAAAATACCTATGGCAATGAAAGATTTGAAACCAAGTGTCCGAATCACTAATGCACAATCACAGAAAATTCTCCTCCTGGCTCATAGGAGAGGAGAAATAAGGCCTGTAACAGTCAAAACCATAATGCTGTTCATGAAATTGAGCCCCAAGTCAATGAAAATATGAATATCACAGAGTTAAAGAATAGTAGGGGTTGGAAGGGACCTCTGAAAGTCATCTAGTCTAACCTCCCTGCTAGAGCAGTTTCTCTTAGCAAAGAATAGTAGGGGTTGGATGGGACCTCTGAAAATCATCTAGCCTTATCTCCCTGCTACAGAAGTTCCACCTAAGGAAGAACTATAGTCATACTCTCTTTTAAGGAAGTAAAAGAAAGCAAGAAATAAATTTGAGGTACTGTAAGAAGTTCTTGAAACATTATGGTTTGTAATGGTAAGCCCCTATCCACACCAGCAGATACAGCAGAATAGCCTATTTACATGCAAAACAGAGTTTGTCCACTACACAAATTTCTAGTTCATCTGACAGAAAACTGGCAAGGTGATATGAAAAAAAAAATCCATCATCATCTGCACAGAAATGAAGCTGACATTTTAAGTTCTGGTCAATGCACCTCCTTTTCTTCAAGGTCTATTAAGATGAGTTTGACAGGACTCTTACTGGGGATATAATCACAGAGGACTTTGAGAAATAAGCAACACAACTTTTTACAAGGAAATCTGTGTCCAGGGAAGGGCCACAAAAGTTCCACTGAAGCCCACGGTTGAAACACTAACCATGATCACAGACGTGGGATTGGTAAAAACAGCAATGAGGAGGATGAGGGAGCACAGTCAAATGGGAAACTTCCTGTGTTGCAGCTTGTGCTCATTGCTCCTTGTCCTGTCTGTCACTGGGCACAACTGAAAACAGTCTGTAACCATCCTCCCTGCAGCCACCCTTCACATATGCATAGGTGTGGATCAGATCTCCTCTTCTCTTCTCTTCTCCAGTGTAAACAGTCCCAGCACTCTCATCCTTAACATGTAACACAGGTGCTCCAGGCTCCCAGTCATTTCCACTGACCTCCGCTGGGCTCCGTCCAGTAGTTCCCTCTCTCTTTTGAACTGGGGAACCTGCAACTGTACACAGCACTCCAAACGTGGCCCTAATAGGACAGAATAGAGGGGAAGGATGACCTCTCAAGACCCTACTGTCCTTTCTCTTCAAGGCTACTCCCCAAGTCTGTCCCTAACCTATACTGATGCATGGGGCTGTTCCTACTCTGATGCAGGACCTTGTGCTTGCTCCTGTTAGAACCTCATGAGGTTCCTCTTTGCTCAGCCTGTCCAGGTCACTCTGGATTGCAGAACAGCCCTCTGGTGAGCCAGCCACTCCTCCCAGCGTTACATCACCAGCAAACTTACTGAGGTTATATTCTGAGCCCTCATCTGAGTTGTTGATGAGCATGTTGAAAAATAGGTTCCACTCATGATTTTACAAAAAATATCTATTTTCTAGATGCTACTGGCTTGAAATCAAGTCTCAGCAGGTGAAACCTAATGATCTGAACTTATGCAATGTTTTTTAGAAGAAAAACAACGATAGAAAAATTTCAATTAACTTCAACGTGGTTGTCATTAACACAAAGGCTGCTGTAACACTGCCCTGGCTGTGCAAGCACTTTCTAACTGGGGCCAAAGGCACAGTTTTTACCCCACTTAGTAACCCTTTATGGTAGCAACGGTGGGTTTAACAGTCTTAATGCAAGTAAGAATGATAGCAAGCATAAAAAGAATCAGGGTGGAAGCTTAGCATCTCAACACATTTACTGCAAAGTAAAGAGCACACTCCTTTATTCCTTTCCCAGAGACAGTTGTGCAGGGTACAGGAAGCATTACACTGCTAATGAGCATTCTTATATTTCACTGAATACAGAAGCCTCTCTGGAAAACATCTGCAAATAAATGAATTTCATAATCCCACTATAGCAATGTCTTCTCTCTACCGTGTGAAGAACCTCTGCAAAACCTGGTCTGTGCTTCCCCAAACTGTCAGTAACAATAGAGAGCACCTGCAATGTTTAGAAAGGCAACGCTGAGACGACAGTGGGTGACAGCCTTTGGTGTTGATTTTGATGAAATTCCTATGAACTCCTGTAGCTCTAATGATTCAGCCTCAGACTAGCAGTTACTGCAGGGTGAACCCAGTTCTGTCAGCTCCTATGAACTTTGGTGTTGTTACTGAAAACAGGGCTAAGGGATCCAGGTTATTAGTAATGAAATCTGAATTCAGGAATTAAATAATAAAAACAGTCATTTTAATGGTTTAAAACCTGTAGTCCTTACACTAAAAATGCATTCCTTTTACTAGTGAATTGTATAAGCCTATTTTGTGATGGAAAATAAGCATGTGATAAAGTGGCCTGTATCCACCTACGAGGCAGAAGCAAGATGAAAACAGGCTGCCCAGGGAGGTTGTGGAGTCTCCTTCTCTGGAGACGCTCAAAAGCCACCCGCCTGGATGTGTTCCTGTGTGACTTGGTCTAGGTGGTCCTGCTGTGGCAGGGGGATTGAACGAGACGATCTTTTGAGGTCCCTTCCAATCCCTTATGATTCTATGAAAACAAAAATGCTGCTTCCTCACAGTGGCAATCAAATATTTGCTTCTGCATCTACAGTGCCAATTCATAGATAGTAGTCTCCAGTAGTCAAAACCAAAGTATCCCAGGTATTACTGTGCGGTCGGCATCCAGGTGTGACTTTAAAATGCTTAGAAAATGTAGTTTCTTTGTTTTTTTTCCCCCTACATCTAAATTTTTTAGCATTATTTTATTTTTAGTTTGGATTTAACAAACTACTACCAATACTTTGAGTTGAAAATTCTCTACACATTAATCTGTGTTTCAGAACGGAAAGGAAGAAGGAAATTAGAAGATCTGCACTGAAATCGGTATGAAAAACTTTTCCAGAATTGTGTTTACAATAATGAAGTATTAAAATACAAACTGTTAAATTAAAAATATATTACTACATTAAGAAATGTAGTAGAACCAAGTAAATCACAATAACAAAATGTGTGATGATCATGACCCGGGGAAAGCTAATTAGAATGGGTATGTCCTTACGAAATGCTCTAGTCGCAATGAAATTACACTTGAAAACGAGAAGAGTCAAGCAGATAGAAGACAGACTGTATTTGAATGACAACGCTTTTGCTGTTCAGCTTTGATAGAATTAGAACTACAGAATTACAGAATCCTTAGGGATTGGAAGGGACCTTGAAAGATCACCCAGTCCAATCTCCCTGCCACAGAAGGATCACCTAGACCTAGCCGCACAGGAGCACGTCCAGGCAGACCTTGAATACAGTATTGAGACACATGTTCTTATATCTGCATTGTTGTTTGCAAGAAAAAGCTACTTGTTCTTAACATGCTAGTTTTCTAAGCTTTAGTAAATCCGGTAGTTTTACCTTAGCCAAGTCATTAGCAAACCTTGGACCTAAGTTTTATGATGATATACTGCTGAACGTGCCATTCCTCTTTCAAATCAGAAGAATGTCAAGCATTTCTGAAATCACCCACAGTCTATTCAAGAATTTTCATTTCTTTGGGCTTTTATCCAAATTTCATGTCTAGGTTGAAAGAGCAGGCCATTCAAGTATAAACAAAGAACAAATAGCGGTACCAGACTGGCTGCATTGAAGTACTAAAACAATGGGGCAGAAGTACATACAGAACCTTTTCTGCCTCGTCAGTGCTGATATGTGAGAGATGCAGTTGACAAGGGCTTAGAAACATTAGTCTTCAAAACTGTCTTTGGAAGCATCTGTACCAGGACACACCTGGATTCACACAATGGAAGCTGTGGAAATGCATCCCAATTATTCAACAGTACTCGCCGCAGAGAATTGTCTCAACAACTTGGACCTGATCTTCAAAGCCCTTAATGATCTGGATCTGGTGCAATGAGAAAACAGCTTCAGCTTCTAAAACAGAGGTGACAGACCACAAAACCTGCACTTATTGCATAACAGACGAGTCCCTCACTAGAGGCAGATCAGTTTGTCCAGTGGCTAGCTTGAATCAAGAAGGCTGCTAAGACATTCAATTCACCCCTCTAAGATCTAATATCTATTCCAAACCAGCCTATGCTATGTAATTTCCTAATAAAAACACCTAATCCAGCAAACCAAGACAATTTCTTTTAACATTCTATCAAAGCCACATGCATTTTTTCCTCAAAAGAAAGGCAGGCAAGAATCACAGGTTGTGTAGCCTCTGGGCAAAAGGGAAAAGCCACAGGTATGTGTAAAATAAAAAGTTAGGTAAGAGAACGAATCACTGATATATTTTTTAATTTTTGGAGTTACTCTTTGAGAATGTTAGAGTTTAATTTAAAGAGAGCGCTTTTTACTTTGGTGACTCAGTGACAGCACATTCACAAATCTGTTATTTTATGTAATTGCAGTGCACAGGTAACCAGAACACAGGGCATTACAAAGGCAATTATAACAGTGCTTCCTGCTGTGTGGTGCCGAGAACCCTAGCAGCGTGTTTTCACATCCCATCCATATGAAATGCAGGGTAAGAACTTTGTCAAGAACTTCCTGAGGCTCTATATTTTTCTACAAAATAAGTTAGTTATGCAAAAGAGATCCCAAATTAGGGAGAGTTCTTGGTTTTCTACTGGACAATTCACATAGCAGAAGTCTATTGTATTTAGGCAAAAGTATCCTTAATTTGGGAGTTTAAATAGCACTCCAACTTATTTTGGAGCCACTGTGTTATTACTTTAATGAGCAATTCATATGTAAATCCCTTGATCAATGTATATAATTGTGCAAAACTGTCATGGACCAGTGGGAATACAATGCAAATTTCAGTTCAGGAACTTTAACCACAGGAACACAGAATCATAGAATCATTAGGGATCGGAAGGGACCTCAAAAGATCATCCAGTCCTGCCACAGCAGGATCACCCAGACCAAGTCGCACAGCAAAACATCCAGGCGGGTCTTGAATGTCTCCAGAGAAGGAGACTCCACAACCTCCCTGGGCAGCCTGTTCCAATGCTCCGTCACCCTCACCGTGAAGAAGTTCCTTCTGATATTTAGATGAAACCTCCTCTGTTCCAGCTTGTACCCACTGCCCCTTGTCCTATCACCAGATGATCTTGAGAACAGCCTGGCTCCATCCTCCTGACACCCACCCCTCACATATTTATAGACATGAATGAGGTCACCCCTCAACCTCCTCTTCTCCAAGCTAAAGAGATACCCAGCTTCCTCAGCCCTTCCTCATAAGGGAGCTGTTCTACTTCCTTCATCATCTTCATTGTTCTATGCTGGACACCCTCCAGCAGCTCTGTGTCCTTCTGGAACTGAGGGGCCCAGAAGTGGACACACTACTCCAGATGCCGTCTCACCAGTGCAGAGTAGAGAGAGAAAAACCTCCCTTGATCTGCTAACCACCCTCCTTCTGATTCGCCCCAGGATGCTGTTGTCCCTCTTGACCACACGAGCACATTGCTGGCTCACAGTCATCCTGCTGTCCACTAGGACCCCCAGGTCCTTGAATGCAGCCAGCATTGGACTTGTATGCATGTAGACGATCTGGTAATTTTTCATCCCTTCTAGAGACAAAAATTACTAACAAATATTTATCTGCCTGAAGATGGAAGACATTCTACTATCTTAGAATTCTCTGTTCATTTGAAAAATTCAGAAGTACATCAGTAATGTTGCTGACATTATGCTAGCAGGTACCACGTGTTGACGGTGTTCCTTCACTCAGTTTTTCTGTGGTGCCAGTTTGCTTCTGTTATGTAGGGGCTGTTTCCACAGATAAGCAATTAATGGGAAATTAGATGCGGTGTGTGAGTTTGACATCAGTTACTGTGACATAGTGATTGCATTGTTTTAAAGTTATATCAAATTTTAACAGGAAGTCACTGATGAGGAAACCTTGCAAGTCTTGTTCTCCGTCTGCTTACCAGCGCAAGCTACTTTTAACACACCCAGTGCTTAAATCCATCCAAGGTGATTATTTTCCTGATGTCCTACATGGCAGTGAGATCTTGTCATGCTTTAGATACGTTCTAACCCTCTGTACACCTATGAGCTTTATGTCCTGTGTCTGTACCTTTCAGAATGTGATTGCTTTTCACATTGAGGAGCACAGCGGAGGCAATGACCTCAGCACCTCATATATCATGTTTTGACATCTCCCATGGATATCCCAACCGCCTAAAGCTATTGTTACATACACACGTACTATATTTCTTAGTTGTTGCAGTATTTTGCAGAGAGTATAAGCAGTATTGTGGAGAATTACTTATGCTGTCTCTCCCAAGGCTCTCCACCATTTATTTCTCGGTGCTGAAATTGGGTTCTTTGTTATTTATCAACCTTACACCCACCGGTCATCACAGGATAGCAAATAGCCGTCAGTTCTAGTGAGCACTGAGGAAGGCAGTGTTGGCCTTACTGTGTGCAGGAACAAGACAATATTTCTGTGTTTGTCACAGTTCTGTTGTGTCACTGCTTTAACTCGGGTAAAAAACAGCTCCTCCTTCTGTGGACACCTGCATGGCCAGCTTGCCAGACCCCAGCTGCTGTATTAAATAAGATTTGAAATAATGCTGACAAGCTTCTAAACAAACAAATATGAATCTATGCTTTTCTTTAACCTTTGTGTTGATTTTTTTTCCTCATTGCTCCCCCTTTTTCTTATCTGTGTGGTAGCTCTGACTTCAATGCACAGAAACCCCAAGCAGGAGTCTGAGAGCATTGTGTGATCAGAAACATGACTCTGCAAAAGTAGGAAACCCCCCGAATTTTATACATTAAATATTGAATTGTTAATTGCTTCATTTTTTTCCACAAACTACCAACATGTAAGAATTCTCTGCTAGTATCAGATTTACCTCAGAACTGCTGTTCTCATTAAACACCCTATACTTTTAACTACTTTTGAGGTGCAGGATCAGGTGAAGAAACTAGCCCTGTTCCGATAGGAACCTGGTATTTCATTTCTTTGGAGTGTTTCTGAATATAAATTTTACATTTATTTCCTAAGAAGAAAATAGGAGAGATGCCAAGTACAGATTTCTTACTGTCTGGGTGACTGAAAACTCAAGAATATTTATCACCTTGTGTTGGTGACCTTGAAAGGCTTAATGAAGCCACTACATTTGTTCTGGTTCACCACAAACGCTTGATCTGTTGAAGCACTGACTCATGAAATTCAGGTATGAAGAGTACATAAAGACCATTTCCTATGGAATTAGGGAGACTACAGGGGTTATAAAGGAGAATAATTTATGAGTGACATAATCAAAGTAGAACTGGAAGCTTTCCTGTATCATAAAGAAAAGGCTATAAAAGTAAAATGAAAATGGGTAGCAATAAAAAAGTCAGATGAGAATTTGATTTTCTTTTTTCCTATTTTAGCAAAGATGTCATTGGAAAAAAAAGAAGTCTGTGCTTAAATAAGTAAACTGTGTTTTCCTCATTACTTCCACCTCCCTTCAGATCATATGCCACACTGATCAAGTGAGGGCTTTTTCACTTTCATTATTCTTCATTGATTTCTTTCCTAAGAAAAGACCACCGGCACAGACATGAGATCGCTGTATTAAGTAGTACCAGCAGCCATCTCAGTACTGCTACAACAGCGTTCTGATGTCTGCAAGGTATAATGATTTAATGTTATTAATCTGTAATGAAATCTTACCATGTAAACAACAGGAACCAACTGTTTAATATCAGCACTGTAGTGCAGACACAACTCCGTATTTCTCTGAGACTGAATCACAGCCATTGCTAGAATGTTACTTCCACACTGAATACTGGGATAGTTCAACAGAGCACCTGCTCACCAGTGGATCTGTTCTGTGATCATGTCATTAACTTTTAAAAAAATTGAGAGGCTGACTTTTTTAAATGAAGGATACTGTTTTTACACTTTCATCTCCTTCACACCTCTGTATCGATGATGCTAAGCGTCTGTATTTTGAGAACTCACATGAACAAGTTATTGTGTAGGTTGAATAAGTGAAAAATTCAAAAGACCAATTGGATCTGCAGCTTAGAATACTCTGGCAATTATTTTTACATGGGCACACAGATATTTTTACCACTTTAAAGCAGAACTTGTTGCAAGAGGACAAGACATAATGTTTTCAAAATAAAAGGGAATAGATTTACACTAGATCACAGAATCACAGAATCATTAGGGATCGGCAGGGACCACGAAAGATCATCTAGTCTAATCCCCCTGCCACAGCAGGATCACCCAGACCAAGTAGCACAGGAACACAGCCAGGTGGGTCTTGAATGTGTCCAGAGAAGGAGACTCCACACCCCCCTGGCAGCCTGTTGCAATGCTCTGTTACCCTCACCATGAAGTAGTTCCTTCTGATATTTACATGGAACCTCAGGTCCCTTTCTCCTCCACTGCTGTCCAACAGGTCAGTTCCCCAACCTATCTTGTTCTGGGGTTGTTCTTGCCCAGATGCAAGACTCTACACTGACTCTTCTTGCGAGGGTGAAACACTGGCCCAGGTTGCCCAGAGCGCTGGTAGAGGCACCATCGTGGAAACATGCCAGGTTGGACAGGGCTCTGAGCAACCTGATGCAGTTAAAAATGACCCTTCTGATTGCAAGGGAGAACTAGATGATTTTTAAAGGTACCTTATAACCCAATCTCTTCGACGATTCCATTAATTCCTCTATTGTGATGAGGTCTTCAATTTGGGCAGAACTGAAGCTAGACTGTTCACAATAACATTGAGGAATTAGTCACATGAGCTTCCTAATAAATCCTTGGACCCGTAGTGCTAAAGACTCGTCCTGGTGGTACACAAAGTGGTGATTCCTGTCCTCACAGCAACTGCAGGGGCACAACTCAATGTGTTATTACAATATGCTTTTACACATCTCAGTAATAACTGTATTATCACAGGGGCTTTGCCCCTGCTGTAGTAATAGCACTGCAGTGCCACAACATGGGCTGGAAAAGAATTCGTCAGCATCCATTTTTGCCAGACATTTGCAATGCTGAAATATCTTTAATAGAGGAAAGCAAATCAGCATAATATATAGGGCTTACACACCTAAATCTCTCCACCTCTATGGAAGAACACTGCAGATGCATTCTGGAGGTCATTCTAACCATTCCTCTTGACTTTGCAATGCAGTGAGGTGTGCAATTTATGGCCTGCTTGAAATGAGGGGAGAGAATGTCCTGTCCTCTGGATGACACACTGGTACCTTGGGAATGCCCTCATCTCCAAGTCCTCCCAGCTCTTTTCTCAGAAGCAAGAGTGGAGGAGCTCCACATCATTTCCCCCAGCCCTATAGACTGAGAAAGGCTGTTCCTCTTTAGAGGAAAAGTATTACAGAAGTGCATACAGTACCATGAGATGGTTTTGAGGGCAATCCATCTGCTCTGCAGTGTGGGATGCTCTGGAATTTGAGACAGATTATTAGCATATGTGGCATAGAGGGCAGTTAATACTACTGTGGGTAAAATACTAGAGACATTAAACTTGAAATGCTCTAACAGAGATATGGTAGATGCTCCCTAGATGATAATAGCATCACAGGCTGAATGCAGAGCTCTATATTTGCATGTAGCTTGGAAATCATGGTGTAGAGGCACTACAGCCAGTATGAATAATAAATGGCCGTTTATGAGGATAAATTGCCATCTAGAATTTTAAAATGCACAGGATTATAGCAAAACAATTTGTGATAGCTGAAATGGTTAGTAAGTTGATTGGCTTAACTAAGCTATTCATCCAATAAACGTGAAACTTTTCAAGGTTATTTGGGGATGTCTGCTCTCATCTATTTCACTTTTCCTGGATATGTGACATGACTATACTCACTGGCTGAATAGTAACAGACTTAGAATCATAGAATTGGTTATGTTGGAAAAGACCTTGAAAATCCTTGAGTCAAACCTTTAAACCCATGGTACCAAACCCACTGCTAAACCATTTCCCTAACAGCCATATCTACACAACTATTAAATGCACCCAGGGATGGTGGTTCAACCACTTCCTAGGCAACCTATTCCAATGTCTGAAGACTCATGTTTTTCCTAATGCCTAGCCTAATCTTTACCTTGTGTATCTTGGGGGCATTGCCTCTTGTCATACCACTTGTGAGCAGAGAACAACTCCCACCTCTCCACAAACCCCTTTCAGGGAACTGCAGACAGCAATAAAGCCTCCACTCAGCCTTTCCTCTTCAGACTAAGCAGATCCAGCTCCTTCAGCCACTCCTCACAAGCCTTGTTCTCTAGACCTTTCACTAACCTTGTCGCCCTTCTTTGGACCCACTCCAGCACCTCAATGTCTTTCTTGTATTGAGGTACTGAAAACACAGTACTTGAGGTGTGGTCTCACCAGTGCCAAGTTCAAGGAGACGATCGCTTTCCCATTCCTGCTGGCTACACTATTTCTGATACAATCCAGGATGCTCTTTGCCCTCCAGGATTTTCTCATCTCTGTCTCTTAAAAACTGCCTGGGTTTCATCCTCTGGTAAATTAGAACCAATATGGACAGACTCATAGGGTAAAAGCAGAGTGTGACCAAAAAACCTCAATAAATTGAGTAAGAATAAATCAGTTTCCCTGAAAGCTAAAGATGAAAGAAAAAAAAGTCTGAAGGTCCAAAGTTACCCAAGGTTAAACTCTACCTTGTTTCAGACAGTTGTGTTTGGGTTCTGTTCAGATCTCTGTGAAATTATGTACCTACGAGCTGCAGTTCATTGGCAGCAAAAAGAAATTAAGCATCCATCTGCCTTAGCTTGGCCTTAAACACCTCCAGGGACGGGGCCCCAACCACCTCCCTGGGCAACCCATTCCAGGCTCTCCCCACTCTCACAGTGAAGAACTTCCTCCTCACATCAAGTCTAAATCTCTCCATCTCCAGCTTTGCTCCATTCCCCCTAGTCCTGTCACTACCTGAGATCCTAAAAAGCCCCTCCCCAGCTTTTTTGTAGCCCCCTTCAGATACTGGAAGCCACAATAATTTCACCTGGGAGTCTCCTCTTCTCCAGCCTGAACAGCCCCAACTCTCTCAGTCTGCTCTTCTAGGATTGGTGCTCCAGCCCCCCTTGTGGCCCTCCTCTGGACTCGCTCCAGCACATCCCCATCCTTCTTGTAATAAGGGCTCCAGAACTGAACACAGTGCTCCAGCTGGGGTCTCACCAGAGCAGAGCAGAGCAGAGGGGGAGAATCACCTCCCTCGACCTGATCTTTGAATCCTCTGTCTCCACTACGGCAGCCAACTGCTAAGACATTCTGCCTTTAAAAGAGGCAACAACACATGTGCTGAATGCCTTTTTTAAATCCATCCAAATTAATGGCCCAAAATAGAAAACACGGTGATTGATCTTAAAAACCCAACAAAATAAATCAAGCACATCATAAAAAGCAGACATTAAAATGCATAAATTACAGGGGAAGGTAGCTGCACTCTCTGAGGAAGGCAAGATGTGTACTCTACAAAGTGACTAAAATATTGCAACACATTTTATCCATACAGGATACCGGACAAGCGCACAGGAAGCGTTTAAGGTATATAAGCAAATCCAATATTGTTAAGCATTATTTTGAATAAATCCTGAACCCAGGGAAGCCCATAGTGTAAATTACTAAAACACACAACCAGTATTACGCTCTTTCAAGGTTACACAATGCACGGCTGTGAAAAAGGAAACTTGAAGTGAATGTGATGTTTATGTATAAAAGAGTAAGGAATAGCACTCAAAGCATAGCATCTATTTCTAATCAGCCTTTACTTATCAATCTATAAAGCTCAGTGAGAAGGGTGGATGGTTATGTCATAGTAGACTGAATACTAAAATAAATGCATAAACACCCACTGATAAAAACAGTGCATAAACCATCATGAGAATAGGAATCACTGGGACTGAACTCTGAACTGCATGCTGATACACCGCTTCACACACGCAAAACAATCAGAACAAGACTGCAAGACCAAACTAGCTGCTCGATTCAAATATTGCCCCCAGGTTGGTACAACAGATGGTTTAATCTGTGGTTCTTTGGTTTCTCACATTGCTTATATCTGGTTGTGCATATTGATTTCAACTTAGAAGCTAAATGTAGAGTCATGGAATCATTAGGGATCGGAAGGGACCTCGAAAGATCATCCGGTCCAGTCTCCCCACCACAGCAGGATCACTTAGATCAAGTCACACAGGAACATATCCAGGCGGGTCTGGAATGTCTCCAGAGAAGGAGACTCCACAGCCCCCCTGGGCAGCCTGTTCCAGTGCTCTGTCACCCTCCCTGGGAAGAAGTTCCTTCAGAACCTCCTCTATTCCAGCCTGCCCCTTTTCCTACCAACACAGTAAAAGATTCACTTGTAGTGTTGTGAGCAACTGAATTTCTACGAATAATACTGTAGGTTATCAGTTTGCTAGCCTAAGTGTCATTCTATTTTCATGGAGAAGTAACATGTATTGTTTATATATTACTGAAGTACAATCAGAATTTAACTACTTAAAGAAGGCTATTTGTACTCTTAGAAGGCTATTTGTACTCTTCTTCACAAGACAAGTGTGCCACCAGTGTGGAAGTGGGAATTGTATGCCTGTTACATTAACTTCAATCACAGTAATAAGCTAAGGAAAAAGTAAAATGCAAAATTAGGCAAAGTTGTAAGTCAATGAAAATGAGACCACACTTGAGCTTGGTTTTTGGAAACAAGTGTCACCTCCCAAAATCACGTTTAAAATAGCCTTTACAGGAATGTATGCACAGAGTCACGAGCAAGGTTCTAGCAGTATCAGAGTCCAAAATCAAGTACATCAGCAACAGATGACTTCTAAAGTCACAACAGAGTAGACCTCAGGGCAGTGGCTTTACAGGCCAAGCAAGAACAGGCATCCTCTGGTAAAAGCATTTCTATTTCACCTCCCAAAGAATAGTAGAAAAGAAATTAAGGTCAAGGTTTACCAGATAGAGTATTGTGTTAAAAAAATGGACAGAGAAAATTAGCTCAGGCCTTTTCTACTGATAATTGAATATACCAAGGGCAAAAATAGGGAACTTTGTTGACTCAGAAATACTCCAATCACATGCATTGTATTGGTCTTTCTCTTTGCTCTTTGTGGTATGCAATATATAATCCTTCTGTGAATGGATCTTCAACAATCCTTGCAGCAAGTTACTTTTAAAAGTACTCTCCGCTCTGTTTCTACTGGTTATGAATTGTATGGAAGCATGATAGCGGCTTATCTCAACAGCGCAAAACTGTTAGCAGGGGTGCTGACAGGCTGTCAGCGCCTGAAGGTACTGGCTTTATGGGATTCCTGGGGCCTCTGATTCAAGTTTGGACTTCAGCTGTACTAACTTTATCCTGTATGACTCAGTTTTGTTGAGGGTAGTCTAAGAGTCATGAGTTTTAAATTTAACAAGGGCAAACACTGTTGTTTATTCGCTATTACAACATCTCAGCTTTCCAGCCACAGTAGTTAAATGCTGCACAGACTACTTGCAAACTATGCTCTGAAATGGACAGAAAGTGAAGGCATTGTTTATTCATCCAGTTCTTCCGCTACAGTCAGTCCAGAAAAGTGAATGGGTAGGACTGACTGCCCTGAAATACAGGAGTATATCCACTGAGGTTTGAGAAGTCATAACTAAAGTGCTTTCATCAAAGTTGTGCGAGTGGCATCACTTTAGATTATACAACCTGAAATTGTTGAGTGTTCAAAAGACGAAAGGGATTGGGGAAAACCCCCCAAACACAGTAAGAGGGAGTTATCCAATACAGTGCAGCAAAGGCCATATCTGGTATAGAACACAGTGATTTAACTGTAAAAAGAACTCCACTGCAAACATTCTGGTAGGAAAGAATAACAGCAACTCCTATCACATGGATATGAAATCTACATAGGCACAAGGGATTTTTACCCAAATTATTGTACAGCGATAGCAAGGAGGTGCTGAGATTCCTCCCTCAATTGTTACACAGGTTTTGCCATCTTTCTTTTTTTGGTGGAAAACTATGGTACATTATTTAGACTTCATTGCATAAAATGAAAAGAACTGTTTGATTGCATTGCTGTGAACGACTAAGAAAGAAGGTCAGCCAGGGAAAAAGAAAGTAACAGTAAGTCAATAAGAAATACAAGAAGATTGCAGTGAAGAGATCAGTTGTTTATCCTAAGCCATACATTTCAAAAGATTCCTGTCTAAAGCAAGCTTTACGATGTTCTCAGGCTGCTAACTAACGTGCTTGCTGACACTGGAATTAGTTATGTCCTGATCAGACTTACTAGAAAGAATGGACTGCTTTGAATTGCTTTAATAACTACATATGAAGTCTGAAAAGATAAAGATGGCTTGTCTAGAGTTCTTTTTTATCTGTCTAGTCATCACAGCATCCTATGAAAATAGCACTGTGTGGGATGAAGTAATGCTACAGCATTACGAGGAGTTGTAGGCGAGAAAATTTGGAAGAGATCATTAATTTTCTGAGGAATATAAAGGTTCTGCCATGTACATGCGTGTGTATGTACATACACACAAACACAGACATGCATAAGGAAAGATTAATGCTTCAGGTTCAACCCCGGTCATCACTGCATGAAAAGAAATTTTAGTTTAAATTGTTTTGGGAATGGGATATGGACATAGAATTATAGAATCATAGATTCATTAGGGATTGGAAGGGACCTCAAAAGATCATCTAGTCCAATCCCCCTGCCACAGCAAAACTACCTAGACCAAGTTGCGCAGGAACACATCCAGGCAGGTCTTGAACGTCTGCAGAGAAGGAGACTCCACAACCCCCCCTGGGCAGCCTATTCCAGTGCTCCAGTACCCTCCCTAGGAAGAAGTTCCTTCTGATATTGATATGGAACCTCCTCTGTTCCAGCTTGCACCTTGTCCTGTCACCAGATGTCCCTGAGAAGAGCCTGGCTCCGTCCTCCTGACACCCAGTCAGGAAACTGTAATGAGGTCCCCCCTCAGCCTNTGTAATGAGGTCCCCCCTTAGCCTC